>CM044564.2:11323027-11755527 GCA_024416835.2 Perccottus glenii | reverse complement strand
CATAACACACACACATAACACACATAACACACACACATAACACACACACATAACACACATAACACACATAACACACACATAACACACATAACACATATAACACATAACACACACACACATAACACACACACACATAACACACACACATACACACATAACACACACACATAACACACATAACACACACACATAACACACACACATAACACACATAACACACATAACACACATAACACACATAACACACACACATACACACATAACACACACACATAACACATACATAACACATAACACATAACACACATAACACACATAACACACATAACACACACACATAACACACATAACACACACATACACACAACACATAACACACATAACACATACACACATAACACACACACACACATCACACACACACATAACACACACACACATAATACACACACACATAACACACATAACACACACACATAACACACATAACACACACACATAACACACATAACACACACACATAACACACATAACACATAACACACACACACACACACACACACACACATAACACACATAACACACACACACACACACACACACACATACACACATAACACACATAACACACACACATAACACACATACACACATAACACACACACCACACATAACACACATACACATAACACACACACACATACACACATAACACACACACATAACACACATACACACATAACACACATAACACACACACATAACACACATAACACACACACACACATAACACACATAACACACACATACACACATAACACACATAACACACATAACACACATAACACACATAACACACATAACACACACACATAACACACATAACACACACACATAACACACATAACACACACATAACACACATAACACACATAACACACATAACACACACACATAACACACATAACACACATACACACATAACACACATAACACACACACACACACACATAACACACATAACACACATAACACACACATAACACACATACACACATAACTACACACACATAACACACACACACACATAACACACACACATACACACATAACACACACATAACACACATAACACACATAACACACATAACACACATAACACACACACATACACACACATAACACACATAACACACACATAACACATACACACATAACACACATAACACACATAACACACACACATAACACACATACACACACATAACACACACACATAACACACATAACACACACACACACATAACACACACATAACACACATAACACACACATACACTTACACATAACACACACATAATAATAATACACTACACACATAAGACACACATACACACATCCACACATTATTAACACACACATACACACACAAATCACACATAACACACACACTGGCACACTAATACACACTAACAGATCACACATGATTGGTCACAAGAACTCATAACACACATAACACAACATAACACACATAACTGTTTGTCGACATAACACACACACATGCACACTGATTCTGAGAGACATCACACACATAACACAAGTTATTTGAATTTAACACACAACACAATGACACACGTTTTCAATGTGTCAACCTACCTCACGCAAAAAGAACTGTTGGCGTTTAAAAACTCCCCTTCAAATTTGAAGAAACATATAGAGTAAGACATGCAATGCTAGTTATTTATATTTAAGTTACAAACTTGCTATGACATGGTGCTATGACTGTTATAGAAAACGGATGTCAACATAACAAAATATTACACCAGTATAATATTTGTTTGGCGTAAGTTAGTGGTACCTAACAGCAACTTCTTTAGCTGGTTATAACACAGCGCGATAGCTTGCTAACACGTTACATGGAGATGAGCAAACTACTGCTTTATCAAATTTTGTTTGGTGCTTATTTTTCTCATTCTAATGTGTTATAACGTTACATTATTAGCACTAATGCTTTTGGATTTTCTGTAGTCAATGGAGTATAAGCCTCAAATGCAGTTTTAGCTCGTTTTTCCCGTAAAGGACTAAAGCAACTGTTGTTGAGCAGAATAAACTGGTCATACAAATTTGATTAAAGTGTTCAGAATAACACTCACCTGTGTACTTTTGAGTTTTTTTTTACTGCTCTTAATAGTATAGTAAAAATAAAATAAATTGTATGTCATAATTGGCTTAGCCTAATTATTATTTGAGTAATAAGTAAATAACCAGATTTTTACAGTGTCAGTATTGCACAACAACTCTTTCCAGTACACAATAGATATTGTTTGTGATTGTTACAATTGAACAGCCCAGACATTGATACAACTGATTTTTACTTTTACTTTTACTTAAAAAATACTTTAAAGTAAATTTAAAAGTATGTACTTATGACTTTTACTTAAGTAAGATGTTGATGTAGTAATTATACTTTTACTTAAGTATATATTTTTGCAGGGTAGTTGTACTTTTACTTAAGTACTAAACTTAAGTACTTCCTCCACACATAACACACATAACACACATACACACACACATAACACACACACATAACACACATAACACACATAACACACACATAACACACATAACACACAACACATAACACACACACATACACACATACACACACATAACACACACACATAACACACATACACACATAACACACATACACATAACACACACATAACACACATACACACACATAACACACATAACACACATAACACATATACACACATCATAACACACACACATAACACACACACATAACACATAACACACATAACACACACATAACACACACACATAACACACACATAACACACACACATAACACATAACACACACACACACATAACACACACATAACACACATAACACACACACATAACACACACACATAACACACACACATAACACACACACACACACACACATAACATCACACATAACACACACATAACACACACACATAACACACATAACACACACATAACACACACACACACATAACACACACACATAACACATAACACACACACATAACACACACACACACATAACACACACATAACACACATAACACACACATAACACACACACACACATAACACACACACACATAACACACACATACACACACACACACATAACACACATACACACACATAACACACGTACACAAACATAACACACATAACACTAACATAACACACATAACACACACATAACACACACATAACACACACATAACACACATAACACTAACATAACACTAACATAACACACACACATAACACACATAACACTAACATAACACTAACATAACACACACATAACACATAGGCTTCTGTGATAATGGCATAATTGTTCCGAAGCACACAGCCATGCAAATAGAGAAGATGGTTTGTGTTGCCATCCATAGGTCTCTGCCATCTATTTCCATTATTCAAATGCACTGCTACTGATGACCTGCTCTCACGCAATTAACAGTCAGCCAGGAAGAGGCCGAGCGGGCTTTAAGCACAGGAGAGAGAGACGGATGGAGGGAATGTGGTGTTTGAGCAGCATCGCTCTACCCTCATCCTCTGACTTTTTATCATAGAACCGGACATCACCTAACATTCCTCATCACATTTTATTTCACTTTTATCATCTATTTCTCATCTCTAGCGATTGAGCTGAATGCTTTGTAGAACTTAGAAACAAAGATGGGAGTGTGACGTCTATGTGCCATTTTCTGCCATTCTTTATCTCTTCTTGGCCCTCCCCAATCTATGTGAGCTGTGTGTGTGTGTGATCTTAGGAGAATGGGCTGTTGATTCTGGTCTGTTCCTTGGCTCCCTGTTTCATGGTCTTGGCCCAGGTCTGATCCCTGTGATTGGATCGGGGGGCTTTTGTGGTGGCTGATGGGACAGAATTTAGCCAAGTGGCACACACTGAGCACGCTCCATGGCGGGCAGATGGACGGAAAGTGAAAGAGCTGTGATTTCTCATTGTGTCCCACCGTCTTTTGGGGTGTGCGTGATACCCCAGAGCACATCCTCCATCCAAGTGCTCTATTCTCCAATCAATGGCCACCGCTTCCTGGGTCCAAAGACACGCCTCTCCAAGATTTCATCCCGGTATCAGAGCACAACTGGGTTGTAAGCGGCTTACACAAGAATAATGCAGGACAACTAGAAGCTCTTTTTGTTCAAGCTCCTTAACTGTAGCTTGACATTATTTTATAAAATTAGATATGAACAATCACACAATAGAAGGAAATAGTATGACGACCAAACAATGTAGGCTTGCCCACACACGTGAACCAACCCTGCACAAGGTTTGACAAACAGAAATATAAGTGTGTATTGTCCACTGAGAGGCACAGTCCAGAGTGATACCAAAATTAGATGTGTAGCTTCTCGAGTTGTGAGGCACAGTTCTTCTGGTGATAGTCTTATCACCATTACATCTCATCCATCTCACTTGTAAAATTTCAAAGCCCTGCATAGAAATAAAAGACCTTTTAAGGTGTGCTATAGGACTGCCTGTAGCAGGGGCAGTGTACACGTCATCAGGTTGTTCCACAATGAGCATGTGTGGTTTTGGTAATGATTATACTTTTACATCAAATTTTTGGTGCAACACTGGGGCTTGGCAAGCTAACAAGTTTTGAGTCTTCATTTCTTCTCAAACGCTGTCTGTTTGAGCTGCAATTTCAGCTATTTTCTGAAATACTAGCTAAACTCCTTAATGTCTCCTTAAGGAAGATTTTCCTGTATATTATTAACCTTAATCCTCCTCTTAAAATTTTTGGGATTGCTGAAGGCAAATTTAGTGGTTCAATAAAAGGAGCTGTTCATTCATTAAGCATGTTTTTCTTTGGAGGCTCCTATACAATGTCATTTAAAGTAAGTCACTGGATCAGAATTCACTGTTGAATCCAACTGTTGACAAGGAGCTTGTATGCTGAAGAGATTTAGGAGGTAAATATACAGACACTCAAAAAGTCTGTTTAAACATATTTTAAACCTGATTAGAAAGATATAAGCAGTGCTAAAAGTTCACGCAGATCATATTTAACCTCTTACTTTTAGACGCACTGCATGTGTCTAACATAACATAGGCTTAGCCTCAATGGGATTTACACCACAAGTGTGTGTAATAGAAATGTGACCCAGTGCATTTTACATATGTGAGTTTTTGGATGAATGTGCCGATTACAGCAGATTACTTACACCCATGTAAAAACAGGAATTAGTACCCAATAAGAAGTGCTTAGAGGGCCTAAAAAAACATCAAAGATAATCATTGAGCCAAGGGGAACATTAGTCATCACAGCACGATACTAACCCACTTTAACCATTAGCAGACCCCCTCCCAAAGTAAGCCAGCAGAGGCCATGCTTTAACTGTTCTCTGATCTGGACATTAGTAAAGGACTCACAGGGTAGCAAACCCAAAAAACTTGACATGAATGGGCAGTACCCAGGCCAGTTGTTTCTCTCTTGCACTGAAACATTTGTTTTTCTGCTCTGAAAAGAAGCCCTGGAGATAACGGTGCTAACACTGTGTCCAGTAAGAATAGAGTGACCCACACAGAAGGACCATGGCAGTCCCTAGTCAGCAGGAGACACAGAGATGCCTGAGCATGCTGGCACAGTACCAGACAGCCCTTTAAATCTGCTACTAGGGCTAATCTCTAATCTGGAGATTTACTCTATCTGTGCCCCTCTCTCTGTTTGTCCTTCTCTCTTGCTCTGTTTGCACTTCTCCACATCGAAAAACTGTGCAATCTGTGAGTATTTCAAATATGCATTTATCCCTGAAATGTGTCATTAAAGACTGTCTAATTCCCAGCACATCCCTCTACACCACTCTTTGGCCCCACCCCTTTTATCAAGCCCCAACAACACACTCTCTTACACACACTCCCAATTTTTGCAGATGGTCACATAATGCACAATCAGCCAAACAAGACGGTTGATTTCGGGTTGAATGTTGGACTCCCTCTCTCTTGGAGGGCTTTCTTGGTGGATATAGTGAGCAGAAGCCATTCGGTGTTAGCTCTTCACAGTGAGCCAGCATCAGTCACTTTTAATCCTGAATATTTCTTTAACTGGACACAATACATGCCAAAACAATGAAACTGAGCAAAGCTGATCTGCTCAAATAACTGAAGCCAGATCACAGAAATGTGGCTTGATTTGCTCCAAGGACCAAGGTATAATTTGGATGTGTGTCTAACAGAGCAGTATCGAACAAGAGCAGTTCACATGAGCGAGTCTGATTCATGTTCTCTGTGTTCTTCTGCTGCCTAAAAACAATGCTATCTTCATTCCTGTTTCCCTGTACTTAGGAACTCACAGCAATTATGCCCAATCAGAGGGCCTCAATGGGAAGCAACCAGGGCTTGTTTGTGCCTCTGCGGTCATTAAGAGGGGGGCGAAGAAAGGAATTAATGACTTAATTGAGGAGGAGAGAAAAAGGGGGAATCACACAGACTCTGAGAGAAAGGCTAGCGTATGAATGGGGCGCCTGGAACGCTCCTGGAGCAGGGGATTGTGGGATTGCTGAAGTGTGTCAAGATTTTGGTCGTTCTCCAGAGCAGATGGTGGCTTGTCGTCCGCATACCATCTATTCTCCTCTTTGTCGACCCAGAACGGTTTCTTTTGTTCCTCCTTATTGCTTTGCTGTAAAAGTTCATGGACAGAGAGAAAAAAAAGCAACAACAACAAAAACACTGTTCCAGTTTGCTCCAGACCAACAGTCTCAACGTTTTCACAACTTCTCCCTCGAAAAGTTTTGACAAAATCAGAAAGGATGCTGTGTCTAAAGTGTTGGTGTGCCAGCCTTGGCACATTGCTATTCATTCCTCTCTAATGTGGCAGGGTCCCCCCACTGCCAAGCCTCCATTCCTGCTCCACAGACTCCTGATTACTGTGGATAAACACGCAAGAGGAGCTCTCCCCCCTCGCCGCCGCCATCCTCCATCCAGCCCCAACTGAGACTTGAGAGATACGCTACCTCCAGGAAAATCTGGCTCGGCTCGCTCCTGCAATTCCTTTCCCCATCCAAGATTTCAAAATGATAAAGTAATCACTCGGAAAAGCAGAATTTTTTGATTGCTAAGCCACAGGGTTTACAGACCTGATGATAGCACACCCAGGCACTTTTAACACTTTTCTTTTTTTCTTTTCATGTGTCCCAATTCCTGGAAGCGGTTCCCTCTGTAAACAACAACAGAGGCTTATTTGGAAAAGGGCTAGCACCTTTGCAGGGTTGAATAATTAATGTATGCTAATGCTAACAATGTATTCAAATGTGATCCTTTTAGACAACAGCGCTGTTTACCTCTTATTATGCCCTCTGATCGGCCACTCCAACCAAGACAGGTTGAAAGAGGAAAGCTCGGGCGAAAAGATACGAGTGCTAGCGTACAACAGCCAACACAAAGAAACGCAATGGGATTAGCATGACAGAGAATACCACAGCATCACATGTTAATGCAAGAACTATAGCCATAACCTTTAGGGATTCAATCCAACATACCTCCTCCTTAAAGCCTTTCAAATCTGTCCCTCAATTCTTTTTGTCAAACATTTTCTCCCCTATCTCCACTCTTTCACAGCCCTCTGCTCTTTCTCAGTAGACGTCTGAAGAGCTCTTAAAAGTTGGGATGAGATGGAGACGGACCTTGAAGCGGGTCACGGGATCACTGGGATGCATAGGAGAATAAGAGGAGAGCCCTCTGTGTCTGGAGGATTGAAGGATGGTTACGCGGGGGCTGAATGTTGGAAGAGGAGGGCCTCCCATTGATAGATTAAGGACCAGGTTGGCTGTACTTGAGAACTGTGGCTCTCCATCGCAGGAGGTGATGCTCAAGAGCCAGGTCGCGCATTAGCATGTGTTTTGTTTTCGGCTCGGCGGTCCCACAATCCAGTACTCGCTTGCATCGCTAACAACCAGAAAAGGGAACTGGAGGAGGAGCCACCTTCTGTTTTAGTGTTTAAGGCTACTCTTCATCTTTCTAACACAAATTCACATTACAGATTGAAACATTTACACAGCCCTGAAATAATTCAAATATGTGCCCTCGAAGTAATTTTGCTGGTTCCCTGAAATACAAATGACAAGCCAATGACAAGGATAACTACAATGTGCCCTTCTTACCAGATACTTCCTGTGACTCTGAGTGACGGGGCAGGCTAACATCTCACACTAAGGACACTTCTGCACAGTTTTTATGCATTTCTGTGTGAAAAATAATCTGATGTGATTAAATGTTACTTTTATTCAAACACTGAAACCAGTCTTTTAAATGTAAGGAAATGGAAAAGTAGAAGAGGTAGAGGCAGGTAAAGGTAGAAGTAGACCCAGTGAGGGAAAACGTTTATTTTAGCAATTTACAGCTTTATTCTCCTTCAAACAGACTTTTTTGTAATTCCCAACTCCCAACTTTAATTCATTAAATTCATCATACTATCATCATCATCATCATCATCATCATCATCATCATCATCATCAATACTAACCCCCAAAAGCAGCCTAGGGACCTCTCCTGCTTGTATTTTATATAAAAAAAATTAACTGGGCTAATTTTTTCACCTCACTGCACCAAACAAAAGTTTTGAGTGAGTATGTTCTGTGGTGTTTGGAGAGGTCGTGCAAAATGGCTGCCACATCTCAGTTCTAGGTTCAAGGTGTAAGTGCTACTGTAGTGAACTCACAGGCACCACTGCTTGCATAGTGTAAGCCATTAATGTAAAATGTACATTTTTTTAAACTGTATGGATGACACTAACATAGCTACGGATACCATATTAAATAAACCTCTTAAAAGAAATTGATTTCTGACTATGACATTTCATGTTATTATTATTAATTTTATTTATTTGATTGGGACAGTGCATGTTAATGAACATATAATATGAGACACAACCACTTGAATGTAAACATGCCAATTTCCATCCGTTGTCCCAACAATCACACACATTCATTCACCAGTGCTGTGTCACTGGAGGCAAGGTGGGTTAAGTGTCTTGCCCAAGGACACAACGACAGTATGAACTGTGGGGAGAGCGGGAATCGAACCACCTACCTTCCGGTTGAAGGACGACCGCTCTACCACTGAGCCACTGCCGCCCCATGTTTTGGGGTTGTGTGCCATAAACGCTGCTACGTCTTCATTTCCATCTTGCCGTCAGCAGTAAACATTTCAAGTGTGTCAGGTGTGTATCCGTGTCTCCACCAGGGAGATAAAAACATATTTTTATGACAGCTTCTATCTCTTTGTTTTATTTAATTTGTGCGCCAGTGGTGTAAAGATCGCCTCAAGCAAGCTCCTCAAGGTGATCCGGTCTGGGAATGTCTTTGAACATCCCCAAAGCCACTCCAGTCTGCACAAAACATCAATGCAGAGAAATGCACCCCCCACTTTTGCAGCTACTTATCTCATCAAAGATGGGCTTTCATTAAGAGCAATTAAGAGCACGTCTAAAAAAAAAAAAAAATAAAAACATCAAGCGATCTTTGCTGTGGATATACTTACTTCATACACTATCACAAGGTCAAACATGTGAGACTGACCCATTTCAAAACAAGAAAAACCTTGCCAACGACAGCAACATCATTTAAACACGGGAAGCTAGACCCCCCTCCCCTCTGAGTCCACTCTGTTGATAATCATATCAGTAATCGAGGCTTTGTTTGATAATGAGCACTGCTATTTCGAACGGGAAATAATAATACATACCTATTACAATTGAGGTTGTTGGAATTGAATGAATAACAATGCTTTGTGTTGCTAAAACAGTCTACATCTGTAATTGTGAGGCTGATGTCAAAGTGGTCCGTAATGTGGAAAGAAAAGGTCCTTGGAGTTATTATGCAGGCAACAAAAGAGGCCATTTGTCGGGTTAATCATATGCTTTAGTCCAGTTCGCCCTTTGATGACACCGTTCGGATGTAAATTTTACAGTGGTATAATAATTACGTTAATGAATGGAGCTATTTGCATGTAATTTTAGATTTCAGAACATGTTTGCACTGGCAACTCAGTCCACACAGCTTGTAGTCCAAGAGGTCAAAAACTCAAATTACAAACATGAGAATGGCCACAGATGTGGACTTACTGTAACAAATTCTACAAGAAATGTAGAATTATAGCAACAGCTTGAGATGGTGTTTGAAACACTATGTCACATCAAGTTTTGATGTTGAAATGTGATATAATCCCTTCATCACATGTCCTACACATTCATGCCACAAATACATACAAGCATTTGAGAAGGGCTTTTTTTTTGGAGTTTTACAAGGTTTTTCACAACTTTTATGTGTGAGTGTTGAGTTCTTTCACTAAAATCGCTGAGAGCAAAAAGTACAAGAAAGAAACTGTGCGACAAGTTGTCAACTTTTGTTCCTGGTTCTTGTGTCTGCCAGCTCCAATGACTCCAGCTGCGACTGCCAGGAACACTAATTCACAATCTGACAAAAGTAAATGATGACAAAAAAGCATATTCTTAACTGAAAACAATGTGACAATGCTTGAGATCAAATTTTTCTCCTTTGTGGGATGGATGATAATAGGTGACAACAAAGACGCGGGTGTAAAATACTTCAGCTGAGTGTGATTACAGCTGTGGCCATCATTAGGCAGCCTCTTTAATGTAATTGATGGAGTGGATTCTCATAGCAGACCTCAATAGACTGGGCAGGGTCTCATGGTTTATTTGGACTCATTTGCATTTGCTTCGTGTGTGTGTTCATGTGTGCTCACAGGCGTGAGGTACAGCCAGAGTGTGCAATAATTACAACTTCACACTCTTCAGACACTTAGAGAAAAGAGCAAAACAAAGCGCTGTAATCAGTGTGGCTGTGTGGCTGTGCACAGTCTAAGTGCAATTGTGCAAATGTGGTCTCAGAGTCCACACATGTTTGGATGCACACGCTGGTGTGTGCGAGAAAGAAGGAGAGAGACTGTTTGCATTTGCACAAGGATCCTGACCCTTCAGAAATGACACGTTTTCTCTATCTACCCCATCCTTTCCCCACACATTAGGTGCTTACAAAAGACAGAACACTAATGCATCATCTAATTGGCCTAGGCTCCTGCCTCTGCCTCTCCCTCCATCACTCTATTAGCTCAGTAATTACCCATATGCCTCAGCGAGGCGGGCGTCCAGATAATGGCCGCCTCAAGGGCCCTTGAGCGCGGCAGAGAGGGGCCGCAGTCTGTCGCTGCGGGAACACAGCAAGCTCTCCAAACCATCCCAGCAGTGCTCTGGGAAAACACAATAGGGAAAGAGTCTGGCAACTTGGTCCTCCCTACCAAACCAGAAAGTTATGAGACAAGGGAGTGGCGATGTAAATATGGGGGCTGTTCGTATTTAGCAAATGTGCAGTTGAATGCCTGCTTTAGTCGTAATTGAACCACAGGCATTTCTTTTTTTAAATCGTGTTCAGCCAAAAATCCCCAGGAACCCCAAACAGACAAAATAACACAAAATACATGATTTAAATCATTTTACTTGATTGGCTGTCAAACACGAGAGCTGGCAGGAGGTGTGCTTTTTAGTGATGAGGATATGTCTTTGTAACTGAGTACACTGACATCTTTGGGACATTTCAGAATATTTTTCCACATATATGTAGTCCTTTTAAAAATCTGAAGACTTGTTTTCTGTGACAGTGTTGACCGTGTAATGAAAGGCAAAAGAGGCTACATCATTGGATATTGCCTTGAAAACTCAGAATATTGTCCATTACAAATTTTGTTCAGATCATAGTGTTCTGTAAAAGTCCTAATTATAACATTATAACATAACAAGCAGGAGACGCAGGTTTGATTCTCGGTCGGGTTATTTGCCCAATGTCACTCCCCTCTCTCTCTGTTTCACCTTGTTTCCTGTCTATGGACAAAAAAAATAAAAATCTTTGAAAAAATAAAAAACCTACATTAAAGCTTCAATGTTAGTTACTAGTCTTGGTTGGGTGTCTAGTTCAGGTTTGTTTACATAAACTCCTTGCTTTTCTGTCCAATACATTTTCCATCAAGAATATATGCGTAAATTGAAGGATTTAAGCAATTGTCTTCTTTTCTCTGTCTCTTTGTAAATCCCCCTTATTCTCTTTTGAAAATGTAACTCATAACTCTCCAATCTTCTGTCTTCAGCCTCTTAATTGAAATCACATAATCTGCCGCAGAATAGGACTGCCTGCTGTCATTATGTCCCCAAATGACTGCCCGCCAAAAAGAGTACAACAAAGAGATTCTTAAATAATTCCCTCTCTGCAGCATATAATATGGATTACAGTGTGCTCTCTCAATCTGGATATGGTCTCATCCCTCCATCCTACTCAAGGCAGATTTTGTAACACTCAAACTGAGCAGGCAGCTTTATCTGTTTTTCAAATCAGATAAATATATAAATAAAGTCTCCAGCAGTAATGCTAATATATGCCCTAAGAGGGTCTAAGGCTTCAGATCTGTGGACTTAATCTGGGTTTTGGGGAGGTATCTTCCCTTGGCTGTTCATAGATTTGTGAGAGATCACTGTCAGTCCTGGGCCGGCTGAATTATCTTTGCGTATTGTGTTAATCTGTTGGCATGCAGATTGTGGTGGACTAAGGTTCAAGTGGGAAGGATTAGGGGAGATCTGAGCAAAGCTGATGCAGACAGCCTTCTCAAAAATGGCCCATGCATGCGCTGGGCCCCTCTCTGGGTTTTTGTGCACTGACCAAAGGGACCGCTGGATGCGCTCTCTCACCATCTCACACATACAAATCTCCTTCACTCATCCCTCGCCATGCCACATAATTCCGCTCTTAAAATCTCCCTTCAGACCAACCACTGCAAGTGCAGGACCCAAAATGCAAAAAAACAGTGGTCATGCCCACTCCACAAATCCTAAAACCTTTTAGAGCTACTTGACAGAGAGAAATCCATCTGGAGAGGATATCCGCCGTCCATTACTTAGAGACTAATGTAGAGTTTTAACTCACTGAGATTTATTTACATCGCTGTGTCATCTAAGTAAAGCACTTTTTCTGCCCCAAACTCACCCAGTAATACCTTATTAAGATGACTCCAATGCACAGCTGATACAGGAACAAGGTTTGTAACTTTGTTGATTGTTCATTGTCAGTTCAATAACCTGGCACTTTGTGTGTGACTCTTGATGATTATCTCTGGAGAGTGATAAAATCACTTCAGGTAAATGAGTGATTGGACTGGAGGACTACAGAAGTACAACTGAGCAGTCCTTTAGCAGCTTGTGTTTGCTAAATGGAGCTGTGGAGTTGGGAGGATGAGGAGGCTGAGCAGGTCAAAGATCTCCAGATGGACCAGCAATTGGTCCACTCTCCGAGTTACGAGCAACCAATCACATTCTCCATCAATCCTTGACCCCCGAACCCGGAGATACAGTATTAGAGTGCACATTAGATTTCCACCAATCACTTACCTTTAATAAAAGCTAATTGAACAATTTCAATCTCTCATATGATTTTATTTGGTTAAGTCGTGTGTGACAGAAATAACACGCTTTGAGGTGCTCTTGTCTTTATGGAAATGGACACAAGTGCGATGTTTCTCGTCATGGCTAGAATAAAAAACCTGTGCATTCATATACTGTATACTAACGGAAAATCCAAATAACATTCCTTTTGTGGAAAAATTAATGAGATACCAAATTGGAGAAATTATATTTAACCTACTAAATATCTGGGCCTTCTTCACAATGTCGCTTTATAAACCAGAATCTTACTTTCTTTTGCCTGCTTGGATAAGGCTAATAGGTCTCTAATGTGGTAAATGTCTTTTTAATTAAGCTCCGACCAACCCCTTGAATTATCTTCATTGTAGCAAGACATTCTGGAGCACTTGTTTATCTCCAATTACAAAACACAGAAGTCAATACAGTCTTTTTTTCCCCCTCTCTACCTTATTATAGAGCATTTGTATCATCCATGAGCGAGCAATAAGGCCACGAAGATGATGCGATTAGCCGTGGCACTAGGTCTCCTTCATTGATTCTTTCCTATCATCATTTCCCTAGAATGTTCTCTAATGAAGTACCTCTCTAGAGCTCAGTTTATAAAGCTAAAAATAAATGTAAAAAAAAAGTTTGTTAGTGTTTGTAAAGCAAGAAGAATGACCAAGACGAGGTCAGGCGTTGGGCAGAAAATGAATGTCTTGTAATTCACAAAGCAGCGATCGGGACGGCTGCTTTGAAGCTTCTTGGCGTGTGTCTGTGTGTGGGGTGTGTGTGGTGTGTGGGCTATGACAAGGGTTTTTGGAAGCAGCCTGATATAAGAATGAATGAAAGAAAAGGACGCCGGGAGAGATTTCAAGACGCTAAGCAGATCAGTGTCTTTGTGTGCGGTCAACAGAGCCACTCGAAACTTTCTCCAACCGTCCCGAGCTAATGCTTATTGTCTGGAAAGAATGAGGAAAGACATTTACATGAGTCCGTCCACTTTTTGCACTTGTTGGAATAAACGCACTGAAAATGTATGTAAGGAACTAAAGCGACATCCAACTCATAAGAGATTGTCTTTAAAACAGCTTCGACTCTCTTTGACTCCTTGACGTGTTTCTGTTGACCCAAAAAAAAAAGAGAAACAGTCAATAATCTGTTTTCCCAAACGATTTTTAATCACCCCTTCAAATATTTGTGCCGTCGCTTGTGTGGAGTGGTGTCCTTTAGGATTTGAGATGGCCACAAACAACAGGGTAAAAAAATAAAAAATAAAAAGGGAAAAAGATCAACAAACAGGCGAAGCATAGAGACAGAACAGTTTGAGGATGAACACTGCTAATCCTGACCTCGGCTAATGCTAATGCAAATGTGTGTTTATCAAATATGTAATCGACATTAGTTAGAAAAAACAAGGATGTGCCAGCAGCGCACTGCTCTTTGTTCCGTGATTGTGGAAGAGGGAGATTAAGATGGGCTTTAGCCACGCTCAGATGGATGGAAGGAGAGGGGATAGAGAGGACGGATGAGTGCTTTGTCAAGATGAGAACACTCTTTAGATTAGGGTCAGAAACATGTGTAACTCTTAAATATTGAAACATTTGTAGAGTAATTACTGTAGTTTGTTGCAAATGCTAAGCTGTTTTCCGTAGGAACATATTCCCAAATGATGATGATCTGTGTCCAGCTATAACACACCTTACAGTACACGTCCCGCCTCTTCCCGTGCAGTTTAGGGGTGTTGTTGAGAGTGTTGCGGGGCAGTTTTCGTGGTTAAATGTTTCCTGGGTGACACCGGGGCAGCACTCCTACCAGTGTGCGCCTCCCTTGGGCGACCAGGAGAAACAGAGGTAACCTATTTTCTTTGGCAAGGTTTATCCGTCACATGGAGTTTGCTGTTGTTGTTTTGTGATTGCACTGGCTTCTACCGTTGAGTCCTTTTCTTTCTTGTGCCTGTTTTTTACTTCATCTTTCTTACTAGTGTTCCTTGTCTCCGTTCTTCATCTTCCCGTCTCTCTGTCTGCTGTCACACAGCAATAAAGGAGAGGTCTTGCAGTGCTGTGCCTGGTTCCACTTGTTTTGATTTGTTGGTAAATGAGGTCATCAGAAGACACTCTGACCTAACCAAAGGCATTAGTTCTGTCAGCTGTAGGTTATTTTTATTTATTTATTTTTACAACTTTTAACCTTCTCAAACACATTCAACAGATGTTGGGATTATAATCATGCCATTCTTTTATCAAACATTGGAGTGAAGTATCTCTCAGCATTTGACTCTAAGACATAGATACAGTGAGGTTTATGCAAATTGTTGATCACAGGTGGTATCTTCTTCTTCTACTCATTCTGTCTTGACCTTTCCCCTCCTCTCCTCATGATGGAGCTTCTTGCAGCTGCCTTCAGACGAGCCACGGGGCCTGGAGTCATCTCCGTGTGGCGTGGAGCCAGATTTCAGATGACACCTGTGAGCCTTGGCACAGCTCCTGGTTTACTGTAGCTGTTAGCGAGCTTTTATGTCAAACAAAACACCAACACAATGTGTTTTCTCTATCACTCTACAATTTCCCACCCCCAAATGACTCCAGCCCACTTTCTCCTGCACTCAACGTGGCCAGTTTTTGTGCAATCATACGCTACTATAAACACTGCCTGTTTTCTCACCTCAGCCTGTTTTAATTATTTGTGAATGTCAAGGATGTCTGCGAGGGCCACCTCATTTCTCTCCAAGCCAAACCCATTTCTTGTGTTGTGTAACATTTTTCACCATTGTCCGAGTGCTCTTATAAACATACTTCATACGCAGCATCTCTGAAGTGTATTCTATTGTTCCTCAAGTGGTGAGACGAGTGTTGCTGCTCTCCAAATGGACACTGGCACATCTCCTGAAACAATGCTGTATGAACACCACATCTCTCACATGCGTTTAAAAACGCCAGACCTTGACCACTTACGCCTGGAAATAAAATTACCTGAGCACAAAGCAGAGCTCTTGTCTACACCCTAAAACACATCATAACACTCTTGTCATTGCAAGTGGAGGGCCTATTATAAACAATTATTTTAGCCCTTCACGGACAGTTTGGTCTTTGTGATGCATTGTGTTTTGGAGAAAAGAAGTACAGGACGTAATCAATTGAGGAGCACAGTGGTCAAGGTAAGGCTGAACTAAACGTATGCATAAATACATATATACAACCCCCTTTGTCATTCACACACTGTCTAGATATGTACACTTACGCTGGTTTCGTAAACTCACTTTAATGTTCAGTCATTTAAACAAGCATGTTCAGCCGAAACCTGGCCAAAGTACTGGTTCCTTATAATTTGTAAATTGCATAGCAACAGTGCAACTATACTAGTTAGATCCAATTCTAAAATGGCTAATTTTGGAAGGGGATTGTGACAGAGAGGCGGAAGGACAGAGATAAGAGACACAGAAAAAAGAAAAAAAGGGGGGAACGAGGTGTGAGACGTGTGGGTGGACACTGGGCCTGGTGGCAATAGGCACAGGGGCTTAATGAGAGGTGAGCCAGAGGAGAAACAGAGCAAGGGCAGACCGAGAGAGAGGTGAGAAGGAGGGAGTGAGTGATAGATGGTCGGAGCAGCAGAGAGAGGGGGAGTTGGGGGTTGGGGGGTATAAGCGGAAGAGACAGGGAGGACGGGACTTTGGAAAACAGAAGCAGTAAACAAAAAAGCCAAGAATAGAGTCCAGGTGTGAAAAGTGAAGAAAAACAGGTGGGAGAGACAGGGACGGAGAGGACAGGACAGAGGAGAACTGGGGAGGAGGAGTGGGGCCCAGAAACGTCCTGGAGGTACACAGCTGTGTAGCCTCACATAGGAGAAAATAAAACATTTCATTTTGTCTCATTATCTATCTAGTTATCTAAATAGAACTAGTGCCACATTTCTTGGATTACAACATATATTGATTGGCCTATTGATTTAACTGAATTATATATTAGTTATTATTACTTTACCACGATTGGAAGGAAAAATGCTAAAAAGTCTAATTTACACTTTGTCCCTGTCCTTAAACATGGACAAGCAACAATTTTAATTTTATGGTCAGTCTGGATTTGTCCTGTTGGCATTTTAGAACAGTTTCTCGATATCTCTTCACAAACTGGTTGGTCTTGATACACTCTGATCTCACTTTAGTGTTACTTCGGAGTTAGTGTAACCGTAACAAGTCATTTAACAGGGAACACTCTCCTCAGACACAAAGGTAAAATGGCTGAATGGACACCATCGACAAACCTGGCTCCATCCCAACTTGTGAAGGAGTTTGGGACATGACAGCGCCACCACCACTGCTGCCATCATCAGCCCTACACCCCCCCAATAAAGGTGATGTATGGCCAGGGGACGGATGTGCCCTTGTCAGAGCCCTGTGTGTGAAAATGCTGATGGATGGAAGAGTGGAGAGGATAAGGCGAAGGAGGAGAAGTAATGCAGGTGATGGGGAGATGACAGTGATGGAGGATGGGTGCAGCACGCTGCCACATCTCAGACAGCTGTTTAGCGACGGGGGCTAGTGCCAGGGACTCATGGTTGAATGAGGGGACGCATATGTGAAGGAGGCTGCTCTGCAAGAAAGGTGAAGAACACTTGTATTTATAGATGAGTGCAAGTACAAGACAGACTTTTAGAGTTTCGGGGGATGTAGCACTGTTAAGTCAGAAGCCTACCTCATCATCATCATCATCATCATCATCATCTCCTGAAGCTCATGGGCGTCATCATTCAATTCAGTATAAGGCACCACAGCCTTTAAAACAATCTTGAAATTAAAAGTGCAGTGTATATTTTTTACGTCTGGTGGTGAAACGGTGGATTGCAATTCCACACATCACACTCCTCAGGTTGTGCATGTGAACAGCTATGTTGTCCTGCAAGATACATACAGTATGTTGTTGTTGTTAATGAAAAAGGCAGTTCAGTTTGTCCTCTCTGGGCAGCTGTAGGAACAGGAAGTATATGATATGGGCGGTGTAGAGGCACGATCGGACCCCTGAAGAAAATTGAACCCCCTCAACAACAGTGTGACAAACGACACAGAAAGTACAAAACCAAAGAGGAACACCATCAACTAAAGCCCAAATGTTTTAAAATGAAACAAACTACTTAAAAACGTAATATTATGAATAATTACAGTTTGATTTGATTGGTTTTAGCTTTACCCTAAACTGCATTTGAGGCGATCAGAAGAATGCGCAGATCACGGCAACTTAATAATAATAATATAATAATATATTGACATTATATTTTATTGTGGCTGTATTTTATTCTTGATGACTGATTTGATGCTTGTTTTTGTGTTTTTGTGTTTTTTTTTTTTAGCTCAATATGACTTTATAAACATTCATAACAGAGCAAATTGATTGTTGTATTACTTTTCAAGTTATTATGTTCAAGTTTTCTTACGGTGGTCACTACAGGCTCTATGGAACTTAAAATGTCAACTTTCCCAAGATAGACAAATGCATCATTTTGATGCTGTTATACACTTTTTAGTTTCCATTTCCCTTTAACCACCAATAAGACAAAGCTAAAGAATCATTTTAAGTAGAAGATGGTATGGACAAATGACCAAATGCTACTAGAAATGCCTTGGGATGTGAACGCTTTAGAAGCACAGCGGCTTCTCTTGTATCTCATGTTCTTTAAGGCCTGGCTATAGCCTGTAGTCTTGCCTCAGGCGCTAAGGCCAGCCTCGATGTGGCATGAGACCAGATCAGCCTCACACACACAGCTGTGGCCCAGGGGCCTCTGCTGCTCTCGGCAAGTGACACCCCAACTCCCCAGAGGCCTATTTAAGACTAAAAGTCTTTATTAGTGTGAATGAATAGTGTTTATGTGGTTCTACATGTGACATTTAACTCACAGCCAGCAGGGCCATTCCAAATTACAACAAGGATGGGAGGTGGAAAGTGGGATTAGAAGATCCCCGCCCTATCAGGAGTGACTGTCACGGGGGAACATGGCGAACATCAGAGGGACAGCCATAAATCACACAGCTTGTTCTGCTCATCATCTGTCGGCCACAGGTGACACGTCTGACTCCGACCTTTCAGCAAATCAAGAGCACAAAGGAACAGAAACTGAATTTGAAGAACTAAGTGAGTTTTATCCAAATTGAGAACTAGAACAACTACTAAAAAGTACCATTATATTGGTCAACAGGAGTTCTATGACCTGCATAAAAGTAGTGCTGCTGTTTTAGATGCAACATCCAAAATGCACCTGATAATAAAAGTGAGTGCTGGTGTTTGGCCAAAGCATTACTCTTGGTGGTCATGTGTCAGGAGCTGAAGACAATGAGTTATAGCGTACAAAGCACAAGTCTGGTTTAAATGAAGGCATATGGAATAAAAAGAGGGGAAAGTGGGACAAGTTTAATTGAGGACCAGGAGAGCGGAGATGAACTGAGGGGTTGGTGGAGAAGAGGAGGGGTAAGGGAGGTCCTGGCTTGGGACAGTGCACTGGAAGTGTGTGTATACATGTGTTGAAAATGCACTTGTGACACAGAGCAGTATTGACAGGCAGCGCTGATGCCCCTGAGAAAACCTTCAGAATTCAATCCCATCGATTCTCACAGAGGAGTGGAGGACTCTGGTCTATACCCTGAGTCATTACACACACATGCCCATATCATGTCATCGGGAATAAATACAAACAAGTCAAGTCATCAAGTTTCAGTGTAAAGTTATCTTTAAGCACCTTTGTTCCATGTCCTACTGTGAAGTCACAAACAAAGAAAACCAAAAATACTGAAGACCAATTGGGAAGGCCTTGTTGTGTGTGCAGTCCTACACAGGACTTCAGATTCTCGTCAGATCTTCAGTATAACAGATCTTCAGTTCAGAAGCATATCATTAATTTGCTCTAACGTCTGCCTTTTCTCCCTCTCTCTAGTCCATACAGTCTTTTAATCCAAATCCGCCTTATGGATGAATGTATGTGTGAGACAGACAGACAGGGGCTAGAGGGTGAATGGGTGGCACAAAGTCCATGTGTTGTATGACCTTGGTCACTGCTGAGGGGACCTAGTTTCTTGCCAAGCCAATCAATAAGCTAAACAGGCGGAGGATGGCTATTTGGAGCATGGGAAGCCAAACTCAAATACTGATAGGTTATCTGCCTGTCCCAGCACCACTTCTGTGCAAATATTGGACCAGCACATTTTTCATGGTGACTTGCATTTGGAAAAAAAAGGGGTGGGGGAGAAGAGGACAAATAGGAGCAAAAAAAAAAAGAGGGGGGTTGAGAACAGACATGGTTGAGTGGGTATGTAGCAGGCTGTAACATCCCTCCTCCCGGCGGCTCTTCTTACCGCCAAACCTTCAAACAACAAGTGGACAGTGTCTGTTCTCTGTGACTGTCTGAGGTCAAGGTCAAACAGCGCTTTAGAAAACAACCATTTTATCAAAGGCTGTCCTGTATACAGCCTTCATTGTGATTTATAGAATTTGTACTTTAACAATTATCGGACAATAAAAAAACAGCTTCTTCAATCCCTTATGCGAGTGATGAAAACTTCCTAATTCCCTTAACAGCTGGTTGATCTGACACTTCTCACCCAGATACCACTTTTCCACATGCTTCTCTGAATTTGCGCCAAGTTGTCGTAGTTTTTTTCATTTTGTTTTCCATCTGATGCAGTTTGGAATAATTCAAGGAACAACTTAATCCTGTCCTATTTACTGTCTCAGAGGAAGTCTTTCATTTTAATACATATATATTTTGTTTTAAGTAAATCCTTTCTTCTGCTTGAAAAAAACAAAACAACTATCTTCCTGTTGGTTTAAAGTTATGTAGCTAGTTTGACCAAAAATGTATGTGTGTGTAGAGTCCCACATGAGACGGGATGAGGGATTTGTGTGTTCGTGTCTAAGTGACTGTAGTAGATGACGGCAGCTGGATCTGATCAATAATACATAAGTGACACATGCCAACCACTGTCTCTCCAAAAGCTCCAGAGAGACGACAGACCATCGGATGCTTTTTCAACGAGTGGCGCGTGTGTGTGTGTTACGAGTACAAAACTGCGCAAAAAAGCCACGGTGACAGCCCTAAGAGACGACTCAAACGGCGTAGGTAGAGCAAGTGGTAAGGAAGGGGGGGGGCTTTTCCCATCAGGTGTAGGAGTCAAAGCCAGCTCGCGTCGGTACAGCAGAGACTGGAACAATGACTTCAAGAGGAACGCAGAACAAAAAAAAAAACATAAATTATTAGAGAGGAGCGATCAAAGCACAACTGTGACATGAAATAAATGAATTAAAGCTGGAAAAAAATATCGCCATCTGGACGAAAGGCTTTCACATCCCAGAGACAACACACTCACACGCCTGCCTTTGTTTTATTTTGTCTTTTTCTGCCTAATCTCATTCTCCTTTATGTAAACCTATTTATTAAGCCTTTTCCTTTCTTTCTTTAAGTTTGTTCACCCTACCTTCAAATTATGACTTGTTAAATGATGGCATGTTTCAATTCCTTTGGCTTTGTCTGAACACTTTTAGATGTGAAATGAATCTACAAATTCATTGCATTTATTGTGTGTTGTGCCTCAAAATATAACTTAACTTGTAACCATGAAACATTTAGCCAGGAGTATGCAAACTCCACACAGAGAGGACTCACTCTGACTGGCCTTCCTCAATGGCTAACATACTGTGTTATTTATCTAATTTATGTAACTTCTTAAGTTATCGGCTGAAAGGCATAAACAGGAGAACAGCCCAGCACAGCTACTGTAACTCTTTTCTAAAGCCAGCCTTTGAGTCCTGATGCATTATTGCAGGGGTGTCAAAGTGAGGTGCCATGATAGTTAATAAGAATCTTTTCAGGGACCAAAGATTGTGATTCTTGAAAGCTTTTATTACATTTTGAATACAAGCTGTTATCTTTATTTGAGTCTTACGAAATGTCCTCCCTTTAAACCAAAACTGTTTTTTGGTTGAATTTGAACAGGTTTTAGATGGATTTGAACAAGGTTTAACTGGCTTTACCTATAATATTTCAAAACCAGTTTAAGTTCAACTTATTCACATCCAACTAATAACTAGTGCCAAAAATATCACCAAGCAAATACATTGCAAAGGGCCACATTTGGCCCCCGGGCCTTGAGTTTGACATGTGTGCATTATTGTCACAGTTTTCTTTGCACCATCGTTCAGTGTTTGAATGTCATCACAGATTGCGTGTGTTTGGTAACAGTGATGGCCCCCTTTCTCTGTCTGTCTGCAGCGCTGGTGTGATGTTGTCATCCTGTCTTTGCTCTTCCGCTCCAGTCTTGGCTCCTGTCCCTGTCTCCCATCTCACACTTTCTCCCCTTTTTCATTTTCTCTCTTTCTGTCTGACTGACACTGGCCATCGTCCCTCCCTGACCATCTGGGCTGCTTCTCCGTGAAAACTACCGAGTGTAGCTGTGTGTGTCTTTGTGCATGGACGTGTGGACAGGCCTGTGCACAAGTGTGAGGAAAAGTCTGAGGCAGTGTCTCCTCAGGAGGCCACATATTTGTATGTCTACAATTGCGTATGTGAGTGTGTTAGTCAAAGGCTCTTCCTCCGCCAGGTGGACAGCTGCTGCTTAGTGGCTTTTCGGCTCAGCCAGAAAAGTCAGACAGAGATGGCACATATAACCCTTTATTACCCTTCAACACAGGTGGAAACTGAATCGTTAAGTTCACTTTGCTACATTTACTCAAGAGACTTGTGTATTTTTCTTATTTAACATTATTTCTCCAGTTGCTACTTTTATTTGCACTTTTATTTTGTGTGTTTACCTAAGAACAGATTTTGGGTAAATACACACTTCTTTGTAATATCCAACCATGAATATCTCTGAAATGTTTACAGGAAAGAAAAGTTATCTCAGGTAACAAACACAAAAGAGTAAGGTCTTCTGCCGTCAGTGTTTGTCAGTGTGTATTTGTGTGTACACTGTTCACATATACGCCGTCACATTTAATACTCTTATCCGTCCCTGTGGTTCTGCCTTTGTCTTGTCCTCAAATGGAGGTTTAAGTCTGAGCAGCGCAGGCCTGGCTGCATGAGCTTAATCAAACCATTAGGGTGCTGAGCCCAGAAGAGCATCTCTCCACCTCCTACGGAGATCTGCGCTAAGAAGAGAAGACACGGTGGCAGTGGCGGGCACTCAAACCTCTGGATTAGACAGGCTCTGCAGTGACTTTGCACTGTGCCTTATCCTCCATTTACACTCTCTGGCTTTAGAGGCATGCTTCATTTGGAGTCCTCTCTTTACTGGTGTTTGTGTACATGCAGCTGACAAATAGCCAGACTGTAGACAAGCCCATGACATTTACATCCTCCACTCTACATGAGAGTGGTTAATGGGAGAGAACTATTTTTTGTGTTTCATTCAAATTTTTTTAATTGTTTGTAGTTCTTGTTAAGTGCTGTTCTGTTGCACTATGTCACTTTATAAGAAGGTAAATTGAGATAAATGTTCATTTGAATTTACCTAAATACACAAACCTCTTGAGCTTGCAAGAGGAGTACTCCACTCAACAGAAAGACTAAGGAGTCCTAAACTAACGGATTTTGTGTGTGCAGAGGGTTTTGGAACAGCAGCCTCTGTACATTGGACATTTTGCATTTTGACCTCGGCCCAAGCTGTCCTATGACCTTGAATGTACATTGGTTTTTCGATATTTGGAACAAGTTAATGGCCGTCGACTGTTGTACAGTGAAAGACTCCCCTAGCAACAACATATTCTTGTTCATCGCCTCTGTCTCTAATTGATTTGTCGAGTGATTTGTCTCAAGTGTTGTTCTTCTACAAATGACAACCATCCACAATGTCTGTTTTGTCCCTGGTCTCTTGTCTTGGTCGCTTGTGTTCCAATGTTCTTGCTTTGATAAGCACTATTGGACACAATACTTCTTCAGCCCTAGAGGATGATGGGTATTAGTGTTTTCTGAAGATTCTGTAGTCCACTTCCTCTGCAGGCCTTGCTCATGCGAGACAAGCCTATCAAACAACTACTTCCCTTCAGTCAGGCTGATGTGCCATGTTTAAAGATTAGAGACAGTAGCTTACGGTTTAAAGTTGGAGCTTTGGAGATTTCAAGAAGAGGCCATCATCTCTGGAGTATAGTTTGTAGGAAAGGGACAGTTATTCTCTGCCCATCTTCCATTATGAGAAAAAGGACATACTGTATCTAAGGCATTTCTGTGTTGCAGGAATTAAACAAAAAGCTAAATAGGGATAAAATCGGCTTAGACTGTTGAGACAAGTACATCTAAGAGAATCCACAAAAGGATGGGTGTAAACGGCAGATTCTCCCCAGCTAAAAACTTATCAAGCACAGGCTTTGTGCTCAATCCATTTAAGTGAGTCCCTTACACGCCCCTATTGTACGCCTTTAATGGTGCAAAAGTGACTTGTGCAGGGGTATTGCCTCTTCATGGGGATTACAGCTAAGTGCTTAAGTTGAAGTGAAACCCGGATTTACTGATGGCAAAGAGAAAAGGCTGAGGGAGGGAGGGCAGGAGAAAGGACCCTTAGCAAGGATTTGTGTCAGGATTGTGCTGTTCCCTTTACGCCGGTCTGGAGTCAAGAGAGGACGACTGCTGCTCTCATGCAGCCAGCACACACACTTAACAATGCTTTTGCACAACATGCTTTTAAACTTTACTCTTCTTTAGCTTTGCTTTTATCCTTTGTTTTAATTGATCCCTGTGCTGACATTTGAGGTCATCCCTGGAAGTATCTTCTTGTGTTAATTTGACTCATCATCTCAAACCACAAAATGACTCAGTGTGCTTTCTCTTTCAAGAAGTGGAGTAAAAAGTCTGGCACAAACAGAGCAAAATAAATATTGTTCATTATTGGGTTGAATGAATCGTATTATATTCACTATCAACATTACAGTTTGATGGAAATTGGTTATGAATGGCAGGAATTAATCTTCACAAAGTTTTTACTTTAGTTTCTAAATGCAAACATGATGTGCTATGCCTGAGTAAACAAGTAAAATGCAATAAACATTTACTGTTTTGTACAGGAAGCCTGTGCCGGTCCCTATGAGGCACTACTGAAGGCAGAGGTGCTGACACTCAAACACAGGTGATATGAGCCATATTAATTTTCTCTTTCAAAGAGACGACACCATGATGACACCAATGACAGAGGAGTGTTAGAGGGAGGGGGCTTCTCCTTGAGAGTGCTGTGTGTTGGTGCGTGCACATCTCTGTCCCTAAGCTAACAAATTGTACGTAGGTAAACTCAGGAGCACCTGCCCCCATTGTCCTGCTCTTACCCACCCACAGTGACACACACCTTTCCCTTGAGCACACAACATCCAATACTGAGTAAAGATGAAGAAAGGACCAAGCCCTATGTGAGCCAAAGGGCTCCCTATTCAAACACAGACAGCCATCCCTGTGTCTTTTCTTTCACTAAGCCTTGATATTTTCCTCAAAGCCACGGACGCCCATTGTGTGTCTTGCTACCTTTGTTGTGTTGTGTTTAAGCAGGCTGATGATTATAATGATGATGATGATGCCGCTGGTAATGATGACAGGGATGGCAATGGCTTAAGGAGAAGCAGCTGCCTGGGGGATCGAGATCGCTGAGGACAATTGGCCTGTTTGCTCAAGAAAAGGTACACTGGGTGTTCAAAGTGATGGCTGCTGAACGGTAACTGACTCCTGTGTGTGTGTTTATTATGGGCCTGGCACTTTGTAGTGGTCATGCTTCTGTCTTAAGAATATATCTAGAATATATTATAACTCAGTATAATATAGAATATTCTCAGTTCATAAAGGTTGTGTGTACAATACAATATTAGAGAGTGTGTTTTCTGGAATAGTTACGTCGGGACAGTGCTTGGGTCGAGCCAGCTGTGAGCATGTTCTGTTATTGTTTTTAGCTCATGCTCATTGTCTATTCTTACACTGCCAAAGACACACATATAAGCCTAATGTGTCTCTTCACAGTGCAGGGCCATAACCTGCTCTTCCATCTTACAGCAATTTCCAGGATTTACTGTCCCCTCGCCGTGGCGACAGAGATATTTTTGCCCTACTTAAGCTCCAGATGCTGAGAGGCTCCTTGTACTGGCACTGCTGCAAGAGGGCCACAGAGGTTAATGCACCCAGGGAAGGAGATGCAACCAGCTGTTGGCCTTCTAATGTTTTAAAACCTCATCTGTCCTATTCTTTAGCCCTCCACCCATCCCTCAAAGAAAGAAAGCCCAAGCAATAAAATGTGCTCTAAAACGGTGAAACATCTGTTGGGAGTGTTTCAGCGCAGCCAAGAGCGTCTTAACTCCTTCTGAGCAACAATACCAGGCCATTTTCTCCTCGGGGAAGTGGCGACAGGGACTTAGAAAGAGATAAGAGGAGATAATGGCTGTGTGCTTGAAATGCACAGTCAGAAAATCCACATGGAGATGGGGGGTTGTCATAAAGAGGGACATGAGGCGAGAAGGAGGGAGTAGGAGGGCTGAGGAGGATAGAGGGGAAAGTGTTTGGGTAAACAACACCACTGCATTAGCATGATAATCCTTTATTTAGATTAAGATGTAGGCTATACAGGGAAGAGGGCGAGGAGTGGATGTAAGAAAGGAAGGGGGGGGGTCAAGCCAGAAGGTCAGGGAGTGGAAACAGTATGTTGCTAGTGATGCTAACAGCCGGTTAAGTACAGAAGAATAAATTAGGGGAAGGCATTGAAAGACCCTAACTTACTGTCACAGCCGGGTTATCCAATGTTAAATAATACAATATAATCATGTTACAATAAGAAGCTCTGAAACACTCATCAAGTATCACATGTTAAAATCAGAAAAAGAAAATTTGAAAAAATAAATGGGCTTTGCATTAGTTTAAATAAGTCATTGGAGTCCAGGCTTTTTGTATCTTTTTGTAAAAGAAGCAAAAATGTTTAATGGGGCATCAGTGGAGTTAGACTGGGTTGTCCAACAAATGGAAGATTGGCAGTTCAATCCTGGCTCCTCCCATTCACTTGTCAAAGTGTCTTTGGGCGAGACCTGGGCAAGACACTGAACCCTACCAAACCCTTTATACCAACTGCATTATTCTGTACAGTTCCTGCTAATATAAATGTAAAACACTCTCAAATATGCAGCCCTCTTTTTTTTTTTTATTAAATCAAAGCTCATTATGGACATACAACATTTCTTGTTTAACTTTGTGTGCCATAACACAGGGGCCTTCAAGATGACAGATGCTCAAGAGTCCACATGCAGGCCTGCAGACTATCGTAATCACATGCTCTTGTCATGTAGCCTGAAAGTGAGAAGTAGCAGCAGCTGGTTTCAGCAGCAACCGACAAGCCAGAGCTGACAATGTGTGTGCACCCTGGTGTGTGTTTGACAAAATGAATATGCAAGGGTCCAACACTTTAAGTTTGAAATGTAAACGACACGCGGCTCGTTTTAACGTGCGTAAGAAAAATGTGTATATGTGTTATGCTAAGATGTGAAGTTAATGTGTGAATTTGTGAGTGGCTAACAGTGTGTGTGTGTCGTTTGTGTGCTTGTGCAGGCGCCGCTCGACTCTGATAAAAGCCCTTTGACGCTCAGCTGTTTATGCCTTTGCTCGTAGGATTAATCATACCCTCAAACAACGGCACACACACAACTTGAGTGACCTCCACAACACCTCCCAAATGTAACAAGGAGTTATGTGCCACTATGTACGTGTGCATGTGCATAGGCGCGCATGATAAGTAGTGCGGCGGCCTGCTGAGGGCATCCTACTCCATACCCTCGCTGGGTTTTAACTCTGTGATGACAGGTGCTGCAGGGACAATAGAGTACCACAAGAGCCAGGAGCGAGCTAAAGAAAAGGCATTTGTATTTATGAGTGGCGAGAGATGCTAAAGAGAGACTTGCCAGAGCTATTCTTTATCACATGTTTGGTCTACATTCAAATAATTCAAAAGTAAAAAGTATTTCAACTTAAGCGATACAATAAAAAAAGAAAAAGATTTGATACAAAAGGTGTGTGAAAGACGGTGGCGCTACATCACACTTCATCCACCTCAAAGGAGACATTTATAAGGCGGCTCAGAGTTTTCAGTGAGCCTTTGATTTCACCGGCTTTGCAATGTGACTCCTGGTGAGCACAAAGACAAGATGTCAGAGCACTTTATTTTTTTATTTTTTTTGACACCCGCCACACAATAGAGAGCCCTGCTGCCAACATGGCTAGAGTTCAACATGTTTTGAGGGTTTGGAGCAGGATATTTTTATTAACAGTGTAATGTATGTTTCCTGGGTGAGACAGTACACAGATAAAACTGTTCTCTTCGCCTGTCGTCACTATATAAAGTTCATTCCTGGCAAGCAAACCATAATATAAATGCCTGTGCGGAGTTTCTTAGTAATGGCTATTGAACTGTGCTTGAACAAAGATTCTCATCACTATGAATAAACTGTGGAGGTTTCTTGACAATATCCTAAAATGATGACTTTTAGTGTTTGTGTCCTGTCAAATGAGGGCAAAATAAAAATCAAATGGTTCATCCAGGTGCCAAATATATAGTTACTTAGAAATTTTATTTTTTTTAACTGCGATTTCTAGTTGCACCCATTCCTAAAGGCTACAGTAAATTGTAGAGAAGAAGCCCTGCCAAGTTTCTTCCTGGCTGCATCATACTACTTTGGAATCCTGTCCAAAATGCAATGAATCATTCAAATGTCTTTAAGCATTTCCTCAAAGGCTCTTGACATTGGATTAAGAAATGACTTGTTACAGTCTTATTTGTTTACAGACCTGGGAAAAATGCCAACAACTGCTTACTTGTATGATACGTAAGCTGTTACCCCATGTGCCCATTTTTACATGCTAAAAATAATTGTTAACTTCATACAAGTGATGGCATATTCTGTGATGTCTGTTTTGTCTGGCAAGTGGAGCAAATGTGCGTGTGCGTGCTTGTGTGTGTGTCTTGTGTGAGTGTGTGTGTGTGTGTGTGTGTGTGTGCGTATGTGCGTGCGTGTGTGTGTGTGTGTGTGTGTGTGTGTGTGTGCGTATGTGCGTGTGCTTGCGTGTGTGCTTGCGTGTGTGCTTGCGTGCGTGTGTGTGAAATTAGGAGAGTCCCCGTAATGTGTGTGCACTTGGCAGTGTCACTGGGGCCAGGTGCAGGGCTAGGTTGTAATCACGAGTTGTATGGGTTCTGCTCAGGATAAACAGGGTCTCTTTCTCCTCTCTCCAGGGACCTGCACTTCCTGGTACTCTTTGTAATAGGAAGAACACAGCATCACAACAGCACATCGAGATCAAACAGTGGTCAGTTCGCTGAGTCAGGGTTAAGACAAACCAGCGGGGCAACATGAAAACATGCGTGACTGGTCGAAGTAAATCAACAGAGGACACGGAGAGAAGGACATTTTTATCCAGTAAAGGGGTCATGGTGTGGTGTCAAATGTAATGACTTTAGCCTTTCAGTACATTCTGTTTGTTCACTCCAGATGTTGAAGTGTAACATCATTGTTCCCACCATGTATCCAAAAGTAATGTACAAATAGTTTGATATTCAGTGGGAATATTCATACATACACAGTAACAGATTAAGTGTTAGCATTATTATTATCATTATCTAATTTAATGCAACAGGCCTTATTGTCAATCCTTGATGTAACCTCTGGCACAAACGTCCTTATTTTCCTCAGCAGAATTCCCCCTCTTTCAGCATGTGATAACCTGTCCATCCCCACTGTCTCCCTCCCTTTGCCTTGCGGGGCAGGAAGCGGTGCAGCTCAGACGTACTGTATGGTCCCTCGCGTCTGGGCCGGAACCAGGATGTGTTGCTAGGCGCAGGGATGATTGTGTCAGCACTTGCTGGCCGCTTCGTTTCCTTACAGGTGATCTCCTGAATAGACAATGACAGATATACGTTTCCTGCTATTTTTCACTTGTGCAGAAGAAAGGGAGGGGGGGTCAAAAAACATGGGACCGGGGGGTGGCACAAGTAATCTTCCAAAGTTAGCTGTACAGGTCCAGACAAAGACACATTAGAGACCCTTTGGTGACCCCGGCGACTGCTGACTGGGGGTCGAGGTGAGAGTCAGGTTTGATGGTTACAAATCCCTGAGATAAAGGGGCGGATGATGAGGAAACATTGAGGAAGCCACTCTTGATTTCTGACGCGTTTGATGAACTCAGATGCATGGGTAGGAGGTCGAGGAGGATAAGAGGGCGATGGCACGGCCACAGGAGGATGGGCAGAGGGTGTGTGTGTGGGGTGGCGTGTGGCAAAGGAGGTTGTGTTTTTGATTAATGGATTCTCAACTTTTTGTGACTGTAAAGGCTCAGAGTATACACACAGCAGGGAAGAGGGGAAAGATGGGAAGTAAAGGAGGGATGTTAAACTAGAGGGGACTCATGCTTTTTTGATTTATGACTGGGGTGATTAATGCCCAAGGATATTACCCCTTGGAAAGGCCCTGGCGCCTTGACTGAAGTTATGTTTTGCTACATGTCTGACAGGCAAGAGCGATTTGGCCTCCTTTTGTTTTGTGACACAGACGTGAAGAGGGGGTCATCGTTTTTCCACTAAGCAGGAAAAATCTGTGTGATGCATTTATAATGACCAGAGACTAGAAGAATTACATTTGAAGAGCATTTAATATTACACATCAGTTTCATTTTGATGAAGACACTTACAGACAATACGTTCATGATTACTGCCACTAGGGGCACTTAATTAAACAACACAAAACAGCTAGTTTAATGCCAAAATGGTCCTTGCAGACATTGTGTGGTTTTATGATTTATTAAAAGTGAAGTGAACTGAAGTCACATTATGTCATTTAATAAAATAAAAAAAATATTATATTATTTATTTCTGCATATTTGGGAATCTGAGAACACTATACTTTTATAAAATGGATTCAACTCAACAGGAAGAAAAAATCTGTGATTTGCATAAACTTGTCTTTCTGCAACAACGTTCTGCAAATGTTCTTTAATTCATTCTGACAACTTTTCTATGTATTACAAAAACAGGGGGGTGCACGTGGCAGAGTGGTTAGCACTGGTTAGCAGTGGTTGCCTCACAGCAAGAAGGTCGTGAGTTCAAAACCCGGCCGACTCAAACATTCTCGGCCGACTCCGGTCTTTCTGTGAGGAGTCTGCATGTCCTCCACGTGTTACCGTGGGTTCTCTCCGGCTTCCTCCCACCGTCCAAAGACATGCATGTATAGGTTAATCGGCAAATCTAAAGTGTCCCTAGTGAATGAATGTGAGAGTGAATGGTTGTCTGTCACTGTCTGTCTCTAAATGTCAGCCCTGCGACTAACTGGCCACTGTCCAGGGTGTACCCCGCCTCAGGCCCAAAGCTGCTGGGATAGGCTCCAGTCACCCGCGACCCCTAACGGGACAAAGCGGTAGAAAATGAATGAAAAATGAATAAAAAAACAGGAATTCAGAAAACTGTATATTACCTAATAGTGCATTGTTGTAAGAGTAAAAAAGCACGTGACGGCATGCTTTGGCCAATTACATGCTTGCATACAAGTAAGGCTGCTCTTATTCGAATTAAGGACGCCCCCTATTTGTAGTGCCATTGGAAAATCCTACTGGGATTGCGGCTGTAACTGACTACATGTGCATATGGTAAATGGTAAATGGTAATGCATTTATATAGCGCATTTTTGCACCCTTTTCGGGCACCCAAAGCGCTTTACATCATGCTTCCACTCACCCCATTCACACACATTCACACCTGGGGCAGACAGAGATGGGAGCTGCCATACAAACGGCGCTCAACCTTCTCCGACCACCACCAAACACACCTCTACAGTCACACACATTCATACACCAGTGCTACGGACACTGGAGGCAAGGTGGGTTAAGTGTCTTGCCCAAGGACACAACAACAGTATGAACTGTGGGGCGAGCGGGAATCGAACCTACTACCTTCCGGTTGAAGGACGGCCGCTCTACCACTGAGCTACTGCCGCCCGCATACAGAAAATACAGGACACAATAAACCTTGGTTTTTACATAAGGTATTGGTATTTTGCAGTGTCAGATTTGTTCAGTTACTTTGCGTCTGAACTGTGGCCTAACCGGCTCGTACATGAGGTTGCAGGGTGTGTTTTAGGTTTGAAGATGTAGCGACCACTACAAACACAAACAACATGGAGCTGCTCTGATTGGATAACTGCAGTCACTCACAGATAAGTAACTGCAGGTTGGTGATTGTGATAAATCCAATCACAAACCACATACCGTATTTTTCGCACCATAAGACGCACTTTTTCTTCACCAAATAGTGGGAGGAAAAGTCTTACTGCCGCTCTGCAACATAAGACGAGTTGCAGAGCGGCAGCGCTGCCGCTCTGCCTCGTCTTATGGTCCGAGTGGCAGAGCGGCAGCGGACCTTCCGTGTCCCTGGAAACTGCATCATCCCTCCCCGCCCGTGTCCAGGCTTCTCAGTAGTCCACTGAGATACTGGCAGAGTGGCAGCGGGGGGCCTTACGGAAGCCGACGAAGGCGCGATGCTGCTGTACTGTGTCACCGCCGTATGCTATTGGAGGATAGCATGTAGTAGGCGGTGTTACAGTACAGCAGTGCATGCCCTTCACTCCAGTCATATAATTCAAATATTATTCTGTTATACTTTATTAAATATTTTATTACACTATTTGGTTCAGAATATTTTTTTTCCTATTTTTCTCCTCTAAAAACCAGGTGCGTCTTATGGTCGGGTGCGTCTTATGGTGCGAAAAATACGGTACTTATTTAAAGTACCTGCCCTTCTGCAAACACATTCTATGGAAGCCCTCCCAGATGGTTTGTCAGGTCATTTGTTTAGTGGTATGTTGAAGTTTTACTGCCCTGAATGGTTTTGATGACACAGGGAATAAATAGCTTTAAATCAGAAACGTCTCAATCTCAAAATAATTTAGGATTTTTTGGTTTCCATCTCCATTTTGTCCAATCAATAGCACTAACCCGACGAAATGCAGAATACCATGATAACCGCAAAAACTTTCTGTAAGACACATGAGTTTCTTTTTATAATTGAAGCCAATAAAATTGTTGTCTGAAGTCATCTATAGTCCTGGTATGCAGTGTATAGTGTATTTCCCACTATTGTGTGTTGCTAAAAAGTCCCTTCTTAAGTGTAGCACAAGTCATTGAATTGCCTTAAAATCACAAAACTGGTCTAAATATAAACTGTTGTCTATGTATAAGCAGTTTCCTCTGATTCAGACTGAGCTCTCTACAGTTGTTTGAGCTAGACAGTCGGCCGACAGTCGGGAAACACCAACAATACAACAGATTTTAAGTACAGTATGTCCATCTCAGTATTGGAACTTTTTCCGCAGTACATGTTTAAACATGACAATACATTTCTTTACATGTGATCATCAACTAATTGTTTTTCTCTGTGCGTGTTTTCATGTAGCCATCCCCTGTGGAGCAGTGAACACATTAAGAGGTGACAGGAAGCCCAGGGGTCAGCCATGCTCTGGACCCTCCACTCAGCTATCTTGTTTTTAGAAGACATAAATCACACAAAATCCACCAGTTCCTCTCTTCTTCAAAGGCCTTTGTTTTACAGCCTCAGCAAAGAGGTTATCAGCAGGGCAGTGGCAATAGTGTGTATAATGAGCCTACTTACACCGGCTGATAAGGTGCATTCAGTCTATAGGCCTCTCATTTTGAGCTGTCAGTAAAATCTGGAAATAACAGCGTGTTTTCAGCTTTGAATTATACCTCATCAATGTGACAGCAACACCATTCTCCACTGTGCAGACTTGACTGCCAATGTAAACTCAGAGAAGAATCATTTGAGTTCCTGTCTGCGGCTTTCGGCAACTGACCCTGTCCAAATGATTAAACAGCTCTGTGCAGGTTTAGTACCATCATCCCTGGCCAAATCAGAAGGTTAGAGACACTGCCACTGTACAGTTTGTATTGATGTAGTCAATAAAAGTGTCTTGGAGTTATGCCGGCCAGCTAGACGCCTCAAGGTTAAGCGGTGTTAAGCACACCTCCTCGCTCTTGTTAGACACTGTTTGTCTCAGTGTCAATCACACCACATGGCAGCCTGCTTTTATGTCGGCTTGTTCCCTTGCAACTTTTCTTGTTATCCTCCCTACATCTAATGGTAGGTCACCCTCACGGTTGTGTTGGACCAAGGAGTGCCGTTGTGGAGGAGGGGTTGAGCCAGTCACTAACACAGTGGCTAACCGTGGAAGCACTAGGCTAGCAGCTGTATGATCTCCAGCTAACCTTGCCCACGGGCCTCTTTTGTCTGCACGCTGCACACGCCTGGCTCTATCCCCTCTCTGTTATTGAGCGGGTTCCTGTAAAGAGGAGGGGGGCTTAATCAATGGCGAATCTCTGGCATCGTTCTCAGGACAGTGACCGAAGCACAGTCTGTTGGCCCCCTTTTGCCTCCCCTTCCATCAACCCCCCCACCCCCCTACACACTCTCCTCCCTCCCCCCTGACCCCTCCCGTCTGATTGACACTTGAAAGGTGGCCGAGAACGGGGCCGGAGGCGATGTTCCACGCTTTGGAACCCTCCGTGCGGGGGAACAGCTGGTGACATCTGCAGAGAGGGCCACAAAAGGCAGTTGAAAGCGCACTATCACACCCCCCTCTCTTGTCTCCATCGGTCTCCCCTTCCCTGCGCCTCCCTCTCGGCCCGTCTCTCCAGTCGCTCTCCTGTCCTCAGTCGTTCTCTTTCATATTTCGTTCTTCTGTGTCCCCTTCTTGTGCTTCCTCTGATGTCCCCTCTATCTCCTAAGAGCCGGGGCCTTTTGAGTAAAGCAGTGATACAGGCTCCTGAGCAGCTTTGAAATGATTGCTTTAAACTTGTAGAGCTTGCACTGGAGCATGTGTGTCTGAGCAATAAGGGGAGGGGAAAAAAGGGGAAGTGTGTACATCGTACAACAGCAAAACACTTTCACATCAACTCCTCTTGTCATTTCATTTATTTATCTGTGTCTTCACTTAGAATTCACCCACTGCCTCTGCATTTGATCATCTTACATGGAAAACTATTGGTCGTATTGATATCCACGTGCACACGCCCAGTTAAAAGCTGCCTTTTAAGGGGCCCTATTGTCCCTGTTCAATGGCATTACCCCAGCCCGGCTCACGCTGAGTGCTTGGGAAGCGGAAAGGGGTATCGACTCCCGTTAAAAGAATACATGCACGTTTGGTGATGAGACACACATCGCCTACAGGAATGTCAAACTTCCGATCCATTCCCTTTCTCTCTCCCTATTTCTATCTCGCTCCAACTTTCGGTTGATTGGCTCCATTTCTATGTCCGAAAGTCAGAGGCCTTCTCTGTGCTCTGTCTTGCAACAATTTGCAAAAGGCCAAAACTTATATTAATATTTAACTTTACATTTGAACTTGAAAGCTATACACATCATCTCAAAGATATATATTGGTTTCTCAATATGTTCACTTGGCTCACTTGGTCCTTTTCTTCTTGCTTTATCTTTTCTAATGTTGTATTTGGATTTTGTATTTGTACACTAGAACATTACCTGCAAGTTTTTTCTCACATTTTTAACATAGCCACGCCCTCACTGACAGTTTTTCCTTCACCCTTTCATCTGTTACCTTCTCGAAGAATATACCAGAGAGGTCAAAAGGTTGCTGTGCTGCAGGTGCCCTCCTGGCATCAATATTTCAGAGCTGTGTGAATCCCTCCTTTCAGGGAGCCGGCCCTGGTGACTGAAGGTATCTTCAGGACCCAGGGCCTGGCTGACGGATGAGCACAAAGCACCCGTCAAGCTCTAAGCGGCACAGCGGCTCACAGACTCACGTTCTGAGTGTGCTAGTGTTTGTGTGTGTAAGCAGAAAGCTCAGGCAGCTCCCCTGCGGTCTCCTTTGTTGGGCTAACCTGCTGTATGAATGGACTGGGAGCCGTGAGTGACAGAGGAAAGTGTAGCTGGTGGTAAAGTGAGATATTGACCTCTCAATCGCCATGGAGGGGGAGCGAGGGGAGTAAAACGCTCAACACCTGTGTGTGAATGTACAGTAAGCATTGGTGTAAAATATGTAAAGCTATGGGTCGCCCGGACAAACAGAGGCAGAAAGTGAGGCGCTTGTGTTGTCACTTCTGGAGTTTTAGTAAAGTTAGATGAAGCTTCCTGTTAGCTGAAGTGCAGAGAGCTAAGCCTAGCTGCCAAGTAACATGAAACAAGATTCCCCCCAATGATAATATTCAGTTTCAGCTCTGCCAGCACGTCCTGTCTGCCCCTGTCCAGAGCCCCTCCAAGACAAAGGGGGAAGGAGCCTGGCGGGGGAACAGTAGCTTCTTGTTATTATGACATGTGGTAACATGAACTCCTTGGAAGACTTCTGCTGTCATCCTGGCCTGAGGTCCTCTTTATCCGACAGGCAGGGGATCTGGAGGTCACGACCTTTATGCTGGAACATGGCGCGCTGTGTTGAAACTGGATTGAATAAGTTTATTGGCTAAGCTGCTCATGGCCCTTTGTGTGGACTGCCTTGGGAGGCTGAATACAGATTAGTCCATGGATTGATTGATTCCTATCAGATTGTACTCACCTGAAGTTTGTCTCTCCTACAACACTCACTGCCCTTACTTTAGCTTGATGTCTTCATTAGTGACCTTCGAAAAGAGTTTTACCAGAATAACAGTTATCACAGTTACAGTATGTAGTGATGCCACCTGTTGCCGATGGGATTTGCCATAATAACAAAAGAATATTAGGCTTCAAATGTGTGTTAATTAGGTTGGATATTCTGCAGTTACAGAACATGTATTTTCCACCAGCAACATTTTCCAGTGTAGGTATGTTACTTTGACAAAAAGTGTCAGTGACACTTGGCCTCTGACAGAGCCCAGCTATTTTTAAAGTCTTATTTGTTGCACTATTAATATTCCAGCTCTGTAGTCCATGGCAGGGTTCAAAGGCACACACCATGGTGTAGGAGATGACATGTCTGCTGTGGCACAGAGCGAGCCAAAAAAGTGACAGCGACGTGGCCGTTCTCTCTTGTTAACGAAATAAATAAATGTGCTCTGAAAAGCCAATAAGCAGCGAATGGGAAGCGGAGCCAAGGATCGCTGCGTCAAAAACAACCGCTTCAGCCATTAATCTCTCTAACTCTCTTAGCCCCCCTTCTCACTTTCTCTCCCTCCTCTGAGAGAATTACTGCCATAGATGTATAATTCACGGTGGTTTGGCTTTAGAAGGCAGCGGTTCTGTTGGAAAACACGGTGACAGCCAAGTTAGCGCACCCTCTCATTCAACTCAGCCACCTGTTCACTGGGGAGGGGGCAGAGAGGGACATGTGATTTATATTTCATCTTTCCTCCCAGACTAATGACTTAGTTGCACGACCACAGCTCTCATGTATTAAAGATGACAACTTAAAGGATTCCCGAAACCCTGACATGATTGAGCGTGAGGCAGAAACTTTAGCTTGTAGTTGAGATTGCTTCTGTCAAGTTTAACTTGTCAGCTCACAATTCCCAAGACTCTTCTCACTTCAAGCCTAATCAGTGTCATTAAGTCACTGAGAAAGCCAAGAGTGCATTTAGCTCTAATAATTGTTTCAGAGGCTGTGTCGTTGTGTCTAGTCTTCATCCATTAAACATCATTTCTTTCCCTAGAAATCTCACTTGTGAATACCTGTATAACTCTACCCATGTTGGCCATTTATTAGCACTGCTTGATTTTTGGAGGTGAGAAGGAATAACAAGTTAGCTTTTTGGCAGAGGCATCTCTGGCCCATCTGCGCGCCTCCTGCATCAGTCTCAGGGATTCCTCGCTGATGATGAGGGCTGTCAGAAGCTTTTTAACCTCCTAACTGCTGCTCCCCACCGGCCCTAATCACACATTAATGACATCAGGAGGACCCCGGGGCTGGCCGCGTGGCTGCCTGCGTATGCCGAGTACTGATGAAGAGGGCAATTACCCAGCAGCAAATAGCCTAACCTCGACTCATCTGTACAGGGGTTATGGGCTATTAGTGCGGAGGTTACGCTCACGAGATACAGCACACGGTTAAGAAAGGATCTGGCGCTGCAGTAATTGGAGGTTTGTGCATGTGACAATGACTGGTAAGGAGAAGGCTTATTATTCCTGTTCTCATGCCCTGATTTTTGCTTTTGCAAAATAAGGTTGATTACAATTCTAGAGCAGTCTTGTCCCTCTAAATGCTACTTTATTAAAATGTCTTTGATTCCTTGCACTTATTCTGTGCTTTTACTGCTGTCCATTTCCCTGTTTGGAGATGAGTAAGAGTGTTTGTATGAAATATTAACAGGCCATTTGCTCCCCTGCTCCTCTGTTTGAGGACTGGATGTTGGCCCTGTGTATCTAGCCCCTCTTTGAGGCCATCTGCTGGGTACAGGCACAAGGGAGGCTTCTGTAGAGGAGTCAGGGAGGGGAACTGTCACCCAGGCTGCCCTAGGGATCGATACACCGGACCTGCTGGGTGACGGAGCATCAAAGCTCTCCAACCTGCCAGATCACTGTACACACTGCAAGGCCCGCTCCTATGTAAACTACTTACCATAGTGCCCTGGAGGAGCTGCAGAAGTCTTTGTGACACTTCTGAGGGGCTATGCTTTATGTGCTATTTATGTTAGTGTTTGTAGAAAAAGGCGACTGGTCTCAGAGCCCTTGACATAATGCCCAGAATCCCTTTAGAAATGTTTTCTTTTTTTTTAAAGGTTGGGTCTCTTGTTCCTCATGATTATTTAAGACTTTCATGTGAGGGAAACTGACCAAGCCTCTAGCTGCTCTCTGAAGTTGACAATTGAGGCACTTGACTTTACACAGAGATTTCATCCATTTTTGCAGTGAGTTTGACCATTAATAACCTGTTTGTCCATCCGTTTGCTATTGTCACAGATTTGGTGTATATTATATGTAAGTACAAATACACATCACCCAGTTTTCACATAAAGAAACAAAGAGTAAACAACAAGCATGTCAAACTGGAAACTTGAAATGGCTTATTTGCATAGATTAGTGTAAATTACATTAATTGAATTAATATAGTATTTATCCCACATTGACATGTAATAGAAGCAAAGTGCTCGCCAAAGCTTTGTCCAAAAGGTTGAGTGTAAAAATTGAATTTCTTCCAATACCACTGAACTTCAGAACCACATTTTAATTGCATTCTTATACAATCTTCTAAAAACAGCCCACTTTCCAGACATCAATCACATAATCTTTGGAGCATGTCTGTACAATCTGTGCCTGTTTGTTTGTTGACATTTGATGTCCTTGTTTTGTGAAATGGAGTTGTCCCTGGCACAGAAAGTGGCTGGGCCAGTGGCGGTCTTATGAGGCCCCTGGGTTAAGGAGGCTGCATTAGCCCGCTGCTAACTGATTACTGATCAGACAGCTGGTGGATGCATATGTACATACGCACACACATGAACTAACAACTGCACTATTACTGTAATTAAATGCCCCTGCAGTAAAAATGCACTCATTTTAAATTGTCTGAAGCAAACAATGAAACAGCATACAGCATTTTAAGAACTGCTTCTTCTTTAGATTCCAGGGCTTTGATATTAGAGGTATTAGATGCATCACATGACCCAAATAAGCCCTATATAAAAAGTTTAAATATAATATTAGATTTGTATTATAAAGAGCTGGATTAGCTTTGAGATTGGTTTCATCAGAGAAGAGATAAATTGTTGTCTGTTTGCAGCAGACCATCTCAGACTACACACACGTTTGTTATACACACATCTAAGTACATAAAAGGAATCTGAGAATCTGGGGCCTGTAGAAATACAGCCATCAGCTTAGCTGACCTATATATATATATATATACCTATAAAAAAGAAAGGAGGAAAAAAAACACATTACATATAACTACTATACATTGTATACTATTAGTATGCTCTAGGTGTCAAAAACAGCAACATAAAACTAAACTCTATGTCAATTTAGAGCATCATGTTGCTCTAAATTGACCCTAGAGCGCTAAAGCCACAAATGACTCGTAGAAGTGTGACACTATGGAGAAGAATAGATTTAATAGTGTGTTAATGGACAATCTCAGTGTCGGATTACACTCCATGGGGGCTACTATACCACACAGTGTATGCACACAGCAAGGCTTTCAAACACACACATGGACACAAAGTTTCTTACCAAATACTGAAATGTAATTTGTAAATGTAAATGTTGCGACACAGCCTATACTGTAAATGTATTTATTAATGAACGAGAGTGAGTGAGACCATATGTGATAGTGAGGTTCAGCAGATTGAAGTGTTAACATCATTATTGCACACTTCCTTCCAGAAAGTAAAGCATTGTTTTTTCTGTTGCTCTCAGGACGGGAATAGCCTAATCCCAGATTAAAAAGGATGGGTGAGCTGACACACATGAATGTACAATGAGTCTTTTGTATTTGTGTGCATCCACGGGTGTGTGTCAAAGTGTTATTGTTTATGGATTTGACTTAGACACCTGCGGGAGGAAGGCAAACGTTCTCATGCTTTGCAGTAGGCAGCTTTTTCCATCCTGTGCTAATGGTAGCCTCAAATATGAACACATGCTCATATATGAAAGCAGCGGAATCGAATGGCATTTTGACACAAACGTTTTTGACAAGAGAGACCTGGTAGTTTACAGTGGCATCATCACTCTACACAATCCTCATGATGTGAGTGAACCCACTTCCCCATGCAGCCAGAAAAATGTCCAAAGCCAGCAGATTCAGTTTTACCAGTGTATATGATCCAGATTAACAGGTTCATTCAGGGTCTTGTTTCAAGGCCTACTCTAACACTGACATAGTTCTTAGTCAGTCATGCAAGAGAATCTGTGGGTCACGGCTCTGCTGGAAAAAAGCAGCTCGCAAGTTGCTCCCTGTGACAGATGTCCTGAATAAGATTTCTCAGTGTCCCTCACTGTCTCACTCTCTCCCCCCACGTCCCGTCCATCTCCATCAGCCGACCCTCCGCCCGGCTCTAAGTGCTCCTCCTAAGCTGGGAGAGAGCAGCAAGAGGTGATTCCAGCCTGCTTAACCTACTTCCCAAGACCCTGCTCATAAAATGTTTGTTTGTGTGAGTACGTTTTCATGCATGGCTACACATACTAACACGGTTACGGTGCACTTTTGGTCTTCATTAACACTGCTATTTCAAGGGTTTTAACCGCTCCAAACTCCATTTTTTTAATGCAAAGTTCATAAGGTACCTAAACAGACATGATAAACTTTGACAAGTTAGAGACTAAAGGCATTATACAAACGCAGAACTTGTATGTACATAAACATGGCTGATATACTAAAGAATATTTTTTTTGTTAATGAGAAGCCAACCTCATTTAGCCACTTCTCAGACAACCCCAGCACAAAGGTTGGATTAAGGACCCGCCGTAACCAACTCTTTCATGTCATTTACAGTAAAACAAAGATCAATCAGTTAGATGACGGCAGAGAGTCTTTAGTTAAAGAGAAATTAAACTGGGGGGCAGTGGATGGCAACGGGAGGAGGGCTTCTTTCAAATACAGAGAAATTAAACAGATGAAAGGGAACGATGTCTTTAAATACCGCTCAGCCACTGTACAGCCTCCCTCATCCTTTAATGTAATGAGAAGAGGCGGTGGAATAAAAGGTTCAGCTGTAGGATGAAAAGGTGACAGCACTATTTTTTTTTATTCTTCTTTTTTTTTTCTCTCTCTGAGTGGTGAAAGCCTTATCCTAATGTAGATTAGATGTTTAAATCTGACACGCAGAAGGATGGAGCTTTGGAGGGAAATGTGTTCACCTCATTTCACTTGGGCTGGCCCAAGAGAAACCTGGCTTTTAATGTGCTACATTAGATGGACTTCATATTCCACTTTCTAATTGTACAATGTAGCTTTAGTAGCATGACAGTGTAACACTCACTTTCATATGTTCATCGTGTCATTTTCACTGTCCTACACTGATGCTGATCAATCCCATTGGTCAAGGACTTGCCATAACCTGAATTCTTCTTAATAGAGAGAATTCTTCAGGAGGGAATGGGTCATTATTGCCACTAGAGACTGAAATTCATTTCCTAAAACAAGAGATGCATTTCTGATTAGTCTTTTTTTTTCATTGGTTTAAATATTAATCAAGTAAGCTATTATACAGTACTCACCAACTTTTTGTCTATAGCCACTAGCCAGTGTTATTCCCTTATTACAGTCCCAAAGCTAAAGTTACCTTTATTTACAGGGTAACACAATGTGCTTTAATGTGCTTTAATGAGTAGAAATGCCATTTGTTGGTCAAGCAGGTCACTAGTGAGTGACAGAGAAGAAGAAAAAATGTGTGTGTGTGACTTTGTGTGTGTAATATTAATCCCTATGAAATCCAGATTTCTCAATCCGGGAGCTCAAGCTGACACTTTAAATAAAATCATTCTAATCCCACATGGTAAGAGAAATGAAAATGAGGAGATTAACGTGTGGGGCCCCAACCACCTCCTGTCTCCGCCTTGTCTCTGGCACTCACCCCCTCTTTCACTCAGTCTATGTCATCCTTGGGCCTAAAATACTCTTATTCTTATTCTTATATCGTATATCTTATAACCGTTTGCACTACTCCTTAAATTTTCAGCATCAGAACCAGTTTGGGGTTGACTGGGATAGTTTGCATTTGTCGGATTTAAGATGAGATAGGCATCCTTGTTGTGTTAGAAGGATTTTTGGCATTACATATCCATGTCTTGGTAGTGGCTTGCATGCTCTTCTGTGAAATAATCAGTCACAAATCTTCCCCTGTCATATAACTTCTGCCTTTCAAAAACCTTTCGGCAGACTGGTGAAGTATTCATTTGGCTTTTAAAAAATGTATTACCACTGTTAAATTCGCTGTTTGCAGCTGCCACCTGGGGCACCCAGCATGTTTTTATGATGATGGGGGAAACCGGAGTACCTGGAGGAAACCCACCCGAGCACGGGAAGAACATACAAACACCACACAAAAAGGCCCAGCCCGGAAATTCCACCTTAACATTTACACTACCTTTTTTCATTTAAAGATTTGACGCAGCGGGTAACCTCAAAGCTGCAGCAGAGCTCGCCTCAGCTCGACACGTTCACACTTGATGACCACTGTTTGTAGTGCTTAATCCACCTCTTGTGCTCATCCTTCCTGCTTCCTCCCTCTCTTTATCTCACCATCTCTGTCGACTTTCCTCCACTCTCTCGCTCCGTCACCTCGTCTCTGTCTCCAGTTGTTCATTCACATCCCGGATTTCGCTCTTTTTATTAATATACTTGCACTTTATTCATTTGCCCTCTGTGAGCTGCAATCTTTCCCTCCATCTGCCCCTCGTCTATCTCTTAAGTGTGCCTTTTTTTTTTTTCCCCTTCTTGTAACGGATAATCTTCAGCTAAGTGACACTGCTTCACTGTCTATCATTCCCTTCCTTTAAGTGAGCATCCAATAATCTGCGGATTCTCGATTGAACTCAGGGATAGACGTCCAGAGTGTATGTCCTGACCTGGGTTAACACAGAGCCAGAGCTGTGACCGAAAGAACCACAGAGGCATGTCACTTTGTTTACTTAAGCCCATATTAAAGAGTAACTTTTAAAGAAGCAAAAGGCCATGAAGCCTGTGACATTGGATGCATCTACACATTCAGAGGTTGTGCTGAGTGCACAGGTTTAATAGTTTATTCTGACTGAAAAGAACCCCTTAGTAAGGTTACATACGGACACATGACGTTTTTTTGTTCCTCTGTCCTTTTCACGGGTCAGCGGGTGAATACAGCCGCTGTCACTTTCCTTTGGGAGGTGTCACTGACAGCCAGCCTGACCATTATAAACTTCCGTACAGGAAGCAGAGATTCCTGCAAGGAAAAGGCCAGGAGGATCAGGAACAGCCTGAGGCATCGGTTGTCCCGTGGCTCAGCCAAAGAAACTGAGAAAGTAGTTGATGTGGGACATTTGGAATCAAAACAAAGAAGTAGACCTAAACATGTCAAATGTTTAAATTAGTGTCTTTAAAATATGAATGTTATGTATTTGTGTGAAAATCACTCTTGTGGATGTCTTTTGTGGTTAGGTTTAGTCAATGCTTCATAACTCAGGATTTGACACAATAAAGCCCTCTGCTGCAAACGAACATGGGACTCTTATATCTTCCTTTAAACGAGCAATATGGGAAAGTTATGTTGATTTTACCAAACAATACCAGGATGGTACTGTGCCCCAGATTTACAGTGTAACTGAGTATCTGGTATATTTAAATGATCTTGAGGTTGTGTTTTTCCAGCTCGAATGTTACATAGTGATCTTTAGGTGGCTGTATGCAACTCACGGGGGAAGAAATGTACACATTTAAAAAGGTAATATCAGGTAATGCTATAAGTGTTGGCTGTTTTTCAAAACAAAACCTACTTTACTTTTAGCAAATGGGTTAAAAATACACCACACCAAGAGGCTGACGCGGTTTGTCTCAGAAAAGGGGACAGAGAAAAGAGCATTAGACATTATTCTTAGAGCTGTTATTCATATCAACATAACAAAAGAACAGCATCCCATCATGAGACACTGGTCTGTTCTAAGTCTGGATCTGCACCGGCACAGGTGCCACTGCGGCTCATTTTTATCAGGTTAGGCTATGGTCAAGGCATGGAGCTGTGGTGTGGCACTCATCCACTCTCACATACGTAGGCTCAGTACTTGTAGCTGAGTGAAAGAAGCTGCTTATGGAGCATAAAGAGGAGATTACTCCACCGTCTCTTCTAAGAACTGCCCAGTGCATCTGTGCGCCTCTCGGCTAATGCTTTCACATTGTTTTGGGTCTGCAGTGCATGGACAGACACTTGCCTTCACTGTCATGTTGGTTCTGACCAAAATAAATATTTTCCCTTGACTGCATGTTTTGTTTGCTCATGCATGTGTGGGCATTACAGTGAGATTTTCTTTTATCTCTATGACAATGATGCCACAAATAGACACATGCCTTGCTAATCTTGGTCTTTCAAGGCTCCTCTGGTGTTCTGCCGGCATACATGGGGTTAGGGAGACATTTGGACAAGTGTGTGAAGAAACCTGTGTGTGTGTGTGTGTGTGTGTGTGTGTGTGTGTGTGTGTGTGTGTGTGTGTGTGTGTGTGTGTGTGTGTGTGTGTGTGTGTGTGTGTGTGTGTGTGTGTGTGTATGAGGGTACCCTAAGGCTGTAGTCAGGAACTCAAATCTTTTGTCAAACAATTATTTCAACCATAAGCCTAATAATTTAGTCATTGGATTATGTTAATGATTTTGTAGCGACTGATTACTCACACCTACATTAGTATAGACAGAACTGTGTTTGTGTCCTAAGCATGGTCACATACAAGGATGTAGCAATACTTTACATGGAAATGACAGCAACTTTTTTTTAAGGAAACTACAAATTAAAAGACACTGTTGCATTTCAGTAAATCTACTGGCAATGCTGAACATTTAACTTCTCTAAAATTAAATTTTAGAGGAAGTAATCACTTGTATGGTTGCATGCCAAACAATACACACCATTTTTATTTCAACAGTATGGGTTTTGACTGTAAAAAGTATGATTGAATGCCATTACCGAATGCCCGGCTGGATCGTTTGCTTTGCTTGTCCCTCAGCATCAGTAAAATCAAGGGAAATCATAAGACTCTTTACACTTGGATACATTGTTTACTTTTAGCATGTAGCATTTAGTGTGTAGTGTTTTACCTGGAGCTTGCATGTGCACTTGGACCCACAACCATGTAGTTAAACCCCCTTTTTTTCTATCCAGAAACGTTATACTTCCTCCAGAGAGCCTCTGCCAAATTTGGCACACCCTGAGTTGTGGAGAGTGGAGGGAGCTGATTGGCCCAGAGGGCATGAGCCATGGTGGCACACGACAGGAAGAAGGCGGCAGCATCCTCCAGTTAAACACTTGCTTCCTGCTGTTTTCACTTTCTCATATTCATATGCACTTGTGTCTATAAATTCATATACATTTACCTGATGTGTTCCAAAGTCTGGACTAAACAAAGGTCAAATATTCAGTAAAATAAAACTAAAGCTCAAATCTGGCAGTAAACCTAAGGTCAAGAGTCATCGGTAAAATTGTTGCACTCTCATAAGTTAGGTGCAGAGTACATGTCTCTAATCAACATTTCACACAGAAAGTTAAAACCGTTGAAAAAACACAAATGAGGATCACAAGGGCTGTGGATGTTCCAAAAACAAGCACTTTCCAGAGACTGATGTGAAAAACCTCAAACCCTAAAGATAGTGGAGGAACAAAAGCGGCGTTGGTGCGAGAGATGATGAGGTGGAGGAGGAGAGGGAGATTAGGGCATGAGGGGGGTCTTCCCTCGGGTCGTGCTCAGAGGGCGTCGAGCAGCACGAAAGGCAGGATGTTATGGTTTATTCAGCCCAGGAGTGGGGGCAACGTGGACAAGGTGCGCCATGCCCTCAGCACCAGCCTCGCTGTGATTTATAGCAGCGCTGGCAGACGCCTCGGTCCACGGGGAAGTCTTTGAAAATGCCAGGAGTGCACACTGTTGGTGTGTACATACAAGAGTGTGTGTGTTTGAATAGATGAAGGGATATGTACAGAAAGTGATGTGTATGGCTCTGTGCGTGACTCTTGTGTGCGGGTGCATTTATAGGCTGCTGCTTTTTGACCTGTATTTGGAGGGTGTTCATGCACAGTCCAACTGAGGATAGATGGTCAAGCCACTCTGAGTAATTACCAGCTAGACACATACATTAGAGGCAATCTTCATAAAGAATATACACTATACACTACTGCAGCAATTGTATATATAGGATTTCGAGAACTGGACAAAGGTCCACCCACCTGTGGACCTTTAAGATGCAATAAAAGAGAAACTTGTGTAGCCAAAAAGAAACAGAATAAATGTAAATGAAAAAGAAACACCTTATAAAACAGTCAAGGAGTGTTCGTTGTAGCAAACACATACAGCCAAACCCATAAAGTCAAAGTTGCAGCAGTGACGGTGGTTTTTCTAATATAGCCAAAGGTAAAACACAAGTCTACAGGTCTACAGGTGAGCAGGGACACAAACCACCAGTGACAACAGTGGTCCTCTTTGACTCTGAAGCACAGCATCACTGAGAAAGATGCTTCAAAGAAACCCTACAGTGAAAGTTGGCTTTGCTTGTATCTATTTGAGTGTTTATGAGCCAATTACGACAGCAATACCCTCCTCCTGACCTCTCCTGGGGCAGTTTGACCTTCTCCATTGTCAAAGGTCAGTGCTGAGGCAGCGTGACCACTGGAGAGTGAAGGGCCTGCTGCATAGTCTGACCACACTAGGGGTCAAAGATCATGCTGATTCATAAACTGGATAAGAGGGTGCCAACAGGTAAAAGGCACATGCTAAACCTTTAAGCACAGAGTAATGCATGTGGTGACAGGAGCTCTTTAATGCTACTTAAGCCTTTAATAGATCCCTCCATACGCTTTATAACACACAAAGGCTGAGTTACAGGTAACCAGTAGCTAATTACTTCTAATTGCATCAGTCACCTACAGAAGCAGCCCGAAAGAGAATGGGCTGTTAACCAAGCATATATTCAGGAGCTATTAAAACCTCATTAACCTGCATTTTATTTCATGCCCCCTGCCCTTGTCCGTCATAACATTAATGTATTTTCTGTACGCCCCCCCCCTATCCTCCCTCTTTGGATTTAATTGAGTCGCTCTTTGATTTTACGGCCTGTCTGTGTTGTTGTAGGATATCTTCTCGTTTTCCTTGTAATTTTATTTTATAAGCAGGATTTAGTGTAGCACCATACGCCCCTAAGGGAGCACCACTTACCTCCACACTGAGTAATATAATTATGGCTTGATCAGAGAAAACAAAACAGACCACGCTTATCTGCTACACACAGATTTTTTTTTTCCTTTCCCTTTTTTGAAGCTCAGTGAAGCTCTAAAGTTTCTTGTAGTTGTGTATTAGTGCTTTGTTTAAACCAGGAGTAAATCCAGGACCAAACCAGGTCATAGTTCTGGACTAACCAAGACTGAATCCAAGACTAAACAAGACATAAAGGCACTTTTATTCTCACTAAAGAAGAGAGTCCACAACTGAAGCAGGTTTTAAAAGGACAAGACCAAGAGCGTGTTAACCTCTTGTGTTGAATAAAGCAGGAGAACACTAAGACTAAGCCAAATGCTAAAAAATAGATCGTAGAAGGATTTTATGTCTTGTTAAGCTCATGATTATGACAAAAAGCTATCTTGTTGATGGGGTCCCATAGGGTCCCATGGAAAAATGATGCGCACTAAAGAGTAGCGGCTACATTATTGAACGGAGTTTGATGTGGACCTTCCTGTAAGCAGGCAAAAACTCCACTAATATGGCTCTAAATAAAATAGCCCCCACCAGAAGTGAAAACATAAAGTCCTTTCGTGTTTACCAAGCAAAGTCCTCTCTCTGTGTTGACAGGTGAGAGTTCACAGAAGCAAAGTTGGTCCCCTCCCATCGGAGCTGCGAGTGTGTAACCCCCAAGAAACACTACCGCGTGTGTGTCAGACAGAGGGGGGAGATAAACAGGGGCAGAGTTGCTGGGGGGGCTCTTTGACTTTGAGCACTAAGCCCTTATTTCATGGTGCTATTGTTTGTTTTAAGGACGTCAGCCTTAATACAGTTCCGGGCGGTTTCCCACTGCGCGTCTGTCCGCGCAGCACCTCCAAGGCGCTCCGCTCTGGCGTGTGCGCGCACGTGTGTAGCGCGCACGCCCGCCAGCCATTCGTTCTCTCTGACTCTTCACACAGACACAAATGTTAGGGATTATGTACTTTTATTGAGTCTCTTAATCATTGAGGTCTTTTCTGGTCAGTGTTTTGGTTTTTACGATTTTACAAAGACAGATCTCATTATCTTCTAACGAGCCATATTCTCATCAGCTTCATTGACCAACATGTTTCAAATTGGCAATTATTTCTATTTAGACTTTGGTTGAATGACTAAACTGATTAATTTCATAAAGCAGAGTTTTTTTTGTGTGTTTTTTGCGCAGCAGTGGCGTTGGCTGGATTTTGAACTCTGACTTTATGTTTTTACGGAAGATTTCAGGTTACATTTTTGCGCATGCGTCCTCAATGTTTAAGAGTTTAATTTCCCTAACATTTTAAGAAAGCACACAACTAAAAAAAATATTTTTACATTTTCAAATATGGAACTGTACAATTTGTTGTTACCAGAACAATGACCCATTTATAACATAGACTTGGGCACAGTGTGGTGGCTATAGATAATAAAAATAAAAAAGCGCTGTAAATAAAGTAAATTATAGTGTATGCCATTCACAAATATTTCACATCAAATCCCATCACCTCATTGATGACACTGTTAACGACATGTTTCAAAAGACGGGCTTTAAATATGGATACACATAAATTATATCCACGCAGACTTTAAACCTATTGCCAGAGTGGAAAGAGCACGTGGCTTTCACCTTGGACTCGCTTACTGTGAAAACACAAAATAAACATCTTGCGACCAAATGTTAGCAAATGTCTAAAATCACTAACCCAAGCCTGCAGTGGTGGGACAACAGTGACCTGTTTGATTTGATTGTTTGGTTTGGTTTATTGGCATCGCTGCACATTAGCGGGGACATGACCTTTCTTTGCACAAACAAACCTCATTTTCATAAAAACACTTTTTTTACTGTTGCGTGAAGTCCTCACACTGGAATTTCAGTATATTGTTCTTTTATCAAGACATTGCGTTTCTATGTTAGCTATTTTTGCATGTTTAACATTAGTCCACGCATGCAAATAAAGCCTATTTGCATTTGTGTTGGTCCTATAATCAGACAAGCCAACTCTATCTGAGCTATTTCTCCCTCTATCCCTGTGTCACCCGCCTCCATCATCAACACTTGTACAGCCTGAAAAGGGGGCTGTGGGTCACATGGGGCCACGCTGTGCCAGAATGGAATACAGACACTTTCTTATATGAGCTTTATTAGATAAATTACAATAGCTTATCCCGTTTTTCTTTCCCACACATTCAGAGCTGCTCTGGACACGAGACCCAACGAGGACTTAAGAGTCTGACATTCACACGCGCCTACACATTTATTTATTAATACACGCTGACAAAGTCTTATATCCTCTCCTCTTTTTCCATCCCCAGCGCTCCTAACCCTTTTTATCCAGACACCCCGAGACCTCTGCGGAACAAAACAGCTTTTAGCGCACTCCCATCTTCCACTCACTGTATTTTCCTCTTAAATTGTCTGTAAAAGGAGACGGAGAACTATAATCTGATTATGGCCATTTTACAGCTTCTTTAAATAAATACATGAACAACTAATCCTTCTCGTATTGCAGAATCCATCTTCTGGGTTATTTATGTAATTCTTTTTGTCATCTTTATAATATCTTCATAATAACAATTAAGTCGGTGATAAAAAATTAATATAAAGTATGTGTAACACCACTGGCTTTTGTCCATTACGCACCAAGGCAGTTAACAGTGGTCAGAAAGCGATCAAACCACGCACCTTTACAGCTCCTCAGGGACAGCTTCACTTTTCACCGCCTCTTTACTTTTTCTGTCTGGCCCTGGTCTAAATGCTTATCGAGCCTGGGCTACATATAGTTATGATCCACCTGGACCGGGCCCGCAATAAGAGCAACACGTTTCCTCTCCGCCTCACCCGAGTTTTCCGTTTCCAAACAACACAGCACGCCTGTCTTTAAACTCCAGGCCTGTGTGTGTGTTTGTTTCCAGCCTGAGTGCGCACCGGAGGCACCCCGGGGAGAGTTGAGGGCCAAACACGCAACAGGCCGGTGACACCTGCTTTGGAAAACGCTCTTCAGATCGCTAACTTTGCTGAATTGGTCGCTCCTAAATAACACACAGGCTCGGCGAAATGGAAACAAGACGCGCCTTTTCCTGGCTCCTTTCTGGCACCTGGCGCAATGCGCGATGGAAAAGGTTTATGTGAGGTCCGTCATGACCCTGTTTTTATGCAAAGGATAAAACAAGACAAATGTGCCAGGGAAGAAAAATGTGAAAACCTCGGTCCAAATATTAACAAATAACTATTTTATTTTTCTCATACAATTCCAAATTGATTCAGAGACATAATTACATAAATAATAAATATAATAATATCGAAAATGATCTTTATTGTTTTCACTGATTGTTTTTAAAAATGAAAAAAGACGACATGAAATCGTAAAACACGAGATATGCGTGTCAATATCCCATGAATACCATTAGGTTCAACAGCGAAGTAGGTCATTTAGATAAAAAATAACACTTAAATTATCAACAAACATTTTGCAATTAACTCTCCCTAAAAAGCAGAGTAAGTCGTAATTCGTGCGTAAATGTGGTTGTGTGAACGAATGCATAAAAGAATGAGGGCCACTATAAACAAAAGAATCAGATGTCATCCGTATTTCTGTCTTACAGGTGGTCCCACAAACTAACACAATCTATCATTTTATTAGTCATTCATTTAAAAATCATAATGTGCAGGTTTGTTCGCTGTAAAGCTCCTATAATATAGCCGGTTAGATGTAGGTGTCCTGGACGCCTGACATTTAATGTGAACGTGAGACGTTTATCTCCGCTCTTCTCGGGATCATGTCAATTCCAAAGCACAGCAGAGAGGGACAACGCGCCGCGGAGTTTGTTCATAAATCACACCGTAACATTAAAGTGTTGTGCGTAAAGAATCTCCGCAGCATGCCAGCGTCAACCCTAATGCCCAAGTGGATTTCAGCGCGCCGACTACATCAGAAAAAATGCTTTATAATTATTAGATAAAAAAAAACACCCCAGAGACCAACATGAAAAATAACATATTGGAAATTAGCACTGTCAAAGGTGTTTAAATAAAAGATTTGAATTTAAAACTGTAGGAGAGTGTTGGGAGGTGTGTGAATACATTTGCATTAAAACGTTGTTGTTCATACAAAACTAAGCTTTTATAAAAATAAACATATATTAATTCAAATTTTGTTAATACTCTTCTCTGAATGCAAATATCTAACAAAGTAATGCACCTTTCCTGAATGTATGAATGCAAAAGTTCTCATTACTTTGAATTAACATTTTATGATCTTGATAAAATGACAGCCCTTACCCATGTCGCATGAGTTATTATTTAGGAGAATGTGGTTTATGTGTTTAATAAAAGGCATACAGACGCGTCTTTCACTCGCCGCCGGTGCTTTTGAGAAGACACCCGTAAAGTGCCCAGTTTCCTTCCCCCCTTCTCTTCTAACTCGCTTTCTGTCTACCTCTCTCTCTCTCTCTCTCTTTCACTCAAGTCCCGTTGTGTGGTCAAGTTCAGTGCGTCGTTCCTCCGGCCCCGTACCGAGAGAAGGCTTCTTATTGGTTCGCTTGTCTCTCTTACATCACCGGGACGCTTCGTGACGCGCACGTCTTCCTGTTTCCTTCTGCCGCGTCTTAAAGTGAATCTTTTTTAGTGGCCGAGGAGCGCTCCTGCAACACAGTACCTCTTGCATCCCACACTGGTCTGTGTCTGAGGATAGAGGCACACACCGACGCGTGACACTCTTTTCCATCCACTTTGTCGCGACACTTTGTCCAGCGTTCTTTTTTTAAAATATCCATCAGTCCGCAGAGAAACTTCCTTTTTTACCCCTCGCCTTTGGGAGTTGAGGCCGTCCCCGGTTCTTCTAAAGGGTAAGTAACCTCGTCCTCGCGTTGTATACCACAGCTTTGCCGCCTTGTGCTGTGCGTAAAACAAACAAATAAATCCATTTTCCTCATCAAACAGCTAATCACACATCCATCTACGCGACATTATTTGCTCTGCGTCGTTCAGCTCCGGTCCTGGTTAAGAGCTGAGTGAGCAGCGAAACTGTGTTTTTTTTTTATTGCGAGGATGATTCGCGTAGCCCAGCCTTCCTCATCACAGCGCAAATTGGAGAGTTGGTTTACACTTTGAGGAGTAAGTTTGCAAAGAGCGTGTTTCGGACTCGGAAAGGTTGTTGTTTGGCTCAGTTTAGTTCGCATGAGCTGTACTTCTGACACACAAGAGGGTTGCTTTAGCCGAATAGCGATTTTAAACTTGAAAATTGACGATTTTCTCACTACTGTGCACACAAGTAGTCCGCTTAATGAGAAGGTTCTGAACGCTGTAACAGAGCGAGAAAGAAAGAAATGCATTTTAACAGCTGTTCTAGAAATAATATGGTACTGATGCCTTCTTCCAACATGAAGTCCTTAACAGTGCCACAACTGGAAGGTTTGTGAACTTGAGAAATCAGTGGCGGCTCGGAGAGCATCACATATAGAACTAGTTTAACGCGTATATGAGAGTGACAAAGAGTGTGTGAGTGCGCATGAGCAATAGAGGACAGGTGCACCGTCAGAAAAGACAGGTGCTGAGGTCTATTTAAAGCTCATTGTTAAGTTCCTGAGGCAATCAAGTCAAGTTTTTTCCCTGGAGGTGTATCAACTCATTATTTCTGTTAAGTCTTGAGCCACAGCCAGTTGTCAAAACGTTTTATTTTAGATTCTAGCTGATGTTCCTAAAAGGGGAAAATATTTAACCAATGTAAGATTTTTAACTTGTTATTTTTTTTGTTTTTTTTTCAGTGCAGACTTGTCAATGTAGTATTTTTATGTTGTGTGTGGCAGTATAAAACTCCTCATAATGACAACAGCACCTCCACTGTGGAAACAAATCATTTTCCAAAATTCAGAGGAAATGTGGTTTAAATACAATTAAATTATGGGTTAGCTAAAGCTTCTCACGTTTATAAAAATAAAATAAAATTGGTTTTATATTTTCAGACATAATTAAAAATTTGCAATTTCTTTTAAAGTTGAGCCTTCCTTTAATGCTTCATACATTGGTGCACTTTTTATGTAGCCTATTTTATTTTTTTAAATAATAGAATCTTGTGAAAGGTACATTTCTAATTTTCTGCATTAAATCAGAATTGACTTTTCTATTCTTTTTAAATTAAATTATAAAAGATATGTTCATTTAGGCAAGATTTAGATCTTTCTATTGTTTGGGCCGCTGGGGATCGGACTAACACTGCTGCTCGTTGCTGCTCGCAGTATTATTGATGCAGGCCTGTACTGACAAAACGTTTTGCTTTCAGAGAGGCATTAGGGTTTTTGTAAGAGCGCTTTAGGTTGCTCCTTGCCAGTGTTGACCCCTCTGACCCGTTCATTTGAGCAGAATTAACTGCCCTTGCCAGATGAAAAGACAAACAAAAAACACAGAAGTGAGCTCACGCTGGCACTAAAATCAATAGGCCTATTTTGTGTTTCTTTTATGTGTCACTCTCTCCTTTGCCTCCAATATGATGGCCATATTGATTAATGTGAACCCACAACTTTGTTTCTGAGAACAAAAAATTTATAAACACAAATAAAAAATAAAAAAGTATAAACAACACAAATTAACATGTTTTTATTTTAACAGCTGAAACTAATTCTCCTCACTTCATTTTCGTCTTTAAAGACATGTACAGTCTTAACAATGTCCACATGTACACTCTGTTTAGACCTATTTCCTTTTTCATTTTTAGTTACAAGTCCTGCGTTGGCTCACACAGCTCTTACATGTAAATGAGGACAACAACTTAAGTAATTATCATAATTTTATGCAGCTTTTGTGTTGCGTGGGAACTGGTTCAGTGTCTCGTGGCGTGTAACAGGGGACAGGATAAAATGTAGGACTTTGCCCTGGAATGTTGAGCCAAGGCCTAATTCTGACCCCAACTCGCCTATATTTCCCGTGCACCTCTGCTATTGGTCCTAGGAGTGCAAAAGTGTTTTTATCCTTAAAGAAACACGCTGCTCCTACAACAGACATATTTCATGCATGTTGAGTAGGTTTAAGAAGTTTTTATTTTAGAAAACAAAGATTTCTATTTAGTGCTGAAATGTTTTTGATGAGTAAATGATTTTCAAGCATTTCTGCCTCTGGTGACTCATGCTATTGTAAATCTTGCCCACAGGTTCACTAAAGGCTTTGATCAAGAGGACTAACTTTGCGGGATATGGCCCAATAGCTGCAGCACGTGATGCCGGACCATGACAGCGACTCCCTTCTGAACAGACAGACCAAACGAAGACGCGTGGACATCGGTGTGAAGAGAACCGTGGGCAGCATAGCCTCCACAGCACCAACAACTACAGATCACATTGCTCGCGCCAAAGCAGCCATTTTTAGTGCCATGAACTCTCTGAGCGCTCACTCTCACCACGGATCAGACACAGACTCCATGGATTGCTCTGTAGTGCAGCCACATGGTGGACCTGGCGTTGTGTCAGCTAATGACAGCGAGTCCAAGTCTAATGTACTACGAAAGCTACTGAAACGGGCCAACTCATACGAGGACACCATGATGCCCTTCCCTGGCACCACCATTATCTCCCAGCTTCTCAAGAATAACATGGCTAAAAACGGAGGAGGGCCTGAACGAATGGACAGAGGTGAAAGAGGGGATATGGGCTTCCCTAACTCAGGGCTTTCAAATACAAGTTCAGAGGCGCCTCAAGAAGATGCCTGCAGTAACTCGTCCCAGGACAGCACCCCACAGGAGTGCTTGTCACCATTTGGCCGTCCTCCTGGCCTGGGTGCTTTTGACATGGAACGTCTCAATAATGAACATCTGCGTGCCAAGCGAGCCCGTGTAGAGAACATTATTCGCGGTATGAGCCACTCACCCAATGTGGTGGTACCTGCTGCATCCCGCCATGAGCGCGATCATGAGATGGATGCAGAGCGGGATATGGAGTTAGACTGCCCACCCACTCAGTCCCAGCAGCAGGCCCCCAGCAGCCCACGTGGGGAGAGGTGTGCAGCAGCGCCAGTCGAGAGAATAAGCGCAAGCAGCGCCTGCCGCAGCAACAGCAGCAGAGTTTCACACAGCTGGTGTGTCAGAGAAAAGAGCAGAAGCAGGAAGAGCGCAGACAACTTAAGCTACAGCTGGAGGACATGCAGAAACAGCTACGGCAGCTCCAGGAGAAGTTCTTTCAGATCTATGACTCAACAGATGACTCTGAACATAATGACCTCCACAATGACCTTCATAACGACATTGGAAACATGTCCGAGGACAGTCCGCCAAGGTCTGACAATGGTGCTGATGAGCGAGGCGACTTGCGGTCTGACAATGAGATGTCTGACCTGGACCCTGCCCATTTTCTAGACAGGGCCCGGGCACTACTACAGGAACAGGTTCTGCTGGATGGAGAAAAGCCACGGAGGGAGGGGCTCGGACGCAAAGGAGGCCCAGGACCCATAAATGCTGAAGGAAAACAACTGGCTGAAACATTGAAGCAGGAACTCAACTCAGCCATGACCCAAGTAGTGGACACAGTGGTTAAGGTGTTTGCCAAGCCTCCACGTCCCACGCCCCAGCAGGCCTTCCCTCCAATCTCCATACCTCCAGAGAGATTTCCTACCACAGTTAACGGAGACAATCCCAACTTCCACACAGCTAACCAGCGTCTGCAGTGCTTCGGTGATGTCATCATTCCCAATCCACTGGACTCTTTTGCCAGCATGCAAGGCATACCAGGAGCAGCCAACGACCAAACCGAGGCTCTGCCATTAGTTGTGAGAAGACACCCAGTGAGCACCACCACCACCACCAGTCCTCAGCCGTAGGAGCCCACGGTGGGCACCATCACCCCTCCCTTCACCCCTCCTCACTGTCTGCCTCTATGGGCTTCAGCCCCCCATCTTTCAGGCACCCCTTTCCCATTCCACTCTTAGGTTATCCTTTCCAGAGCCACCTTGGTGCGCCCACAAGTGGTTACGGAGGCAAGGAGCATTCCTCGCCAGATTCCATGGATCTGTCCAGGGAGACAACCAGCCTGAGGACCAAGATGGCATCGGGTCACCACTTGGGGCACCACCATCGCTCTTGTTCACCAGCACACACTGGTAGCACAGCCGAGTCGCTGTCTTTGTCTCTCATCAAATCCGAGTGCAGTGACCTCCAGGACATGGCTGACATCTCACCCTACTCAGGCAGCAACGTATCCTTTCAACATAAACTAGACCATTAAGAGTTAAACCTTTATATTTCAAGCTTTTTTGAAACTAGCTTAAGTTATAAGAAATTGTTGATGAATCACTTTTCCTCCCACCGTTGTCCCTCTCTCCATTCTGCTGCATTGTTGTTTTTATTTTTACACCCATACATCTTCCACCCCACAGCACCAGACAACCCTTTCTTGCATCTTCAACCTTGAGTGCTTTAAAAGCTCTCTTGTCACATATCACTTACTTACAAAGATTAGGTCCCCACGACATTTACTGGCCCAATTCCTTTTATAAAAATGGACATGGAGAAGGAAGGAGATTGCATAATGAAACTTGGCAAACAATGGTCTTGTAAAGCCTCCCTTATAGTTTAACCCCAGTGTGCCCCAATAGTGCCCTGCAAATAAAGAGGCTATGCCTTTTGGGAGGCTCAAATTGAAACCCCCAGAGAGTCAAGACTAATAGATTCATTCAGTCCCTCTGTTTCTGTGATACCTGCTTAGTCTCATACTTAGCCTTACGAAAGTTTAATTTGTGTCATGTGTTGAAAGTCTTGTTTTCTGGTTATTTCTTTTCATTGTAAGTAATCAGGCCTGTCTTTTTACCAGTCTAGACTATATCATTTACTTAACACCAGGGCTGTCTTCTTTTGCCTTGTGCGTACCTGAGCACCTAGCCTGTTTCCAGGTGCATATGTGTGCGTACTTGTCACCAAAGGTTTGCCTGAGGACTCAGTAAAGATGTATATTTATGATCGCTTGCTTTTTCTCTTGTGTTCGCCTTATCACCCATCGCTGTTGTAAAAGGCTCCCAATCATTGTCGTTTCTTTTCTCTTTTTTTTTCATTTCATAAAGATCTGTCAACAGCCTGGGGGGCCTTCGGCTGTTGCTTGGCAGCCGAATACTTCTTTTTTTGTTTTCCCTCCCTTCACCCCCCCTCCCCTGTCTTTTCTTTGAAGCGGACGTTAACAGGTGTTTGCAGCGAGCTGTTTATCTTTCATTACCTAGCCTTGTCTTGTCTTCTGACCCAAGGGTGAATGCTTTCCAGAGATCCATAATCCTTTGCTTTTACTGGTTCCCGAAGGAGATATGAAAAGAGAATAGGGAGATAGACATACACGGACTGAGAGAAAGTAGACAATAATCAAACAATAAGCACATATGTCAGATGCTGTGGATTTCATTGTAGCATTTATAAATTCAGGACAATAACAGATGTACTTCCTCAAATGAACAGACAACTTAACAACACCAGTGTTTTTACAGACTTTGACAATGCTAAAGTGATTGTTCTAAAATCACAACATTCATGTTAGACTTTTTACAATTTTTGTTGGTTGAACCGTTTTTGGTTTTAATGTTTGAGCTTTAGAAGTCAGGGACAGTTTTTCATACATTTTATGAGGTGTGTTCAAGTTCAGTAGCTCTGGTGATCTGTGGAGCAGATGGCTGCTATCAATTTCCTCATTTGTTCTCAGTTCAACTCCAAATATTCTTGTCCTTACACCTGGAATTAGGAAGAGAAGCAGCTATTTTCCCTCTCATGACTTTGTGCTTTGGGGAAGTGTTGTGAGAATGATGATGTCTTGTCAGATGTGGCATCCGAACAGTGGGCCAGCTGGTGTGAGTGCACCATCATGACAAAATAATAGCCATGCACGCCACCCCTAAGTCCAATCACAATTACATTTGCAAGCTGTGAGTGAATTGAAAATGAAAATGCCTCATTAGGTGATATGGAGCGTCTTAATTGTCGGCTGAAGGGAAGTGATATGGCATTCAGAGGTAAAACCACAATGCCTTTGTTTTACTCAAAAATCATTTTAATTTAGCTATAAAAGGAAAAGTTATGCTAATCCTTGTAAAAATGGCAAACACAAATTAATCTTAGTGTAAACGCTTAGCTTTCACACAAATAAATCCACCTTGTCTTATTGAAAGGCTCTTTTTACTCTCCCTTTCAGTCTGTGTCTGAGAAGCCATTGTATTCGTCCACTTGGAGCAGATGGTGTGGTGTGGAGAGTGAAGTGCTGCTCTTTTTGGCCAGGCCTGACAGAGTAACACCAGTCTGCCAGGGTTTCCCCCACAAGACCCTCGCTGCGTATACAACCACTGTCTCCCTCTCGCTCAGTGAATCAGACAAAGTAGACAGGGTCTTTAAGGAGCCAGCTCAGCGTGGTTCAACATTTGCTGGCTTTGCTGTGTAACCCTGAGGCCAAGGGCAATCCAATCTAGCAGCTGATGCCTCCTTCCCACTCTATAGTTACAGCTACATCTGGACACTTGACTGATTTTAACGATCACAGCCACCCCTGTGGATCATAAATAATGTCCCCCAATGTATTTTGTCCAGTCAAGTGTAAATGTCTTCATGAAAACTTAGGGCTGCACCTTGTATACTATCATTTACAGTCCTCTATTGCTTCTAAAATAGCCTAAGGTTTTTATATGCAACCCCCTCTCCTCCATCCATGTTCCCTTTTCAATGTCTTATCCTGCAGATTGATATTATCAGATGCATTATACGGCTGTTAATTCACCATGGAAATGGCTTGGGCTGTTCAGTGGCGCAGATGTGCTTCAGTCCCCCATTCTCTGGCTCGGTCCAAAGCTTCAGAGCCCCTCTTCTCCTTCTCCTCCTCCTTCATGTGCTCCTCCAAGGCTTTGGCAGCAACAGAGAGTCTGGGGGGGTGCAGGGGTGGAGCACAGGGAGGAGAATGGGGCTGTAATTGAAGCTTGGAACCATGCTAGCCCTCAAGGTGCCCCCCACTAGTCCATCTTCATCGTCTTCAATCCAGGCAATCCATTAGGAAGACGAGGCCTCTGACATGTATTTCTCGATGGCTTGTGCCTATAGGAGGTTGTTCACGTTGCTCAGGCCTCTGTTTGGGACTACCTCATGACGACTTTGTTTTACCACTGATATTAAGCCAACAACACACTGTCATATTCAGGCTTGGCACATGTTGTCGCCAAGCCATTAGGCATTCTTGCCCGTCACTGGCGTTAACTGCTGTCTTTGTCTGTGATATGCAAATGTCTCGTTTTTTCTTCGTTCCCTTTTTTGGGTGGAGGTTCGCACAGGGTGTAGGCAAAGGCGTACTTTGACAGTGAAATGAGGCTCCTTATGTAAATGGCCAGCGTTTTTATTTACCGTGACACTCACACCTGATATAAACTATTCTAATCACAAGCAAATGCTCTTGCCTTGGTGCACTGTCTTCATACTCCCACCAGCACTCATGCCTGAAAGGAAATTTGGTTACCCCTCAACCAAATGCTATTTTCTTGTGAATCCTGCAGCTAATCATTAACAGGTCAAATAAACTAAAACAAACAAATGTATTTGCTCTTTTCGACAGTCATGCTATATGTCCTTAATGACAGCTATTCCAGATTCAAGAGGGTCTCTCCCCCAATCATCTGAAGAAAGCAAAGCTCATGTTTTTCTACACCCGCTATCCAAGCTCTAATATGCTGAAGATGTTCTTCTCTGATGTAAAGGTGAGTCTTCTCTTCTCTTCCTCTAATTCACCATAGATCTAAAAACACTTCTCACATCTGTCCCTTGGACTTTTTTCGTCCTTTTTTGTTTGGTTTTTTGTTTGGCTGTGACACAGAGGGAATTATTAGTAATATGCCGGCTTCTTTTACTGCAGACAGTGTAGGCTTGTGTTTCTTGAATCAAGCTCCCTTCCCATTTTGCTAAGTTAGAGTTTTATGCAAAAGATGGAAGAAGAGGAAGTTGTGAGAGTTTACACGAGGGAGCCAGGGACAGAGATGAGTAATGGTGGGGTGGGGAGGGCAGGAGAGAGGATGGAGTCTAGAGACAGAGGAGTGGTTATCTGAGCAGAGGGCAGATGCCTGGATTGGGGAAAAAGAAGGAGCATTAGCCTTATTACTGGGACTTTAATGAAGGAAATTTAGACAACAATAAGCAACACAAACAACACACAATGGCTATTTGTTTGATAGTGTCTGACCGAGTTTGTACAGTTTGTTATTTGTGCACCTCTCTTGGACCATACAGAGGTGTAAACACTGACAGATCCAGGCCATCTTATTCAAATCAGAAGATAAAAGTTCCCTCCCACTGCCACCAACCTCATCTCGCATTGACTATCTCTCATATCATTGGTTTAATCTAAAAGCTGGGTTCATGTCAGCAAACCAGTCAAGAGCATACAGCCTTAGCTTAAAAACATCTCCATTAAGAAAAAAAAAATTTTTTTAATGGTTAAAGGTGGGATTTTAAAAAGTTATAAATACCTTATTTCAATTATTAGTTACAAGGATGGGGCCACATCTTGAATGGCCTCATCGGATAATTAAACAAGGTCAAGATAGTTAAGGGGATTATGATTCAGATCGGTTTGTGTTTTGAGTCGAGGACAATGGGCTCATGCTCTAAGTTAGCAGACATGTATGGGAATGAGACTGACTATCTAATTAGATGCAGCTAGTGTGGCCTCTTAGCTTCAGACAAAAGTCTTGATAACTAAGTCTCCACTAATCACGCCTTGATTGTAAGGGACCTAATGAACGTGGGAAGTGGGTTGCCCTAACAACTGCAGGACGCCACCGCTCATGTTCCCCTTGATTAAGCCCCATTAAGACTATTGTGACTTTTATGACTTTTGGTGTTGGTGAAATGTTTTGACATGTGCCATTAATCCTGTAATGTTTATGACAGCCTACAGACTAGCCTCTTATACAGTTTGTAAGGCACATCATTATCATTGCAGGCTAAATAATTACAACAGATTAGATAAATAGTCAATTAAACAACTCATGACTTTGTAGTGCAGATTATATTCTATAAACATATAAATGTTTTCCCTTTCAGACCTGCTATGTGCTGTAGAATAGCAGAGGTCAGGCAGGTTTTCCCTTTTTCTATATGTCATTCCTTCTCTTTTCTTTTTTTTTTTGCTGATGGTGTGGCATGGTATGTGCGCCTCGGCAGGGCCGAGTGTGCGAGAGAAAGAAAATCCAGTCACTGGATTTGAGTCGCCGCAGTAACAAAAGCTTGCTTTCCAGGGCTGCTTTTTGTGTTCAGTCAGCCAATAGGCAGCCAGAGATTATCTCCCACAATTCACCCCTGCAAAAACAGGAAACGTTGGAAAGCCCTGATGACTGTGAAAGGGCTTACGATACTGAGAGACAGAGAAGGGGAGTTGGGGGGCTTCGCTGTCATTCTGCTCGTCTCTGCACTTGTTCTAGATGTAGCTTAGCACTGAGGTCATCTGTGGGCTTTCGGCTTCATTGTCAACCACTCTTTTACAAAAGTTAAGGGAAACCTTTCAAGCTAATGCTTCAAAAATAAGACCAAATAAAATCTTTCTTTGTCAAATGAGAAAAGTGATTATGGGGATTCAATTCTCTACATTTACAGTAGATTACAGTTCACTTTTATATAAAGGCACTTCCACTCTAACTCACAATTAGATAATCCAGCAACATTGACCACAGATGCCTACCTACAGACAAACTTAGTAAGTAAACCAAAGACACTTGAGAGTTTTTCTATTCTGGACTTAAGTGTGTATCAGTGCATGTTCAGGACGGGGTGTCTATCATGCACTGTTAGCACTAAGTGCTGACCTTTCACAGGCTCTTGAGTGTGAGTGTGAGAAACACGCTCTCCCTGTCTCTCTCTCATCTGCCTCTCAGCCGGCCAGGCAAACACACACTTATATCCTTAAACAGCGATACACACACACACACACACACACACACACACACATATTTCCAAGCTGCGTCTCATGTCTCTGCCGGCTGACCCCTGCCAGCCCTGATTAAGGAGCTGCAGTGATGTGCTCTTTTGAACCGATTACCTCCTTTTACACCAAGCACTCTTGTCCTCAGCAGCTATCAGGGGGTCTTTGTACCCCACCAGCAACTTAATGAACCAAGACTGCTGGAAGCTACAGGGGACTTGCCAACACCAAATCCCCGGGGCGACTGATTGAGAGTACAATGTAATTTAGCTTGTTTACCAGCGTCTACAGTAAATATTGTATCTTTTTGTTGCACTTGTGTTCATTCAAGAGTTGCTAGCTGTGATATATTGTCTCCAAAGCTGTCAGTATAATAAAGTAATTCTTGTCCAAAGTGACAAATCTATCTGTCACATGGCTGCAGTGACACGAAAGGTCTGCAGTTTGAAGGATGGACGCTTTCACTGACTTTAATCTCAGTATGAGGCGCACACACACAGATGCTATACACTTACATGTAACACCACCAAAGTCTGGCAGTCAAAATTGTAATAGAGGAAAGGCTTAGCAAGTGAAAAGTGTTTGTGCTCCGTCACACTGCACTGTCTGATACATTGTGTGTGTTCAAGAATAGCCCGGCGCAGCTGATGTAGTATTTGTAAGTGTCAGTAGTTTGTTTGTTCGACTCTCCCATGTCACGACCCCGGCTTGCTGACTGCTCACGTTCCGACCTCCCCCTCCCCGTGCATCAAATCGCCATTGTCCGACGACGCTGACCTGCGCCGTCCTCCTCTTCTGCCCCCTCCCTTTCCTCATTTTTCCCATTTATGCTCACCATGCACTTTAGGAAAGGCACCATGTTACCCCTCCTCTACCCCATACACACACCCCGCCAAGCAATGTCAGGCAGACTTTTGCTTTTCTACTTCGGCATTATGTCATCCGCAGATCATTCCCAAAATGGCACTGCCCCCTCTTCTCTCCTATGTCCTGTCCCTCCTTGACCCAACTATTCTCAATTTTGTCTAAACTCTTTTCTATATCTTCAGCACTGACCGGATAGCCAAATTTGTGTTTGTTTTTGGCCATCCCTCATTGTAACTGTGCATATACAGTATTTTTGTGTATGTGAGTGCACAACAATAGCCAGAGCCTAATCTCCATGTCAAAACCACTCGCCCTCCACAGCGCGGAGTCCGCTCAGTGTTTTGTTTCCCGTCGCAACACCACAAAGAGAGCGGAGGAAAGAGAAATACAGTGTCCTATTATTATAAGAGAAGAGAAAAAGAGTTGTAACTATAGGATTTTCTTTCACTAAGAATGGAGTAAGTGAAGTATTTTACGGTGACTAGTCCAGGCAGTTATCACAAGCCCCCGAGGAGCTTATCTAGTGGTTTGGATGTTTAGACAGTTTGTTTTCACTGTTGAGACCAGGCGGAAAAAGAGCTAGGATTGTCTGGGCTCTTAATAAGTTTACCTCGCTCTATTGAATCCAGCCGAGTGGCACAGATCAGATAGCTACATCCGTCCCTGTCTCTTGCTTCTTTCTTTCCCCTCTCCTTCTCATTTCTTCCTGGCCGTGAGGCGAGGAAAAAGAAAACGAGAGTGTAATTGGTGAATGGGGTTAAGTACATGTTTGAGCCCCCCACGGGCCAAGGCAGCTTCAGATGATGACTTAATCGTTTTTCTGGTCAATTATGTGTTTGCGGTCACCCCCTCCACCTCTCCCTCCACTTGCGGGGTTATGATAGGGGGAAGTCTGTTCCCAGCGGGGAAGATGAACCACACACCCTCCTCCTCCTCGGGAGCTGTCGTACTTAATGTCTCTATTATCTTCTTTCACCGTCTCTTAACTTTCTTCTTCAGTTCTTTCACATAAACATTAAAACCGGCTAACTCACTTTTAATATATCACCCCATAGCTTTATACACAATATATTTACAAAAAGAAATTGCATTTAGTAAAAAGCACTAAATGAAGACAGCACATAGAAAACAATCCAGTTCTAGTGCAGTACAGAATCCATCCTTTTTCACTGCATCACTCAATTGAGAAGGTTTGTTTGAGACTGCTTATTGATCTTGCATTTCAAAATAAAAGCCAATTTAACATCTGTTTTGTTTTTTATGTTTTTTGGTCTCATTTCAGTTTAACCGTTGCATCACATCTCAGTTGATCAAATGGTTCAGCAACTTCAGGGAGTTCTACTACATTCAAATGGAGAAGTTTGCCCGGCAGGCCATCAACGACGGCACCACCGGAGTCGAGGAGCTTAGCGTCAGCCGCGACAGTGAACTCTTCAGAGCCCTCAACATGCACTACAACAAGGCCAATGACTTTGAGGTAAAAAAAAAAACATTTGCTACCAAAGAGTTTAGGAACAATAGAAAATGTGTCTGCTCAGTGACAAGTGGAGCTGAAAATAATGCAGTCCTTATGAGAAGTGTTGGATTGCACCAGATAGCTCAAGGTGCAGATGGGTAGTGTGACACCATCTCCCTGTGTCCTTTCTCACTCAAGTTCAAATCTCCTATAGCTCCTGCCACACTCCTGTAAGTAGCAGTGCAATAATCCACACACAATGCAATTAAAGAACATTCTGCATAACTGCAAATCATTAATATAACAATACATTGCATTAATAGGTACACACAAGAAGCACTAAAACTCAAAATGTCTTCAGTGAAAACAATCATTCAAACTTTATCAGCACTGCCCTGAAAAGGATAGGTTTTGAAAAGTTGTTTTCCCAGTTTAGTTGTGACTATGGGAGTAGTAATTAAAATGAACTTTTAATGCCAGCACAGCTGCATTTACTAATGTGCAGTATTTTTTTTTGTATCATTAAAAGTAAAGCAGTGATGTCAACATGAAGCCAAGAAGGACAACTGATACATTACAACAGCTTCATTTAGAGTTGGCTACTTCATTGTAGATTACAGAAAATGTGAGGAACTCAAATCCAAAGAGGAAGAAACCACTCTGACGCCTTGTCTGTTGTACCTCTTCCTTACAGTTTAATTCCTTTTAGTGGTTAGTGGCGTGTTTGCAAAGGTGTGTTTGAGAAAAGGCACTTCCCTGTCCTCATTTTCCTCTCATGCATGTGTACTGCATGTGTCTTCCAGTATATGATATATACGTAGATAGAAATTCTCGGTAGACAACTTCACCTTTAGTGTGTCATTTGTCACACTTCTCCATTTCTGTTACTTTGTCAATGTTAGGTGACAATAGTACTGGACTATTGGGCTTTTGTCTGTATATGTGAGTGCTTGTGAGTGTTTTGTTGTTGCTGCATTTCCTCATGTCCTGTTCACCTCGAAGGGTACAGCCGTCCCTTGGACCGGCCTGGCGTGCTGGCAAAGCATTTCTCCAACGCATATGTGTGTGTGTGTGTCACTTTGAGGGGGGGAATCTCACTGTTATCAAGGTTAAGCGTCCTACTGTTTTAGTGAGAGGAAGGGGGGAGGAATAGGGGGAGAGGGAGATGGATAGATAGGGGATAGAGGGTGAGAGCTCGGAGACAAAGGAGAAAGCGATGACGGTAGGCAGGGAGGGAGGAAGAGGGAATTGTGGGGAAAGAAGCAGAGGAGAAAAGGAAGTGCCCTTGCGAGCAGTGGGACTTTTGTAGCACTCACATTTAAAGTGCTTGGCTCTGGTTCTCAGTGTGTTTAGGCCTATCTCTGTCCGTTATTTGTCCACTGGGGCTCCTCTCGTACACACAGCCACACACTTACCCACATCCATCTTCGACCCTCTTAAGGGAGGCTTTGAAAGACTCCAGCAACACCAACACACTTGTATATGTGAGATCTGAAAAAGTCCAGCATGGCAAAGTAGAAAAGAAAATCCCTCTTTTGTTTAAGGGATATTTATTTAGCAACTGGGAAACTCAATAACTGTAATAAGCCGCCGTGACATGAGTCCATGCTTCTGTTGTTACATGTTCACCAGAGTGTACATGCCTGATTTTAGCACATTTTATTCAGATTATTACAGGAATAGCTAGTTTCTCAAAAAAAAGGGTATTGTCTTAAAGACTTATTCAGGTTTCATTTTTCACCCTGGAATCGGCTGCTCTTCACTTTGTGTTTTCATATCAAGTTATGCATTGCTTCTTTTCAGTAAATCACCAGACACTCACAACATGAAACAAAGACCTTAGACGTAATCACTTCACACAACTTCCTTAAAAGGATGATATTAATCACAGTTTTAGTTACAGAAAACTCTCCCCACAGCAATCCGTAACGTGTCCGACTAAAAGCCTATGCCTCTGAGTTGAAGGTAAAACACCCTTTCGCTGACAACAATCTTCTTTGTGAGCCATAACACTTCCCATCTCACCCCAGACAAGACCATCATTCTTCTCCTGGCACCAGGAAGCTACTGTTGAACCAGGCTTAAGGGGAACAGCCTATTTGCATACATAAATGTGAAAATTTGCAAGAAGACAGACAGAGAGGAAAAGAGTGGCCAGGTGAATAAGTCTTCTGTTGGCCGTGGAGGAGAGCAACCAGAGGCGGGAGGTGGAAGGTGTTTTGCATATTAAGGTTTTTTTGTTTTTGCCCGGGCAGGTGTCTGAGAGATATAGGAGCTGATTACCACAAGGAAAATTTGCCCAGCCATGCAAATTTAAACTCCCCCTGACAAACTAACTGCCTTGTGAGCACAAAGACTCACAAGTGTGTTTGTAATATATAAGGTAGATGAATACTGGCACGTTCATGAGAAAGTAGGGGACCACTCATTTGATCCCATTCATAACACGTCACCACATACAGTAGTCAGTATGTGTTTCACAGTTCAATTTAAACAAAGTAAAAGAGAACCTCACAGTTTTATAAAGGGGACATTACAGCTATCCAGGCCACTATCCTCCAACTGTCCATGGTGTTAATGTGGGTGTTATTAGTGTTAGACCACGTGGGTGCGTGGGTTTTCATTTTGTGAGATGTTTGTGTGGGAATTTAGCGTCTTATAAAAGGTGCACAGAGACGTTGGTTATGTTTCACGTCTTATGTGTGCGCGAGTGAGTCAGAGAGGTAATGTGGAGTTGTGTATCAGGATGCCCCCGAGGCCTTTTCTGTGGATCTCTCCCCCTCCTCCTCTTCCTCCTCCTCTTCTTCCTCCTGTACCTGCCTGCACCACCACTTGAAACAGGAGCCTACGCACATTCAGCAAGCACACACACACTTCCACACACAAATCCACTGTAAGTTTTCCCTTTGCCAGATTCTGCATCATCAAAGTCCCATCCACCTTGGTGGCGTCTTTGGAAAGAATATGTCCTCTGTTTCACGTCTGTGGCCTTTCTTGTTTGATGCTAATCTGCTCTGTCACTGTGCTGGCCTAATACGCTCCCCATTTCCCTCCCAGCTCTTCTTTTGTCGCAATTGTTTCCCCCTTTTTTCCTTTCATACCCCTCCTCCCTCGTTCCCTCCACTCGTCCGCGCTTCCTTCTGTCGGTCCTTTTCATTCTTTCATCCTCCTCTTTTGCATGTCTTCCCCTTCGTCGCCATTAGGAAGTTTTAATGGCTTAATTGTCACATTCCTTCTGGCACAATGAACAGCATCGGTAATTAAAGAGCCTCCCCGTTAATTACCTAGACCCCGGCTTTTGCGTTCCTCTTTTTCTCAAGCCCCCCTCCTGGTTCCCTTCTCTTCTTCCAGCTCTGTCCATCGCTCATCAAAGTCTTCAGAAAACACGAAAGCCTTGACTTTGAGCAAGCGTCCGCTTTCATGTGAGGGCTCAAGTAAAAAATCTCGCTCAGTGTCCTTTTTCTTTTTGACTGTGTCTTTGAAGCCCGCGATGACAACACACACACATCATCTTTCATAGGCCAGGAATGTGTGTAACCCGGTAATAGTTTTTGACACACACACACAAAGAGGTGGAGTTTGATGATGATGATGATGGCTCTGGGAAACTCTCAGATTTCTATAAGGCCAAGTTTCCTCTGTCAGGGACCAGTCCTCCCTCAGAATGCACAGAATCCAAGCAGAAACTTAAAAAAAAAAGTTTATGATACACCAAAGCTTTTTCTTTAAAACACATTTCCTTTAGTTTCTTGCAGGTTTTTATAATGTTAAGAATTTGGGCACTCTGAGCAGTGACCTATTGTAATAAAGTTTTCTAGCTTTCATGAGCGTGACTGTACCAGCATGCTATTGTGTTTTGACACTAAACACAAGGCGACCATTTCCTTGAAGTCTTTCTTATCCACTCCAAGTCGCTGTCCACTTTTTTCGCTCACTCAGCTCTTCTTTCTGTCACATGTGCTTTGCCCGGCTTCCCTCTTTCCTTCCCTCTCTTACTCTGTGTCTCCCAAAGATCCATTACGAGAGCCACAGAGAGCTGAGAGCAGATGCTGTCTGTCCAACCGCCGTGCCCCATAGCATTGTGTGCTTCACCTCTCCTTCCCCCTCGTCTCCCTTGTTCCTCCTCTTCATGTCCCTCTCGGGGCTCCATTTGTTCTCCACCCAGAGATCGCTAATGTCTGTTTTCTCCTCCTCCAGCTCCTTCGTTCCTGTTCCTTTTTTTTTGGGGTGGAGGAGGGAAAGGGGGGGTCTCTTTTAGTGCATTTGTATATGTATGTTCTGAGGGTGTGTGACCAGGCTTTGACCCCTGGGATTTCAGGGTGAACAGGTCACGACTAGTGCTCCTGATACAAAGGCACAGATAGGAACTTTAGAAACATCCATAAAGACGCTTGTAGAAACACACGGGGCTCACACAGGTGCAGTCATTTCACTGAAAGGCTCTAGGGTGCCCTTTGAAGAACGATTTGAAACAAAAAAGAAGCACAAGATCGAGGCGGAGATGAAACACTTGGCTGTATAGATTTAGGATCAGAGCTGCCAAAAATACAACCAATACAATTTGCCAGTGGGTCAAGAAGAAGACAGGCACACATTCTCCTCAGCCCTTCTACCTGCTGCACACGGTCTTATAATCCCCCAGGTCTTTTGTACTCAACACAAGTGCCATACATATGCATTTATCATAAGTGAACATTACAGCTGTAGATAGTACACGGTCAGAGAGCAACAAATTACAAGCTGCCCTTGTCTTAAATGTCTTTTTGAGAGCATATGTTTATCCCAGCAGAGACAACAAGCCTGGTGTAGAAGAGTCTAAAAATGGACTGGTACAGATATGTGCCCAGATATAGCTTATAACTAGTGATAAAACATACAATAAATGGAAGACTTAGTAATATTTATTCCAATACATGCACCTTGCCACTAAACAAAATACAAGAAATAAATTATTCAATAAGACCATTTAGAGAAATTGTGTCAATATTCAGCAATAGAGAAACACTAGATAAGGATTATTCCGGGCTGCTTAGGATATTACTTTGTACTGTTATTTGTAAGTAGCTGAATGGCATTACAATTAGCGAGAAGAATTAGTGAAAGAAAGAATCAGAAAGCGGGATCATCTGCTGAGAATAGCCCCCGGGTGTCGAGGCCCCCCGTTTGACGTCGCCTGACAGGTCTTTTCTTTGCCGTGTGTGTGTCTGTCTGTATGTGAGAATAAGCCACTTTATTCTGTTGATTAAATAAACTCATGCCTGAGGGAAACGGGGGCAAGTAAGGAATCCCTTCAACATAAAGAACTACATGATCCCATCTCGCCTTTACTCACCTGTGTTCAAACTCATATTGTTACAAAACAAAACAAAACTGCTTTTTGGCCGTGTGTCCCCCCCCTTCCATTCCTCCTTCTTCTGTCCCTGGTCACCTTGTGAGGGGCAGGCTGCTCTGTGGCACAGCTGCTGATTATGTCATTATTTCTGGGCTGTTTTGGTGTGTGTGCATGTGTGTGCGAAACTAATGAAGCGTGGCAAAATGGACTCATGCCAAAATGACCAGGGTGTGCATCAGAGCCGCAGATGTGTCAGAGAGACCCCCCTCCCCTTCTTATTGCCGCCCATTCACACACTTCTCATTTCCCCATGCTGACCACGAAGCCAAGCTCTCTCTTATTCCTTACCCCATCTCCCTCTCATATACCGTCTTTTTTCTTTCTTTTATTGCCATCTCGTCACCTTTCTTTAATAACTCCTTTTCTCCATCCGTCTTCTATCCTCCCTCCTTGCTCCCTGTTCTTTTATTGTTTATCCACCCACCCCTCCTTTGCTCCTATAGCCTGCTATTCTTCCTCGCCCAGTCATCTCCTCCTCTCCAGATGTCCTGGTCCTATCTTCCAGACTCCCTGGTCTCTTTCTTTGCCTTCTGCCTCCTGCTTGCTCAGTCTCTCTGAGCCATGCTGACTTCCTGACCTCCAGAGGCCCCTTTACAACACTTCAAGACCCCCCTCCTTAGCTTTTTTCCTCAGCCTGTGCCTATAGACACTCACAACGATGAATTTTGAAATCTCCACCTAAAAGGGGGATTCCACTATTGTTTGTATACTTATCTGTTCAAATCGGCTTATTTACTGTCATTTCTCCGAGTTTGTTTGTAAGAGTGGGGGCAGAACTGAAGATCACAGGACAGTAGGACAACTTCATCAGTGCCTTTGACCCTGTCCTTGACTCCTTTGATAGAGGTGCACCTTGAGAAGAGCCTGTGTGACGCCATGGCACTCACGCACACACATGACACCCAGCAAGACACACAGCACTTCAAGGCTTTATGTTTTCAAGGCTATCAGTGAAGTCAGAGAGGGCTGTTTGCTCAGCTTTGAGGCCTGTTTCCCGTCTTTATCCATTACAAACCAAGGAGTTAAAGTCACTTGTTCTAAGATTATTTGATTGGCCCTGTGTTGGTCATGTAATAATAATGAATCAAAGTTACACAACCCTAACAGATGTGTCCTAACTTCTTGTTTTGGACTCTTCAGTTCAGTTATGGCACAGTCTTATCAGTCACACGGGGCTGGGGACAAGTGCAGAGAAAAGGGGTAGGAAGAACATGGGTTGTGTTTGCCCAAAGTGACAGTGTAGGCCAAGGGCTTATCAAGGCCTTTGTAGATTATTGATCGAAGCAGATATGCAAGGCTTGTGGCCGACGTGTGTTGGTATGTGCGTGCGTTCAAGGTTTTGGAAGTTCTGGCTTGAGTCAGTCAAACGTCACGGGCCTACTCAACTTCAGTTTTTTATTTGTAAGGTTTCACTGCGAGAAGTGAAAGTGGCCCATACTTTGAAAGAGGTCAATTCATGTCATCATTAAGTACAAACTAATGACCTGCCGACAGTCAAGTATGTAAAAAAACATGGGAAGTGCTGGCATTCCCAGGCCGATCCGAAGTTAGGAATTAACCTGTGTGGCAGTGGGAGCTGGTGTTGTGTCCCTGCTTTTCATCCTTCAAGGCTGCAGCAGCTCACCATCACACACATGCGCGTTTAGCCTTATCTTCCAGGGTCTCGTCTTGTTTGGCCAACGCTGTGCAAATAGAAGGTGCAATACATCTCCTGACAGTTCCCAAAAGCAAAGGGGAGAAAACACACACTGGCCAAACAAACAGCCAACCCTGAGCCACCGAGAGACAAGAGATTTCTCAGGCTTTACTGAAACATATGCAAAGACACACACACGAGAGCAGCGTGTATGTGTAACAGTAGCTTTCAGTTTAGCGGCCCCTGGCTACCCTTTTTTTAAAACGTTTGTCTAAGTAGTCTTAAGATGGGGGGGGTGCTGCCCGAATGAATAGCTCTCAGCAAGCCGCCCATAGGCTTCTATTGTCCGCCGTCATATTTTATTATCTCATCAAAAAGCAGGAAATCCGATTCCCTCTCTCTGAAAAAGAGCTTATCCTTCTGTCTCAAAGCAACCTGTCACGAGAGAGGGAGACGGAGCGAGGTGGAGAGAAAGGGGACTCTGTGAATCAGAGTGATTAACTACCGCCGAGCTGTCGCTTCTAAGCAAACTTGCATGTTCCTCTTTTTGTAGGTTTGTTCTTCTTTAAAATGACTAAACAGTATTAGGAATAAAGTTATACTGTAGCTGCATTCTGACCAGAGCTCTTTTGCTGATCCTTTTCCCTTTTTTCCCCTTACTGTCTTCCTCCAGTCATATTGTCTTACACAGTACAGTAACAATAAATATCTCTTTTCATGACCTTTTTTTCTCAAAACTAACAGCAGAAAACATTAACATTGACAATGACTAGACTCATTGCCGGTTTAGTGGGTCTTATCCTTTTTTCGCCTTTTCCAATCACACACATCTCTTCACTTCATCAACTCTACTGCCATTAGCTACCTCCTTTCGTCACTTTCTACTCCCCTCACTGTACATCTGTCCTATAATTCTGGGCTCTGCTGAGAAGTTGTTAAAAAGCCCTATGAAATATGTATGAAGGATTGTGAGCCACGCGATTGGCCCCATTTACCGGACCGCCCGAGCGAATGAGCGGCCTACACTGGATAATCCCCCACAATGCTTCTGGAACAAAGGCCCAACAGCTGACCCTAGAGAGGGAGAGATAAAGTACAGGGGGGGCTGCTGCAGGACAAGGGAGGGGTCACCAACAGTTAAGGCAGCTCACTCGTACTCTGAAAACAAAAGGCTTTGCAAGCAAATAACTGTGTTATGTCCAAGTGTCACATTACCCGTGTAAACTAATGTGAACAAAAAAAAATACAGAACAGAAAAGTATTACCATTTATGTTTTTTTTTTTTTATTTTGGTCAAAGTCCAACTGGAGCACTATTAAGGGTGGCTGACCTGATTGTCTTTTTATGAATCACCAGGACACAGCATAAAAGGGTACAGTAACTTGTTGTGTTGTTCGTGGAGCACAAAGAGGACACAAGGCTGAGTTAGGGCCTTGGCGAGAGAAATTCCCACAATGTGCAATATGGTCTTTCAAGCGTAAACATAAGCTCAAAAGTGTATCTTGAAAGATAGGTGCAGGCGATTTACCTGTCACTCACTCTGGTCAATTGTCCAGTTAAATGGACAATTGACCAACCCTCACTTCCTCATGAGCCTCCTCTTCAGCAAACCCCTGTCCACTCTTGTCTTACTGTTTACAGTTGTGTCACTTCCTCCTTAGAGCCTCCTGGGTCCCTCCTTCCCTGCCATGGCTCCCTCCCTCCTTCCCTCACGGTCTCACTCTCTCATGCGCTCTCAGTCAAGAGGATCTGAAATACCAATACCCTTTTCTCCTTGACATTGCTTTCTCCTTGCAGTCAGCGTTTTGCTGTCCTTTTATAGTCAAAACGTCAGGAGAAATTCCATGCAGGAATATTCTTAGTAATGCAGCACTCCCTCCATCTACACAGTTCTGTGCGGCACTGGTCCGTTCACTAAGTCTTGAGGGAAAAGCTGGTATATACATAGACGCACAATTGCCCTCGCTTCAGGGTCATTGTGCCAGTGTTTCGCATGTGGCACCAACCCAAACAATAAATTATTTCCTCTTGTAGTGTCCCAACAGGGAGTTTAATATTTGAGGTTTTACTTGGACAAGATTCTTATTCACGCCTCACCTTTTGGACAGCAGCTACAAACAGCAACTGTGCACATGGGCATCCCAGCCACCATTCATCACCCCGAGGGGGGTCGCTTACTGTCCCATGAGTGTCTAAGTGTGTGTTTGACTACATGCCTGTCTATGCGTGTGTTACAGTGGCCACTAACCTTGTCGTGTCCTGACACTCCTGATGAGTATCTGCAGGACACTGGAGGAGCACTGTCAGGCGTTTGGGCAGGCTGCAGTGTGTGTGTGTGTGTGTGTGTGTGTGTGTGTGTGTGTGTGTGTGTGAGCAGCATCAAGGGAAGCAGGGAGAGAGGCAGTCAGCATTATCCAAACAGGTGACCCCTAAAGGCTGCGTTGCCCCAGAGCTTTGAGCGGAGGAGAGAGACTGAGCCAAATGCTGGTAGTCTCTGTGCTGTTGTATATTGCTCTGTCACAGTACAGGATATGTCATCTCCTTGGCACAAGGAGGTGTGTGCTTTGGTGTGTACACTCGCATGTGCATGTGAGTGTTGGCTTGGGGGAAGGTGTCGCAGATCTTTGCCAGACTAATAATCTCCGTGGTGTCAGTGAGCGCTGCTGTCAGGGACACTAAAGAGCCGGCGTGTCTCCCCACTCCCAAAGCATTTAGTACTTCCTCTTTCGCCAGCGCCTCTCCTTTGACGCTCCTCACCAGTTTACTCGCAGATTTACAGTGCACCCATAAAGCTGTTCAGCGTCGTGCAGAGGGAACTGGGAGAAGTGTGTGTGATGTGTGAGAAACCTGAGAATTTCAGAAGAGACCTTGTCAGGGTGCCACATGGATACAATTTAAGGAAGTACATACTTAAGGGTCACTTGATTTATTGAATATTTATGGCATGACGTGCATTACTGTTTTGTGCAAACACAACTTCAACATTATTTGACATGACAGCTTTTTATATTATTTTATTGTAAGTTGTTGGGACATAACTATTCTGCGCATATAGGTTTCTTTGAAGTTCATTCCCTATTTGAACTGTATTTGTACTGAGTTTTTCCAAAAATAAATGCACTTCAATATATTTAATTTGAATCACAAATCATGACCACAGCAGAAAATGCCACATATTTTATTATACAGTTGAAGAAGCTTTTACTACTTTATTCTTGTGGGCAAGTCAAGCTCCTAGAGTGAACTACAGTATATGCAACTCATAGCTTAAGGCCATATGAAATAAAAAGGCCCTCTGTCAAAATGTGATTGTCCAAAGTCCGGCCTGGGGGCAAATTATGGCACAAGGTGAGATTTTATGCGGCCTTCGGCTTCAGAATTGAAATATTAAATACGTGTTGTTTATAGCCCCAGCAGCACTGCCATGCAGCTAAAACCAAATTAAACCTTGTTCAAATTCAACTTAAACCTCTTGAAATCCATCTAAAACCTGGCCAAATCAAATTAAACCCTCTTGAAATTCTACTGAAACCTGTTCAAATCTTGTTCAGATCAAATTAAAAACTATCCAAATCCAACTTAAACCTTTTGAAATCCAACTAAAACTTAATTGAGTCCAACTAAAACCTTCTAAAAATCCGTCTAAAACCTGAACTTGTGGAATAGGAATATAATCAGCCCTCAAATCATCAAAGGTGGCCCTCTTTGCAAAATGTTTGGACACCCGTGGACTAAATGTTTGTCCATATCCACAACAGCCATGATATTGTTGTGTATTTAAAGTGCCCTCCTCTGTCTGTGTGCAGGTGCCCGAGCGTTTCCTGGAAGTGGCAGAGGTCACGCTGAGGGAGTTCTTCAATGCCATTGTGGCGGGAAAAGATGTGGACCCGTCCTGGAAAAAGGCCATCTACAAAGTCATCTGTAAACTGGACAGCGAGGTTCCTGAGATTTTCAAATCCCCCAACTGTCTCCAAGAGCTCCTACACGAGTAAATCACCATTCCTCCTCCTCCTCTTCTTCTAAAATCTTCCTTGCTTCACGCTCTTTAATTTCTTTGATTTTTGAAGATTACTTTTTTTGTTTTGTTTTATTAATTTAAATGTATGAAAGTTATGAAGTAGCATTCCCAATCTGAAGGCCATTGTGGCGATTCCTGAATGAACCTAGCTATTGTGTTGTTGTTTCTATATGATAATTATCACTATTATTATTATTATTATTTGTTTGTTTTTCTATGATACTGCTGAATTGAAGAGACTTTCATGTTATTGGGTCTTTTTTTCTTTTATGGACTGTGTGAACCCTGATCCGTTTGGCTTGTTGTATGAACACTAACTTTAGTCGTGAGTGTGTGAAAGAGGCCCTCAACTTTTACCATATACACTGCTAAGAACATAGACTTTTAATGAACTGCAGAAACTACTGAAGCCACTCACACACACTTTGGACTCGCTGAGGTCAATGACTGGACGTGTGTGGCGGCTCAGCACTGGTCAGTGAGATTGAAACTGCTGAACTTGATCTTGTTTTTGAAGTGTGCAACTATAGGGCCCTGTGTTTAAGGGGTGTACACTATTTTGATGATTATTATTATTATTATTGTTGTTGTTTATGATGATTATTATTATTATTTGTCATGACTGCTTGCTAAAGATTGGCACTTGGAGATTTTGTTTGTCCCTTAATGCCATTACAGAAACAAAATAAATTATTACTATAAATATTATCCCACAAGTTTAGATGTGAAGTATTTGCCATTTTCATCATCACTACACAGTTTTTTTGATTGAAGGCATTTCATGAAGGTGTAGGAACCAGTAGTTTCATGGATCCAGATGTGTTTTCCATAGAGCCATGTATTTAAGCTTCTAAAGTGTGAAAGAGCCTAACCACAGCATCTGTAGAGTAGTCCGCAACTTCTAAGCTAGCAGTTGATTTGTTTGTTTTTGTCTTGAAAAATTATATATAGGACCTCAAGAAAAAGAATAGTACCAACAGAAAGACAAAGAATAAAGATTTTATTAAGAGTAACTGGTTTATAGGCTTCACATGACATTCACATGATCCATTGGTCCATTATTATTCTCTACTGTCTATGATTTAGACTTGTGCAATTCACATTTTTTTACTACTGATACTAACTTTTCAAGAAGCATTCATTTTTAGGCAACGTTGAGACTAATTTGAAGTTGCTTGAATAGCAGTCCATACTTGAATATATCAGATTACTGCTGTCATTATCCCTGAACTTAATGCATCGACTCATTATATAAATGATATAAAGAGGGCACTTGGAGAGGTGGGTCTATGCTGAACTAGTCATTAATTCTACCAGGAGAGGAGGTTCCCCCTCACACACACACACACACACACACACACACACACACACAGCTCCTTTGCCGCGTGTTCACCTGCCTCTGAATGATCTTGCTCTTCTGTGAAGGCAACAATGTGAGGTTGAAGGTGAGCACTCAGCCCAGGGCAAGATGAAGAAGCTCTCAGCACTACAAAGAGCAGGAACAAAAGGGACAGAGCGACAAGATACACGCACCTGTAACCAAGCAAACGCTCTGCACGGCAGCTTTTAGCACCCAAAGTCCAATTACAATTAGATTTCAGTTGAGATCCATACATATATAATCTTACCATACCCTTTGATGAGGTAAGTTTATGGAGTGCGTGCAAAAGTTGATCTCATCTTGGCCACATTGCTTTAATAGTGCATCGGCATCAATCACAAAAGATCAAAAGGGAGCAGGTTGCTTAACCTGCTGACTTATAAGCCAGACAAAGCATTTAACAAAAGGAGGCAGAGAAAGACTGAGAGCTACTCCCTTCATTATGGGACAAGTTTTCTACTTAAGATCGCGAGCCCTGAGAGAGCCCACAGGACTAGTTTCTCACTGAAGGATTGTCCGGGCTTCGTAAAGGCTCTCTGAAGTGACACAGACAAAAGAGAAAGGACAGGACACTTTTATCTGATGTGCAGATTATTATCACCCCACCTATGCCCTCTCAAGCCTCCTCCTTCTCCTGCAACTACGCCCTGAAGTTAAAAGAGTAAATTTATTCTTATGAAAAAAAAAAGAATTAGCCACACTTTACTATCTTTCTTCTGTAGAGTGTTTTTAAGAATTGTACAATGTAACTATGTTGGGGGTATATTGCTGAAGGTTAGAAGGTTTTCCTACAAGAGGGTATTTTTGGTGTTAATCTGTGCTAGAATTAAAGGATTATCTTTTGAACACTTTTTATATTATGCTAAATTGCTCTTAAAAAAATGAAGTATGAAATATTGTCTACTGTAAATACAGTTAAATGAAGGTAAAAAAAAGAATTGTACAGTTTTTATAGGACTCATTAAACAGAATGGAGTCTTTATTACGATTGCTTGTAAAAAGTCTGTTCCTCTGTGCACACTGAAGTTGCACCAGCATTATTATTAGGTCTCGCCAGAACATTATCTGCTAATGATGATGTCACACAGTTGGAATAAAAAAAAAAACAAGGGCAGATGCTGCAGACGTGCTGTAGATTTAAACCATCTGAAACTTCATGTCATGGAAACAAGCCGAAATGCTGTACAGTTTGAAAAGAGGATACAGTGAAAGTGGAATTTGCACACTTTTATACCGGGAATGAACTGGGACAGTTTGTGGAATTCCTTGTGTGTGGTTATGTCTGTGTGTGAAAAGACCGATTATGAGAACCTGTGAACCACTGAGTGACACAATTCTCAACACTGTGGCCCCTCCCCCACCCATGGGAGTACCACCCTGACATGTAAATGATTATCATTAAGCGCTGGCAACGTGTGTGTGTGTGTGTGTGTGTGTGTGTGTGTGTGTGTGTGTGTGTGTGTGTGTGTGTGTGTGTGTGTGTGTGTGTGTGTGTGTGTGTGTGCGCCCGTATGTTTCCTCTTATCTGTTTTCTGACCTGTTTGAAAGGGGTTTTGTTTCACTACACAGTTGTCATTCTTTTTATTACACATTAATTGCTTCTCCTTTTTTTTGTTGTAAATATCTTAGTGGTAAATACTGCCTTTGTATGACTTATAGCAATATGTGGTGTACATAGCGTTCTGTTGATGCTTTTTTTGTATGATTCTTATTGTAGTGCAGTAATTCCTGCCATGTCTCAATCTGAAAAGAAAACACACAACATGGCTGCTCATTTCTGTTATTGTGTCTATTGTGTAATTTATTGGTTTAATTTATCCTAATTTATTGAATTTATTGATTTTTTTTAAACAGGAAAGGCTGCACTGCATTTCAGAAAAAAATTATTCAATTCTAGCAACATTTTAAAGGAGACTTGAGTGTGTAAACCGACTGGCAGCTAAAAGGAACTGGACATTTTAGAAAAGGCTGTGTATGTTTCTGTGAAGAGTGGAACTACTGTAATTTGAACCACTTTTGTATTTCTCTTGAGGTTTTTTTCCCCATGTATTGCTTTGGCCCAGCCCCCAAATACCAACAAGTAGTGGAATTGCCTTTCGTGCCTTCACCCTCTATGAACTGAATGTATGTGCAGTATATATGCAAGCTTGTGCAAAATAAATAAAATGGAAATAAAAATGAGAATAAGAAGTGTTTTTCTTTTGTTTGTTTTTTTCCTCATTTGTTGTTATAGTATTTTCTTGGGCAACATTCACTCACTTAATTTTTAGTATTATTCAGTCATCTCTTACAAATGGTCTGCAGTATTTGTGTTGCAAAGTCTGATTGGTCTGTTCATACTTTAATAAAAAAAATCATATGAGCTGGGTGACTTTTGAGGCCAGTGTGAACACAGTAGATTTTGCTGCTGTTTAATCTTATATTTATAAATGTTCTGTGTGTGTGAAATGGTACTGCGTTTGAGTCATTAAAATTTAAGGAGCTGTTTAGTTTCCGCTCAATGCCAACCTGTAAACAAAGCAGTAAACACAAGGCTAATGAAAGCTATCCTAAGGTACCCACTGCACGCACTCTGCAACCATTTAAAGATACAAATTTACTCCAACCAGATTTGATGTTTGGATAAATCTTCCGTGTCACCAGCAACAGAAGATCGGCCATTGAGAGCGATGGGCAGCCTCTAAGCAGTGCAGAGGGACTATATTCACATCTTACTGATTGAAGGAGAAGCCTAAAATGTTTGTGTTTTCCAAGAAGAGTTTGAGAAACCTGGGAAAACCCATCTGTGCAGATAATTACCAGTTTTTCCAGGCTTCAGGAAGTGACACTTTATTGAAAAACTATAACAAAATTACTTAAAACTAACCCCAACTATGACAGACTTTATTTTAATCAACCATGATATTACCAAGATATAATGTTAAATGCTATCAAGTCAATATGTTATTTTCCAACTTTCATATATTACCACTTTAAATATTAAATGAATTTAGAGTTTTATTTATTTTAACTATAAAATCACAGGAACTTCTTTACACATACTAGCTCTACTGTAATAGTGCAGAGCTTAGGGTTATGAATTGAAGAATATACCAGTATAACTTTCCTGAAAATTGCTGAAATTTCTAACACAATAGATGTAAGAGTTCCCTGTATTCCCAGTGCATCCTGACATACGGTGGGATGCCTTTTTGTTGGCAAGTTTGGGAGTCTTTTAAGAAAAACACCGTATTTAAAACAAAAAAAGAGGCCTCCTGTGTTCTCTGCGTCATCTCGCCGTTTCTTATCATGACCTCTGTTGTACTTTCCACCATGCCTGCCCGTCGCTCCATTCCTTTTGTTCCTGCCTGCCTGACTTGCTTTTCAATCCCTTTTTTTCCCACTTTGATGCTCATTTTTTTGAGTTGCTTCTTTTGTGTTCTTCTTTCTTGCATGCTTTGCTTTTATTCTTTTTTTTTTTTTCACTCCTGTGTTGCTTTTCCCTCACCTCCCACCAGCCCCCACCCCCCTCCGCTCGCCTTCACCGGAGGCTACAGCTCCTTAGGTTGGGCTGAGACAGCATCTTTGTACAACACCGACCGTCTGCTCTGTAATCAAATACCATCTGTCGCTACATCTGAAGACTCACTCTCCCTTCCTCGAGCACACACCACATCTGTGCTTCCTACATGTGTGTGTGCTTTTTATGTACAATCATTCCACCTGAATCATTCTTTGGCCTGCGGGGAGGAAGTCACTAGAGTCACTTTCACCACTTCTTGTTTTTGCCAGCTCCCCAAACGTGGGTTCAAAGGTCATTGTCTTCAGGTATCCGTGTTTGCTCTGCAGCTCGGTGTTTCAGGAAGACCTTGGGTGCAGTATCACACACACACACACACACACACACACACACACACACACACACACACACATACACAAAGCAGATTGTGGACTTTAGCTCCTCAGTCTTAGATCAACGGCCCACTATCTCAAAGGCTGCTGCCAGACTTTCCCAATGTTTGCCCAATGTTTGTCCCCGCTCCGGCACAGAAAACGTTGACACGGTCCCCAAGGTCCCTCTCTCTGCATGGGCCCCTCCTCCTGTCACTTGTGGTCACTTGTTATCAGAAAACCAAGTTCAAGAACATTTTCCATTAGGTGTTTTTTTATAAGAAAGTGCTAAGACTGATGCAATTTTAATGAGAATTATTTTTTTTTTAAAAAGAAGTGATGTAACGCCTCATTTGGAGGTGTGTGTGTCGAACAAACACAAGGACTTTGTTTTGATTTCTTTCCTATGCAGCCCTCCTACTAGCAGCCAAAATGAGCTGTTCATTTGATTTGGACTCCTACTCTTGCAAAATGACTGTGGGTTTGAAACTAAAACAGCAACATATTACGAAAATCTATTTTGGGTAACTTTTGTAGGAAGACAATATTTTTCAATATTAAACGCAATCTTTTTTTATTAAAAGACATGTTAAATGTTTAGTGGTTGTGCTATGTCAAAGCGGATGAAGTAATTATGGAAATCTCACAGTTTAATTGAATCATTGTACAGGTGTTGGTAATTAAATACAGTATTTTTGTTCTTTTCAATCTAACGCAGCTGGTCATATGCCCCAAAGCCACCTGCTAAGTGCTGGATTAACTGAGTTACCATCAGACATAGAGACACCTAGTGGTCAGTATGTGCAGATTTAAATTAACCAACACTTTTTGATCTCTTCTTCATCAACAAATTGGTGTCATTACTTTCCGTTTTGTTTCTTTACCCTCCCTCTTCTCTTTTTTTGTGAAATCTAGTTGGACAGATGAATGCGGCCCCCTTTCCTTTCGAGCCTTTTTTTCTCTCTCTCTCTCTGGAAAGCTGCGACGCAACTGGAGCCACGGAGACTCAAGAGAGGAGCCTGGGAAAGGAGGAACAAAGAGCCGTCCGTCTGCAGCCACGGCCGCTCTGCACCTCCTCTCTTCCCCCTTCCCTCCACTCGCTCTCTGCCCACTGGCCATTCGCCCCAAATTAAGACTTCAGACAAGAAAATGGGCTCAGTAAAAAAGGGAGAAAGAGGAAGAGAAGGAAGTCCATAACAAGCCAAGAGGAGCCGAGTGACAAAGCCTCTGTTGTTGGAACGGCAGGGCCCCTCTGTCGCTCCGAGAGGAATTGTCACAGTGTCAACTTGGACCCCTTATTGTGAGCAACACAAACATCATAATGAGCACATACACACCACCACATGCATGCACACAGGCAAGTGTGTGAACTGTAACAGGCCACGCACATGGGAAACACATAACTTCTATCCACTCTGTCGTGAAGAAGCGAGCATGTGCTGCGAGAATAGGAATGCCACAGCTCATCTTCGTTTTGCCAGTTCTTATTCCCATGCCATGATGCTTTTTAGTCCGCCGCCATTGTGAAAAAAACAGAACTGTGGAAGGAATCGTGCGACACCAACTTCACTGAGAGCCGAGAAAACAACAACGAAAACAACAATTTAATCACATACTCTGCTTTAACCATCAAATATTCATTATTGACAATATAGCAACAATTGTGTGAACTTGCATTGTAGCATAAGTTTTATTCACACTCACTAGTTTAACGCTGCTGTAGTGGAGAGAATTGTCCAACACCTTGAAGCTACACAATGTTTTTACACAATTAAAATTAGAATGCAAAGCTAAAGCTGTATTCAGGCAGAAACTATTTATTTTAGTTTTTACAGATGGTTCAATACCATTTACAGTAATACAAGTTAATCCATAAATTAAATCTAGTTGTTAAGTGTAAGATATAATCATATGTCTTGACACACATTGACCCGAGGTCTTTAAGATGCACGAGGGCCCCAAGGGCAAACACCTGTTGTGGGATCTGGTGTAGCACAACCACATGCACACACCCTCTACAGAAATCAAAAAGGCAAATGTGTGGTCAAAACCTCATCAGGAAAACTCACACCCATTTTGGACCTGGTGATGTCATAGTCGATAGTTATCAGCAAAGGTGCATGGACTAAATTTGCCTTTAAAATAACATTCTGGTGATTCTGGTATAACTTAAGCCCAAAGATTCCTTGACATAATAAAAGGAAAATAACTCTCGCTCTTCAAGACAATGTAACTGAGTGATGAGGCATGTAACAACCTCCTGAGAACATGTGTTTGACCTGATTACAACACAACAACCACATAGCTCACATTAATAGGACAGATACGGAAAGGTGACAGTCCCATGTGGTTTTGCAGGAGTATAGCTAAGTCCTGTAGTGGGTACAAATCCTAAGTAGAGTTTTTTTAAAGACAAAAGGATGGGAGATTGTACTTTACAAGTCAAGTTACATTGGATATTGTGTAATCAGTGTTTTCAGTGACCTTCCTGCTGTCAAACTAATCAAAAGGTCCTCTATTTTCATTTTTTGCTTAGGTTTATTTCTGTCATCATCAGTTTGAATTTATTAATACTGACAGTAGATTACATTTTGTATACAATGACCTTGTTAACCTACACACATGTGCATGCATGTGTATCTACATAGCAGTGCATTAGCAACAGACTGAACTGGTTTGGCCTCTTCCAGTCTAAACTGGGTCTAGTGGGTCCAAGACAGATGGCACTCGGGGCAAAGCCGGTCTGGGCTCTCTGTCTCTCTTTCTATCTTTCCCCAGTTCCCTCTATCCCTCTCACTCAAACACACACAAACTCTTTTAATAGACATCATTGGCATCCTTTGCCTCTTGTAGATCTCTGAATCAGAAATCACAGAGGCCCATTATACTGTATTTCCTATTGACCCATTTGGCAAAATCATGGGAGTGCTGGATTAAATGGAAAGCAGTTTATAATCCCATAATTCAAATGTTTTAATTACTTAGATGAACAGGAGGTGTCTGAGCAAAGGCTAATCTCTGAGACATAAGGGTTGAGAGTGAGAGAGCCGGGAAGAGATTTGCTTTTCTCCTTTGCATCACACTCACTGGCTTATTGGCAGAATATTAGCAAAGTATTAAAGTTTATCACCAGTTATCAACTCAGATTAAAAGATTTACAGATGCTAGGTTTCTTATTAAAGTGATGAGCACAGGGCAAAAGTGCAACACTATCACAAAGCTTAGGTGTCACGGTACATTACCATTTGATTTACTTAAAAGTAGCAGTTGAAAAGAAATCTTTTTTTTTTAAGACGTGGAATATCTTGAGTCACATCCATGCTGCAACCGGTCCCACAGTTGTCTGTGATAACCATCCCTCCTGTCAATCAAATTGCAGGACAAAGGCTGCTAAACCAAGGCAGATGACCTCATGCCTGGGGTCTGCTTCATACCGAAGGGGTCTTAACACTGTTCAGCTCGCCTTTTGTGTCTGGAGCCGTTTTTTCAGACGCTGCTGAGTACCAAGAATTACCTCACAGTATCTCTAGGGGCTCGGCGATGCACGTACACACACATACACACACACACACACGCATCATTACACATCCCCTTGATCCACTGGGCTGGAGCGCTGAGCCAGGAGTGAGCCTTAAGACAAGGAGTGACAACCGGGACAGCTGCAGGGGCAGAAAGCCAGTCTTAGTCCCACCGCCTCCCGCTCGGCCCAACAGCCACCATCACCACCCACAAGCCAAACCATTGTTTCTGGCCAGAGCCTGTGGTATTTATTTGTCATGAAATGGATACGGAGCACGAGGATCTTTCTCTAAAAAGACACTGCTATCACCACTGCCGCGTCTGCTGCTATGACTGCTAGCTGAGATTGCTCACTCCACTCATCCTTAACCTTGTAGTGTAGCTTGCCCCAAGCACCCTGCTCTGAACTATTAATAAACCAGGCTTTTTCAAGGTAGGGAACTAGGGAGGGGTAGTCTGAAGGGTATTGTTTTCTGGAAGGGTTGAGGAAGAAGAAAAAAAGCAAATAAGAGGAGGTTATCTTTTATTCCAATCTGTTTTTGTCATGCTCATTGATCTTCACTCTCTCAGGTTACCTCAGTGGACAAGAGGCAGGTTAGGCCTCTAAGCCCAGTTCACCATCAGTGTCTATACTCAGCTGTTGTCAACCTCTGTCTTTGCTTCTATGAGTATTTCACAGGGGCTAAAGCATCCACACAATAATTGGCAAACCTTTACACGTTGAAACAGCAAGTCAACACTAAGCCACTCACACATGCCACGTCTTAGAGCGACTTTCAACACATAGTTAACAGGGGAAAGAGGGAAACAGCAGCGTAGCCATGCTTCTTGTGGCATGTATGGGAAGATGTAAAGGTCACAGATTCTTATCATAAGATTTTTTCATGTACTCTAAGTAACCTTGTTGTGCAGAGTTCACAGCCACAAAACAATATCCTTCTATGTCCGTCAAGGGCATTCCTTGGCACAACAATAGGACCATCCAGTCACCCATATTTTCCTTTGCTCCCCTCCCTCCTCATACTTCAGCCTCTTCCATCAAAGAGCATTCCAGCTCCAGAGCCTCCCTAAGCCCCTCACTCTGGGCCTGTCCATGTGACACCCCATGCAGTCATCTTTAAGAATTGATTCACTCTGGTATTCAAAGCCTACGGAGCTCGGCTGCCAAGATCCGAGGCACAGGCGCCGCTCATGAGGTCCAGGTACACAACAGCTGCTCCCCAACAATAAAGGCAAAAAAATGGGAGGCACTCAGGGAGAAGATGTGGCCCAATCCTCGTTCTCAAGCCTGGACTGGTCACCTTGAGCCAGTTGTTTCCAGGTCTGCCTTCAGAGCAAAGAAAGCATTGGATCCATCTTTGGGATGAGGCTTGAAAGTGTGGCTAGTGAAAGACAATTTAAATGAAGGTAGAAAATTAGTTTCTTTATTAGGAGTAATTGTACCATTAAAGATTTGGCAAGGGTATGCAAACATTTATTTTACAGACTTCGGCAGCATAGTAGGGGAGGAACTGACGTTGATGTAAAGTCATGTATCAATGAAGCAAGCACTCATTTGACATGTTGCCAAGTCTTTAACTCCAATGTTAAATCAGAACTATGATTGAGATGCAAAGGCAGAGGAATACATCTGAAATAACAAAGAACATACGTGTATTTATTCATAAGTTTGAATAATTCTGTGAGTAAAATGGTTGGACAGAATACCAAACATAGAAGTCAGAAGAAGATGCTCCCAAGAAGATATTATGGAGGAGATGGAAATGGAGATTTCATTGGCCAGAACACATTGATGTGCAAAGATCTGCTCAACTAGTGTCATCCATTACTGATTGGGAATCCTGTTGTTATACATCCACGGGACAAAAGCCACATGCTCGGTGCTGCTTTCTTGTATAACACTTTGATGGGAAGCTGACTTCTTGGGTTGGTTAACCTATATTTGCTTTTATACATTAAGGCCAACATTTACTAACTAAAGAGGTGGGGCTTTGAGTGAACAGCCCTGCAAAGGCAGGGGTCAGTCACCCTAGTTTTAGTGTACCTTTGAGTGATGCCCACTAAAACGGCAGCACAGAGCGTGACCATGGTCCATCATAGGTCCCCCTTCTCAAGTTTGGAAGTGCTTGCATTAAACACTTCAAATGCGTATAACGTTAGATATGTTAGATAAGTTTGTTAACATCTGTCTAAAATGCCTTTCATTGATACACATCTTGAGGCCAATTACACTCCCTGCAGGAGGTCACATGAAGGAGATATAAGCTGTATCCTGCAAGAATCTCATACTTACAATGCGCACACTCAAAGGCACTGGTTATGTTGTGATACGAGCTATAGGGATCACAAATCATACTGTGGGAGACAGCAGAGATATTACCTCACCTGAAGTGTTTCCATAAACTCCAGTGTACCAAAGCCTTGGGAAGTGGTATCACTCTTCAAAAGGGTCATGACACACACACACACACAGATTTATGAACATCATTCATCATAAACAAGGGAGATTAAATGAATAGACTAATATACTTTGTATTCTGAAAGTGAGGAATAAAATGATTCGGGTACCAAAATACAGGCTACATCACAAATTAAAAAGTGCAAGAAGTGCAAGGAATCAAGGGGGACTGGGGAAGGCACAAGAGGGAAAGCGACAGCCATGGAGAGCCCAGGAGAGATGGGAATTTACCAAAGCAGCTCAGAAGGGCCCTCATTACGATATTAAACAAGATTTAATAAGTGAGAGTGATTTGATGAGGTGATTATCCTGGCCCATTAATCAAGCAAGCTTCTGGCCTCGCTGTAATATGGCCCATCTTTCCCCTGAACCAAAGCCTCTTTAGATGCTGAGCTCCTTACTGCACTAACACCGCTTCTGAAACAACACCAGACCCACCCAAAAATAAATAAATAAATAAAAACTCCCAGCATATTACGTCTCATCTCTCAAGCCTGTGGGTATGGGTATTTTCATTGCTCACTCATCCCTCTGCAACCCTGTCCGCTCTCGTGGTGCATCTGGTAAATTGAACTTCTTAACATCTGGGTCAGAAAGTAAAGTTATATCAGAGGGAGTTAAGAGTGATATCTGGCAGTGATAGCGAGAAAGCATGTGTTGGCTGTGAGGCTTTTGGTCGGCGAACAGAAGGAAGCGATTCCATGGGATTGTTGGGGTTTGTGTGAAGTATGTGTATTAGCTGGAGTCATGCATTGCTTCGAAGGAAAATGATGCACTGTTTAAACAGGCCACTTTACAGAAGACATAGTAATGTTCTCTTAGGTTTCCTATCTGTCTATTTACTGTCTATGCCTGTTAAAGGCTCGTAAAATGGCTATTATGGAAAATTATACTGTATTTAACATACTCGTCTAAAAGTGACAAGAAGTGATAAAGATGGCCTGAGCACTATATATTGGTTGGTTTGGTTTTTAAAATATGATGAAGTCTAATAAAATGATAAATGCTACATTAGAAAAGAGGGGAACTTATAGATCTATTTAAGAAAGAGAGCAATGTAATGACAGTCACGGCCCAAAACATTTTAAAAGCTCAAGTGGGTGCAAGAAGATTACTTAAGAGCAGACGTGAGGCGAAGCTTTTTCCTGGAACTGACTGGGAGTATTAATACAATAAGTACTGAAAATATAATACAAGAATGTTTTTATCAACATAATCCAGGGAGATGAAGCTGACCCAACCTGAAATATAATCCCAAGAAGGAGGTCCCCTGGTTATCTTTTATAATGCAGACACGAGCGTACACACACACACACACACACACACACACACAGAGTTCCTATACAGTAGGTTTAACTTCAAATCATCAGAGGAGGTTGTACCTTAAGAGTCATCTTTGATGGAACGTCGACACCAGAAACAAAGATCAAGAAGCCAGCCATTGTTTAAGTCATCAATGAGAGGCCCCCCTAAAAACACACAAAAAGAAGATTCTTGACTGAAATTTCCTGCTATGGAATCTAAATATTGTTGCTACATTTGTTATGTAGCTTCCACATTAAATTAATCAACAATGCAATACAAAAAACTTCACTAAGACCAGGGACAAAGTGCATTTGACTTGAAGGACAGATGTAGAATTTAGTGGCTGACACTGAGAGCTGTAAGACAATGTCGCCTTGGCCAGTAACTTTCTGTGGCTCTCGCTCTGCCGCTCTGCCTCCGTGTTTCTAAGCAGCGTAATTTGAGTAAATGACAGGGGAACATCTGCTGTGCATAAGAGAGAGGCCAACACTTTAACATGCAGATGTCTCTCTCCATCTGCATTAATTCAATAATTACCGCAATGGAGAGAGGGGAAAAACATCTTTTTTATAGCTTAAGACAATGTTATCTGTGCCAGTTGGTGTGGGGAGGGCAAAATAGGAAGGGAATGAACGTGTGTGTATGTGTGTTGTTGGCCGCTTGTGAGAGGAGGGGTAGATTATTACACCATTTAGCCAGAGCAAGCTGTCACATTGCGGAGAATCTCACTAATTCCATTGTGCCCTTGGTGAGTCACTGACAGACTCCAAGTGACTGATGATGCCTCGACGCCACCAATTGGCCATTGCACCTAAAAGTCTAGGTTATACACATATGTGCTACATGCACAGGAAGGCTTTGGCTGATTTCAATTACTACATTACTACAGCTATTATAGATTTTAGCCAGCTATCAATTTAATGTATTAGAACAAGAACATTTACTCTTTTTCATTCAAAGAGAAATGAAAAAGCATGGAAAAGCATTTGTAAACCATTCAGAAAAATGATATTGTTATAAGTGAGTGGCATTAACACAATAGAATGAAATGATTAAAGTAGTAGCAAGATGGACAAAGTTAATATGCTATATATATATATATATATATATATATATATATATATATAAATATATCCTAAAATTCTCTCTGAACAGCAACAAATATGGTGTAACAAGATACAGTATGTGCATTATGTGGTCCTAATATCAAGCAGCTCTATCAGAAACTCATCATCACCATAAATTGAAATGCATTTAAATAAACACCATAGCTTCACGCCAACAACCTGTCTAAACAGTGACCTCTCACATTTAAGGTCACATTGTCTGCGCATGGCTTACAAACATAACAATTAAAGCTTGAATCACTGTATGTATAGGATTACACACATAAATAAACATACAACTGACATAATACTCACAAGCATGCTTCCTCATCCATTCAGTCACACTCACGAGTGACTTTAGCATGCAACTAAACATAGGTACAAAGGAAAATATTTGTGTACTTGGCAGGCCAGCTTCCTTTGATTGCAGCAGTGGTGCTGTAGGAAACAATGCACAGGCACTATTAATACACCAAGGAGAAAGAGAATTCCTTTCAGACGAAAGCTCAAAGGAGTCATAGCCAGGCTATTTCCAGACTTACTGACTGATTGGATGACCGACTGCACTATACTTACTGTAGTCTCCGCATCTTGTCTTACTCAACTCTCTTTTTGCAAGGACTCTGACATGCTGACACTCACAGTACAGTGTGCATATTCTTGCATAATATCTTATTTTCTGTATTTTGCTGACTGGTCTGGTTGATGTGCTGATATCAAATAGATGCTGTGCTTGAGAAATGTAACAGATCTCTTATGTACTTCCACTACTGTTTCCCATCCACACGGCTGTGACATTTGACTGCTGGTAAATAGCCGACTGACCACACTTATGACTGCCTCTCCTTTCTAAAAGTGCCCCGTTAAAGACCATCAAATCCCCACTCGCTAAACCCACACAAGCCCAACCTTCATTAGCATAGCTAACAAACTCCCCGAAAGAGCAACAGCAAGGGAGAGAACAATGGCAGTCTATTAAAGGGGAGGCTGGAGAGGGTGAGCATGGGGAGGCTATTGTTCTGCTCTTATTTAGCCCTCGGTGTCACCCTGTAACTGTTGTCACTTCTAAGTTTAGCTGGACGGCTGAAGAGGACAGCGAGCAGGAGAAGGAGGTGGGGAGGACGGGAGTAAGGTGGAGGACATGAGAGGAAGAGGAGGATGAAGATCAGAGGTTAATGTAATGGGCAAAAAGCACTTTTAACTTAAAGACACTTACCTTAATGTAAGTGCATTAAACCTTGGGAATAAAAAAATAGAAAAAAAGCAATGCTTTCTTCACTATAATATTTGACACCTAATGACACACTCAGCTAAAGGCTTTAGGCCTTAGGTTCAATTCAAGTTTTATTTTTAATGTCAAAAATTGTCACTGTGTAACGTTTTGTGTTTTATGTATATAAATATTAACATGTTTAGGAGTATCTCAGATGTAACATCTGTGACAGCTACAAACAGAACCTGGAGAGTTAAAAGAAATGATGAGGCAAGATCCAAGGAGAAACAAGAGAGACAGATTAGCCCGGCTGTCTGTACAGAAAGCAGGCTGAGGGCTGAGGCGTTAAGCCCTCCAGTGAAAGCAGAGCTTACGTGGATGACATGGGGCAGCACAGTGCGCTCAGCCCTACTGGCCTACAGCGCAGGTCTGAGCCAAAGCAAAGACACATGGATAAACAGTGGTATATGAGGCTAAGACGGACAGGCGGCTGAGCACCCAGCCAGGCGTCATATTGCCCCCCGGTCAGTAGTGGAGACACTGAGGGTTAGGTTTAAGGCTTGGCACCCTAACAGATGACAAGAGACATAGCACAGTAGACATGTCTCAGTCAAGAAGGAATGTTGATTTACTGTATTGTGGCTGTATTTAGCTTCAGGGAATATCATAGAGTCTTGGAATGCACCCACTCCCGAAACAATGCCTTCAACTCTGTCCTTGCTGCTAACACATCATTCATCTCAGCATGGTGCCCTGCTGGTGACCCCTAGTTAGTAGTGTAGTGTGGGAGCGGCTTGTGATGACAAGGTCGAGAGTATAAGGTGAGGACAAGTACCGCAAGAATGAGAATAGCTATGGTCTTTAACCACATGAATTCACACACAATGCTCTTCCACGACCTCATGGCAGAGGTGCATTAGCAGCTGCCTTTTTACAGGCTCCCTAATGTGGCAATAGACTACATACAGTATATCCATCATCAGCATGTTCTAAACTCAAACATCAAGCACCCTTTACGGCTGTAATATCAGAATAGGTTTGTCGAAGGAATAACATTTTTTTCAAAGGCTAGGAGCCTAGGAGGAGTTAGGAGAAAATTAACTTTTATAGCTAAGTGGTGAAAAACATTAGGGCAGTAAGTTCATTTTCACATTAACTTAATGGACTAGTGCAAAGCTCAGAGATTCCCTGTGTCCCACAATAACCACATCATTTACTGTAGCAGTGCACCCTTTTGAAGTCCTATAATATTAAGACAAAAAGTAGTGCCAACCCCCACTGAATGTGAAAAAGTATATGTAACTAAAAATAATACACAGGTGGTTAAGAATGGGATTTCAAAACCGTCCCATGACTAAATAATGACTATAATAGTTTTGGATGTCACCTTTGGATGTTTCACTAGGTGTAGTTTTGTCAAATTAAATCAAGTTAGAAATACATTGGAAAGTCAGTGCATAAAGCATGTTAACGCTGCACAAGTCAATTTAGATGAAATATCATGATTGGTTATTTTATTTTAATTATAAGACAGGCAGTAAACTCACCATCTTGCTCAGGCCACACAGGTCAGACCTACTGTATCCATTTAATTCTGCTGCCTTGCCCCGTTTGATTTACTCTAACAGGGTTTCCTTGAGAACTAAATCTACTTATCTACTAGATTTATTGTTTCTTATTATTTCTCATCATTGAAAATTATAATCCTTTCACCTAATCCCCCTGCTCCCTCCCTCTCTTTCAGATGATATTCATCAAGATCATCCTCTCTGACAGAGCAAGAAATCAGCACAGTGGGGAGGACTAAAGAGATCGTGTACTAGAACAGGGGGTTTCTTCCAAATCAAATCGGGTTCCTCTGATGTAATCAAGACGAGACGCCAAAGACGACAGCATAATCTCTCAGGGACATGCCTGCCTTTGCTTGTGCATTATTAAAAAATGAGGAAGAACAAATCTTTAGATTGAAAGACTGGAAAATGGAATTACAATAAATCAGAGGAAACTGGGGCAAGGTTGGATAAAGGCTTCAAAGGGGCAAATCTTCACAGTGTGCTTGGAAGTGTTTATGTGTGTTTCTACGATTGAGGATGAAAACACATACATGTTACACATTTGCACAGATGCTTAATGAAACATTTAAATTTACTGAAGATGACATACCTGACCCAAGCTCTCCATTCTACTTCTGTGTTTAAAAGTGCTGGTACAAGAGTTCATCTAATAATCTGCCTGTGTGGTGTGCCATTCAATATGTGCTTACAGCTAATATCCACATGATGGCGCACTGTGACCAAAGAGGACACAGCTAAGAAGCTTGAAGTCTCTCCTATTGTAATATGACCTGTCATGACCTTGAGAGGGTCTGCAATCTACATTCAGTTTAACCTGTCATAATCAAATTATTTACACTATCCTCTGTTCAAAACATACTGTACATTTACCTACCCAAAAGCTAAGATCAGATTCCCTTCTCTTTCTCCAGCAGATGGCCTTTGTGAACTGCACAATCATAATGAGATGTTTGATTTAATTGAAGTCTAAAACAGAGAACAGCAAATGTCCAAGTATTAAAAAAATAAAATAAAATAAATAAAAGGTCTTGAAAACACTAAAATTTGTTTCCCAAAAAGTCTGCAACTGCGCAGCTTTTGAAAACACAGTAGGGGCCAGTAGGTGCACTGTGAACACACGTCACCCCTACAATGATGACACACACAAATGGGGCGGCAGTAGCTCAGTGGGTAGAGTGGCCGTCCTACGACCGAAGGGTGGGCGGTTCAATCCCCGCTCGAATCATCCCAAAATAATAACATTCTCCCCCCCAAACACACATGGGGGGGCCAGGACACACCTGCAGGGTGGGATGACTTGCATTGTGGATTGAATGAGTTTGCCAAAGATGTGGTTGTACTGTACTACAGAAATATACAAAAGCCCATTTTATACTGATAAAAGAGAGTGGTGTTAAATAGGGACCTTCAGTGACAGAAATAATGAAATGCACTATTAGATGCTGTTCCATAATGTTACAGAATGTTTGAAAAAAAACCCAGGTTCACTTGGAGCCAAAGGTTTCACATATGAAGTGAGTATATTGATGCTTTTGGGGCAACTGCATGCAACCTTAGCTCAGACCAAAAGATCATGCCATATGACACCATTGCTCCCATTCCCCCTCTTTCATGGCTGGCTCAATCTTCAGCTCTGACCTACGTCTGGTGAGTAACGGGACTCACCTCACCATGACTCATGGCAGCTGACAAAATAATAAAAAAATGAAAGCTACCATAATTCCCTATATGAATCAAATGAGCCTCTATGAGAGTCAAATACGACCATGAGCCACTATGTGAGTCAAATACGACCATGAACCACTATATGAGTCAAATACAGCCATGAGCCACTATATGAGTCAAATATGACCACGAGCCACTATATGAGTCAAATATGACCACGAGCCACTATATGAGTCAAATATGACCACGAGCCACTATATGAGTCAAATACGGCCATGAGCCACTATATGAGTCAAATAAGACAATGAGCCACTATATGAGTGAAATACGGCCATGTGCCACTATATGAGTCAAATACGACCATGAGCCACTATATGAGTCAAATACGACCATGAGCCACTATATGAGTCAAATACGACCATGAGCCACTGTATGAGTCAAATACAACCATGAGCCACTATGTGAGTCAAATACGACCATGAGCCACTATGTGAGTCAAATACGACCATGAGCCACTATATGAGTCAAATACGACCATGAGCCACTATATGAGTCAAATACGACCATGAGCCACTGTATGAGTCAAATACAACCATGAGCCACTATGTGAGTCAAATACAACCATGAGCCACTATGTGAGTCAAATACGACCATGAGCCACTATGTGAGTCAAATACAGCAATGAGCCACTATATGAGTCAAATACGATCATGAGCCACTATATGAGTCGAATACGACCATGAGCCACTATATGAGTCAAATACAACCATGAGCCACTATATGAGTCAAATTCGACCATGAGCTACTATATGAGTCAAATACGACCATGAGCCACTATATGAGTCAAATACAGCCATTAGCCACTATATGAGTCAAATACGACCATGAGCCACTATATGAGTCAAATACGACCATGAGCCACTATATGAGTCAAATACGGCCATGAGCCACTATATGAGTCAAATACGATGATGAGCCACTATATAAGTCAAATACGACCATGAGCCACTATATGATTCAAGTACGGCCATGAGCCACTATATAAGTCAAATACGACCATGAGCCACTAGATGAGTCAAATACGGCCATGAGCCACTATATGAGTCAAATACGACCATTAGCCAATATATAAGTCAAATACGACCATGAGCCACTATATGAGTCAAATACAACCATGAGCCACTATATGAGTCAAATACAACCATGAGCCACTATATGAGTCAAATACGACCATGAGCCACTATATGATGTCAAATACGACCATGAGCCACTATATGATTCAAATACGACCATGAGCCACTATATGAGTCAAATCGACCATGAGCCACTATATGATTCAAATACGACCATGAGCCACTATATGAGTCAAATACGACCATGAGCCACTATATGAGTCAAATTCGACCATGAGCCACTATATGAGTCAAATACAACCATGAGCCACTATATGAGTCAAATACGACCATGAGCCACTATATGAGTCAAATACGACCATGAGCCACTATATGATTCAAATACGGCCATGAGCCACTATATGAGTCAAATACGACCATGAGCCACTATATGAGTCAAATACGACCATTGAGCCACTATATGAGTCAAATCGACCATGAGCCACTATATGAGTCAAATTCGACCATGAGCCACTATATGAGTCAAATGACCATGAGCCACTATATGAGTCAAATACGATGATGAGCCACTATATGAGTCAAATACGACCATGAGCCACTATATGAGTCAAATACAACCATGAGCCACTATATGAGTCAAATTCGACCATGAGCTATATGAGTCAAATCGACCATGAGCCACTATATGAGTCAAATACAGCCATTAGCCACTATATGAGTCAAATACGACCATGAGCCACTATATGAGTCAAATACGACCATGAGCCACTATATGAGTCAAATACGGCCATGAGCCACTATATGAGTCAAATACGATGATGAGCCACTATATAAGTCAAATACGACCATGAGCCACTATATGATTCAAGTACGGCCATGAGCCACTATATAAGTCAAATACGACCATGAGCCACTAGATGAGTCAAATACGGCCATGAGCCACTATATGAGTCAAATACGACCATTAGCCAATATATAAGTCAAATACGACCATGAGCCACTATATGAGTCAAATACAACCATGAGCCACTATATGAGTCAAATACGACCATGAGCCACTATATGTGTCAAATACGACCATGAGCCACTATATGATTCAAATACGGCCATGAGCCACTATATGAGTCAAATACGACCATGAGCCACTATGTGAGTCGAATACGACCATGAGCCACTATATGAGTCAAATACGACCATGAGCCACTATATGAGTCAAATTCGACCATGAGCCACTATATGAGTCAAATACGACCATGAGCCACTATATGAGTCAAATACGACCATGAGCCACTATATGAGTCAAATACGACCATGAGCCACTATATGAGTCAAATACAGCCATGAGCCGAGTCAAATATGACCATGAGCCACTATATGACTCAAATACAGGAATGAGCCACTATATGAGTCAAATACGATAATGAGCCACTATATGAGTCAAATACGACAATGAGCCACTATATGAGTCAAATACGGCCATTGGCCACTATATGAGTCAAATACGACCATGAGCCACTATATGAGTCAAATACGGCCATGAGCCACTATATGAGTCAAATACGACCATGAGCCACTATATGAGTCAAATACGGCCATGAGACACTATATGAGTCAAATACGAACATGAGCCACTATATGAGTCAAATACGACCATGAGCCACTATATGAGTCAAATACGACCATGAGCCACTATATGAGTCAAATACGACCATGAGCCACTATATGAGTCAAATACGACCATGAGCCACTATATGAGTCAAATACGACCATGAGCCACTATATGAGTCAAATACGGCCATGAGACACTATATGAGTCAAATACGACCATGAGCCACTATATGAGTCAAATTCGACCATGAGCCACTATATGAGTCAAATACAGAAACATATATATATATATATATATATATATATATATATATATATATATATATATATATTAGGGCTGGGAATCGATTAAAAAAAATTAACTAATTAATTGCACATTTTCTGTAATTAATTGCAATTGTGTTTTCCCCCAAGCTTGTTATCATCAATATTTAAATTAGGGCTGGGCAACGATTAAAATGTTTAATCGTGAATAATCGCACAATGTTCTGTGATTAATCGTGATTAATCGCATTATACACAAAATGTAATAATGAATTCAAAATTAGTGTACTGCATACATTTTTAAAGAACTGCTATATGAACAAAAGTGCAATAACATTTGGTTTGCACTTTAAACAACACTTTAAACAAATAATGTGCTTTTTACAGCAGTTAAAACATTTCTTGTAAATCTGAACTTAAACATTAATGTAATCAAATTAAATATTAAAACCAAAAATATTTGCCACTGACAGGGCATTAATATTTTGTTTAGTTTGTTACAGAAAAACAAGTTATGTCCAGAGCTTCAATCATAACATTATAACAATATAAACAATATAAATGTCTCTCTTGTGTTTTCATTACAGTCAGAGCATGTGAATGCAGTTCCGCGCGTTTCACACACCCTCTCCCTTTCACTTGCCAAACTCAAGGGTGTATGGGTAATGTAGTCTCTGCTCTTGGTGGGACGAATTAGGAAGCGGCAGAGCTCTGGAAAGCGGCAGAGCAGGCAAAGGATTAAAACCTCTATTAAAACAGATGTCGAAATGAGCGTACCAGTACGCTAAAAACACGTTCTGGGCGCACGGAGAAGTGGCGGTACTGAGTACAGGTGCGTGCATCGCCCACTTAAAGCACTGTATGAGGGCGGCTCATACGTGCAGTCATTCGCCTTTCCCCATACTAATCGGCCGACGCGTTAACGCCGATAAAATAATTGTCGGCGTTAATTCATTAATGCGTTAACGCGATAAAAACGCGTTAACTTGCCCAGCCCTAATATATATATATATATATATATATATATATATATATATATATATATTTCAAGTTCAAAGCTATGCTCTTGGCCTACAAGACCACCTCTGGTTCTGCACCCCCATATCTCCACTCACTAATACAGACCTACGTTCCTACCAGATCCCTGCGCTCTGCAAATGAACAACGTCTGGTGGTACCGTCCCAAAAAGGTACAAAATCACTCTCACGTACCTTCTCCGGATCTGTTCCACATTGGTGGAATGATCTACCTGCTGCTACAAGATCAGCAGATTCTGTAGCCATCTTTAAAAAACACCTGAAAACACATCTCTTCCGTCAACACCTGACTGACAAACACTGAGTCCTACTTCCTTTCTATCGATTCCTTTCTATAAAAAAAAAAAAAAATTCTCTTATCCTTAGCATTGTATACTGCGCTGGGTTTAAACTGACTAGTTTTTTGTGCACTTATGCTTTTTGTACCTTGTGTTGTTAAAATTGCTTCCATTGTTATCCTCACTTGTAAGTCGCTTTGGATAAAAGTGTCTGCTAAATGACTAAATGTAAATGTAAATGTATATATATATATATATATATATCGTATCATGGCGAGAATGAATGCAAGGCAACCCCGACGCCAACTACAACGGCTAAGTGAAGTACCATCAAAAAGTCTCCTAGAAGATGTGAATGCAGCATTGAGTGCGATCCCTACCACATCCATCACTGAAACCAATGAGCTGCTATACACCTCCGCAGCAGTGATCCTCGAGATGCTTGGCTATAAGAGCAACCATGGGAGCCATGAAACAGTACCCACTATGGAAACGAAGGCTGGAGGCCAAGATCAAGCAGACACGTAGAGAAGTAAGCCAACTGACAGAGGCCAAGAAAGGTGCAATGAGAAAACAGGTACCCAAGAGGTACAACCAGATGCCCATACCTGAAGCACTTGAAACTGCCAAACAAAGGCTCCAAGCCTTGGCCAGCCGCCTAACGAGGTACACAAGAGAGAACGAAGCCAGAAGAATAAACCTGCTGTTCGCAACTCAACCTACAAAAGTCTACGCTTAATGGCAGGGTAATAACATCAGAGCAGACCCTCCAAGGCTGGAAACTGAACAATACTGGAAAAGTATATGGGAGAGGACAGCGATGCACACAACAGCGATGCACAGTGGCTGGTGGCTCTGAGAGAGGACCACAGCAACCTCCCTGAACAGAATCCAGTTACCATCATAGCGGCAGACATCCAAGAAAGACTCTCAGGTATGAAAAACTGGACAGCATCGGGCCCTGACAGGATCCACACCTACTGGCTAAAGAAGCTCACTGCACTCCACGAGCGCCTTGCAGCACAAATGAACCAGCTGCTAAGGGATGGGACGCACCCTGATCCTGAAGGATCCCACAATGGGTACAGTCCCATCCAACTATCGGCCAATAACCTGTCTCTCCACAACATGGAAGCTCATGTCAGGCATCATTGCGGCTAAGATAAGTGGACACATGGATCAATACATGAGCAAAGCACAGAAGGGCATCGGCAAAGAAACCAGAGGAGCTAAACACCAACTCCTGGTTGACAGAACAGTCACCCAAGACTGCAGAACCCGACACACCAGCCTGTGCACTGCCTGGATTGATTACAAGAAAGCATATGACTCAATGCCACACACATGGATCACTGAATGCTTGGAGATGTACAACATCAACAGGACAAAGAGACTAAGGACTAAGAGACTTCATTGCAAACTCAATGAGGCTGTGGAAAACCACCCTTGAGGCCAATGGCAAGTCACTTACACAAGTATCCATCAAATGTGGCATATACCAAGGAGATGCTCTATCCCCACTGCTGTTCTGCATAGGCCTGAACCCCCTCAGCCAAATAATCGACAAGACTGGCTATGGATACCGACTCAGGAATGGGGCCACCATCAGTCACCTCCTCTACATGGATGACATCAAGCTATAGGCTAAGAGTGAGCAGGACATCGACTCACTGATCCACACCACCAGGATCTACAGCTCTGACATTGGGATGTCATTCGGGCTTGAGAAGTGTAGTCGAATGGTGACGAAGAGAGGGAAGGTAGTCCACACAGAAGGGGTCTCACTCCCAGAAGGAACAATAGCAGACATTGAGGATGGTTACAAGTACCTTGGAATACCACAGGCAAATGGCAACCTCGAAGAGGTAACAAGGAAAACAGCAACTGCCAAATACCTCCAACGAGTAAGGCAAGTCCTAAGAAGTCAGCTCAATTGCAAGAACAAGGCACGGGCAATAAACAGCTACGCCCTGCCAGTGATCAGATACCCTGCGGGAATAATAAGGTGGCCAAAGGAAGAGATACAGATCACAGACGTTAAGACACGAAAGCTCCTCACCATGCATGGAGGGTTCCACCCCAAATCCAGCACCCTGAGACTGTACGCTAGCCGTAAAGAAGGCCGTGGACTAGTGAGTGTGAGAGCCACTATCCAGGATGAAACATCCAAGATCCACAAGTACATCAAAGATAAGGCCCCAACAGATGACGTGCTCAGTGAATGTCTCAGGCAATGGGGAACAGAGGAAGAGGAGCTGGAGGAGGGACCATCATGGGAGGACAAACCCCTACATGGGATGTACCACCGGAACATAACTGAAGTGGCTGATATCAAGAAATCCTACCAATGGCTAGAACGGGCCGGAGTGAAGGACAGCACAGAGGCACTCATCATGGCTGCACAGGAGCAGGCCCTGAGCACCAGAGCAATAGAGGCCCAGATCTACCACACCAGACAAGACCCAAGGTGTAGGCTGTGCAAACAGGCCCCTGAGACAATCCAACACTTAACTGCAGGGTGTAAGATGCTGGCAGGGAAAGCATACATGGAGCGCCATAACCAAGTGGCTGGCATAGTGTACAGGAACATCTGTACGGAGTATGGACTGGAAACCCCGAGGTTAATGTGGGAAACACCTCCAAAGGTGGTAGAGAATGACCGAGCCAAGATCCTGTGGGACTTCCAGGTTCTGACAGACAGAACGGTAATGGCGAACCAACCAGACATTGTGGTGGTGGACAAACAGCAGAGGAAGGTCGTTGTGGTTGACGTTGCAATACCAAGTGATTGCAACATCAGGAAAAAGGAACATGAGAAACTAGAGAAATACCAAGGGCTCAGAGAAGAGCTGGAAAAGGCTTGGAAGGTGAAGGCGACAGTGGTGCCTGTGGTCATCGGAGCACTCGGGGCAGTAACCCCCAAACTGGAAGAGTGGCTACAGCAGATCCCTGGAAGAACACCAGACATCTCAGTCCAGAAAAGTGCAGTACTAGGAACAGCAAAGATACTGCGCAGAACCCTCAAGCTCCCAGGCCTCTGGTAGAGGACCCGAGCTCGAAGGATGAGACCACCCGCGGAGGGTGAAGGACAAAGTTTATATATTTGATATATATATCAAAAATGTGAGTAAGCTATTCAAAACAGAAAAAAAACACAAAAACAGAATGTAATAGATTGTTTTACTAGCATGAGATGACATCTTGTACACATTTTCATTACTATAAAGTGGTAATGCTATTGTTTTTCAATTCTTAAAGAAATAATAAATAAATAATAAAACCAGTGTGCCTTGACAAGTGATGAACTGTCAAGTAGGTTGTCGCCCCTGCAGCTGCTACCCTTTTCTGGTGGGTGTCTGTCAGTGAATGCTCATTTACAAGGAAGACGATCCACAGACAAGTCACAATGACGGGCTGCATCGAGGGTTTGGAGAGGTTTGACAGTCCGGGAAAAGGTCGAGGTCTCCGGGTAATCAAAGCGTTTAAAGTTGGGGAGCTGATTTTCTCCAGCCCTGCGTACTCTTTTGTGTTGTCAGTGAAAGAGAGAGGCTGCTACTGCGAGTTCTGTTTTACCAGGTACTGTAAAGTGCACACTGGCATGTTGACCCTATATAGACCACTGAATATTTTAAATGAAAACGACAGCATTACTATACAGGACTGAAAATGTACCCATTACTTTGTCCTGTTCAACTATAGGAATAAAACTTTCACAACCTGCACCATACAGACTCATGTCATTTTATAATACATTTTTGTAGTGTTAATTTGTAGGTTTTTGTAGTTTTAGATTAAGCAGGAATATAGTAGAAGCATTTTTGCAATTTAGTTTAGAAACCAATTAGTGCTTAAAATAATATATCACCTATGAGTATTTTTCTCTGTGCTGTTAAAAAAGACAGCTGCTCTTTCACAAGTGCTACTCTATTTATACCACAGAATGTTTTAAAGCCCTTCATTGCTATCACTTATGACAAGCCAACCAGCAACTGCTGCTTCTTGTCTCAGAGTAATAGTAAATGTTAAACACACCTCCTTAACTTAAACCGTCAAGACGCATACAGTTTCAGTACAGAAGCATTCATATGACTTAATATATGTATAATATGTTTAGACTGGCCCTTGACAGTCATTCAGCCAATTTTAATTTCTGGTTAATGAAGGTTTGAACTTTAATTTTTATGCATACACTGCTTTTTGTATTTACAGGAAACAAGGCCTGGCAAGATGTGGCAAGTGCAAGAAAGCTTTCTACTGCAATGCAAAATGTCAGGTATAGCACACCAAATATTTTTGAGAAGTGTTGAGTCTGCTTCATTTAGTTTGCACTAAAAAATAAAACAACCCATTTATTTTGGTCTCCGAGCAAAAAACCCTGGTCCACAACTGGCATAAACCAAACAAGTGCCTTTCTCAAGAAACACACTAGATGGTGCTGTAAACCTAAATACTAATAAGGCATTTTACATTTTTATAGTTTTTATGATGCTCTTCCTGTGGTCTGCTTGGAATTTACATTTTAATCAAACTGTACCAAAGTTTGCTTTAACTGCAAAAAACACACACACGGGTGACCACAGCCTTAATAAAGATCATTGTGGTACCAATGAAAGCTCAAAATCCAGTTGAGGTTTAGTATTCAAAGTTACCTGCATCTTACTTAGTCATTTTTTATTGGCTAGCTATGTATCAATGACCACTAAATGGATTGGTCTACTAAACATGAATATCTCAGTCCGTTATTTAATATGTTTGTAAGTTTGAATTGAAAGTTTAAGCTGTATGGAGTACCTATTTGCTGCTTTGAACTTTAATCTAAATTTATGCTCTTCACGCAGAAAGCAGATTGGGCCATGCACAAGATGGAATGTTCGGCAATGATTGCTTTTGGAGAGAAGTGGTGTCCGTCAGAGATTTCCCGCCTGGTGGCTAGGATCCTTGCTAAAAAGGTTGGAAAGTCAGTTTATAACAAATTTGGTTCATTGAAAAAAAAAAGGTTAATGATATTTATGTAATTTCTGGTATTTTTACAGAAAATGCAGAAAGAAAGATGTTTATCTGAGAAGTTATTGCAAATAGAAGAGATACAATCACGTAGGTAATTGCACCTTCAATAAATAGACATAATCGTCCTTATGTATTATTATGTAACTATAACCTTTTGCACTTCTTTGACCACTACCATGAATTTATTTTAGGTATTAGGCATGTGTACATTAGTTGTATGGTCCTTGAAAAACACAGCCATTCAGATTGCACTAAGAGCAGGCCCTATGGCAACAGCTATGTATATACACAATAGAAGTGGGTCCAATGGTCTTCCAACAACATAACAAGTGTACCAACTTAAACAGAAGCAGGAACACTTAAGGCTGACATACAGACCTGATTACAAGTGTGTGGATAACAGCACGTACGATAATGCCATATACCATACTGCCAAATGTCAGCTGGTTTTTTTTATTGTAATATTAATTCCCTTGAGCTGCAACCTAAATGGAAATATTAAGTTACAGGTAGCATATTGTAGTATATCTGAGTATGTTGCAGTTTGAAAAGCTCTTCAAGTGTCTGATGTTTGAGGATGAACTTCTAGTGTAGTGTTACATGCCAAGGCTATCACTCAGAGACACATGGTGCATGGATAAACTGGTGACAATTTTTTCTGCCTCGGCACAGCCATGGTGACAACTTGAGATCTCCTAGTGATAGGCATTTGATTTTGACTTATGTTTCTAAACAATTATCAGTATGTAAATATGTGTAGTAACAAAGTAAGTTTGTTTGCTTTATTCATTGGGGCGGCAGTAGCTCAGTGGGTAGAGCGGTCGTCTTTCAACCGGAAGGTAGGCGGTTCGATTCCCACTCTCCCCACAGTTCATACTGTCGTTGTATCCTTGGGCAAGACACTTAACCCACCTTGCCTCCAGTGACTGTAACACTGGTAATGTAATGTAAGTTGCTTTGGATAAAAGCGTCTGCTAAATGAATAAATGTAAATGTAATTATTGGAGGCACATCAGTTTTCTCCAAAGTGAGGGTGAGCGAATTGCTCAATCAGCTGAATTCTTTCTGTAACAGATGTGGAGGATGTGGATAATGAAAAAAGAGAGATGAGTGAGGCAGACATTGCACAGCTCTATCAATTTTACTCCAAGCATATAGACTTTCCGGACCACAGTGACCTGCTGGCCCTCTTCTCTCAGGTACATCACACTTACAGTTACTAACATGTAAGGCTGACATAGTTTTAGGTAATTTAATCCAACATGTGTATAATTCCTTTCTAACCTAAATGTATATTACAGGTTGCTTGTAATGGTTTTACAATAGAAGATGAAGAACTGGGCCACATGGGAACTGCGGTCTATCCAGAGTAAGCAGATAATTCACAAGTATACAATCATAAGTTGTGTTTTTATGCAATTGCTATACTGTTTTTAAACAATGATGATCAGAATCCATTTAGTGGTTAAACCAGCCTCCTGCTGTGACCTAAGCTGTTTAGTTTTAAAGTTGTGTGAAGCTTAAATTTGGCCAACCAAAACAATGTTCATGGCACTATGTGCATATAATATGTAACTAATTTTTCTTTTAGCAACTACATGATTCATGTTAGGAAAGTGTAGGCTGTATAACTGTATTAAAATGAGTCTCTGACTTTCTGTTTCACAGTGTGGCTCTCATAAACCACAGCTGTTTTCCCAGCGTCATTGTCACTTATAATGGGACGTCAGCCGAGGTTCGGGCAGTGCAGGACATGAATCCTGGAGATGAAGTGAGCAATGGGATAGCTGTCTTTAAGGGGATGGGCATCGCTATAGTTTTATGTGTGTATGTGGTGCGTATTGTGACATACTTCAAGAAGGGCTGTTGCTGAGAAAGTTAAAATCTCAGTGTGTTTCATGACAGCACTATTTAAAGTAGGGTTTCATCCATGTGCCTCTGAGTGTGGTTTATGGGATGCAGCAGCTGATTTAAAAGGCTAGTGAGGTTATTTTCAGACCTGACCCTTGATCTTTGATTTCATAGCTATCTGCAAATGAAATATACTTTGGCAAAGTCAGCTAAGATTAAAGAAGAGTGTGGATTATATTACTTTGAGTTTGGCCTGTTTCAACGTCTGTGTCTATGCCTGTGGCTGTAGGTGCTCATCAGCTACATAGACCTCCTGTATCCAACAGATGACCGTAACAACAGGCTGAGAGAATCCTATTACTTCACGTGTCACTGCCAGGAATGTCAAAACAAGTCCAAAGTAAGACTTTAGAAAGACATGTTTATTTATTGTTATTAAAATATTAATTATAATAAAAATCCATATATTTGTTTGTGCCTTTTCAGGATAAGGTCAAATTAAAAGAACGAAAGCAGAATGATCCCTTTGAGCTGGAGGTTGTCAACAACATGGTCCGCTACGCCAGGAAAACCATCAGAGAATTCAGAGCCTCTAAACACTACAAATATATCCTTCAATTACATTTACATCAACCAATAGCCATAGACTACTATATCGGCGCTCAATTAGTACATGAAACAGTCACAGCTTGATATGGTAACTCTCAAATGTGTTATGGCTTAAACAATTCAGTATACTTTTTAAGTTTTAATTAATCTGGTGCATTTTTCTGCTACAACTATTTGGCTCCACTTTGCTTTGGGCACCACTTGGTACCTGTCTCCCAAGACACTAAAGCATTTACTTCTATGTCCTTTTGTTGTGTGTAAACCTCAGACTTGTGTGGTAGTTATGCCTTAACTCTACAGCACCCCCCAGTGAGCTGCTGGAAATGTGTGAGCAAAGTATGGAGACGATGGGGGCCGTTTTTGATGACTCCAATGTTTACATGCTGCACATGATGTACCAGGCCATGGGGGTTTGTCTGTACATGCAAAATCTTGATGAAGCTATTAGATATGGGGAGAAGTTAGTCAAACCTTACAGGTATTATTCAAAATGCACTAAACAAGACAACTCTATTCAGTGAAATGTTTGAAGCAATATATTAAAGATGTTTAAATTTAGTGCTATTTTTGTGACTTTGTGACTTTTGTTTACTGCAGTCACCTCTACCCGCCGTACTCTTTGAATGTGTCCTCTGTGTATCTGAAGCTGGGCAGATTGTACATGGTAATGGACAGGCACTCAGCAGGAGTTAAATGTCTAAAGAAGGTAATGAATAATAAGATTAAAATTTGATATAAAACAGACATAATTCAGCACTGAAGTCACCTTGTTAAAGCTTGTTTTTTCTGTGCCTCAATATTAAGGTTTTTGACACACAGGATTAAATATTACTGTTATTATAAGTATTATTTCATTCTAATTATTGTTCCCATTTGTGCTTTACAGGCAATGGCCATAATGGAGGTGGTTCATGGAAAAGACCACATCTACTTGGTGGAGTTGCAAAAAGAGATTGCACAAAAATAAAGAATGAAAATGGCAGAACATAATTAATTCCTATGGACTGCATTCACTCCATAAACTGGAGCTTTACAGAACTATAGGCACTTTCTATTTTTGGATTTGATCAAATATAGAGAGCTTTTCTGATTTTGTGAAAACTCTGAATATACTTTTTGGTGTGTTTTTCTGGCTAGTGATTGACATATCGATCATGTTGGACCCTGTCCTTAATCAGTGTCAAGTTATTTACATTTGTGTGTAAGGGTCAGTGCAGCAATAGAGCTGCCTTTGTCACACTGAAGGCAAACTGTGTTTTAGAGTAACACCTGACATATTAAGACAATAATTTTATAAACATACAAACCATTTTAATTAAAATTAAAATTTCCAGATAAATGATATTGTGACTACTTAAAGAAAATAGGGCTTTATTGCATAATAAGCAGGTAAAATAGCATCATTCATATCTGAGTAAAGAAAACAGTTTTATGCAGATTGCATATACAAAACATATGTACACATCCTTTAAAGGTTTTTTTGTTTTGCCAAAAAAAAGGGGAGAGATAAATTATAAACAAACAGTGGAATGCTGTGTGAGAAAATACTGTCAAAAACAGAAGTGCAACAGAAACACTTGTCAAGAGAGCATTTAAGTTTTTAGGCTACTTAAACAAGAATATATACACAAATATAGAAATGCATGCATAGTTTATTATTTGCAGTATTTTAAGGGTACCAAGTCAAACAAGGAAATATATATCTATATATAAAATTTGTAGATTTGTTTGTCATATGCCCATTATATACAAATTTGCTTTAGGCATGGCTGGCTTTGCATTACATTTTACAAAAGAAAAAAAAAATTGAAAAGGATTTTGAAAAGGGCTTCTGATTTGATCACATCATTTGAAAAGAATGCCTGTTAGCAAAAATAGTTTCTAAAACTGTCTTTGCTGTCATCTTTCAAAAACAAAACCATATCAGCATTTTTCTCATTTAAGCCATTTTTTGACACAAATAATAAACTACTGATTAAACCATTTTTAATCTTTGGAGGTGAAAAGCTGACCTTAAACTCTAACAGAGTTGGGGATCACATCCTGGCAGCCTCTTTAAGGCACAGTAACACATTGGCTGTATGTCAATATTTCTCTTTTTGCAAAGAATGGAAGTGTAAACAGTGATTTCTTTTTTTTTGTACACATTGTTGAGGTCACAAAAGAAAGATGTGAATTTTTGTGTGCTAAATATTTACAGTGTGTATGCTTCGACGCAAATACAACAGAAACAATGCAACAGAACAGTAAAAGTGGAGACATAGATTAGGCTTAATAACAGGCAAAATTAAGACATATTCATAAAGTGGAAAAAGCTTAATGGGGTTTAAATAGGCAATGGAAAGGTGACAGAAATAAATAAAACAAAAAATATTTAAATGGAAAATATTTGCTGCATTAATTAAAATCTAATAAAAAATAAATGGCATTTTAGAACAGTGATTTAACACTTGTTTGGCAACTCTTTTAGAGTGTACATCTCACAAAAAATAACAATAATACTGCTGCCACCTACTGTTCATGCAGCATAGTGCCTTTCTCTTCCAGGAATGGAGAAAAGTGAGAATGTAGCAGGAGGCTTGCTCTAGTCTATTCAGTTTTGACTTCTTCTTTCTCAAGAAACCTCAAAGCAACACACACACATTCATGCAGGGTCCACACATAAAGTAACTATCTATTTATGATTAGGACATACGTTTTTTTAATCTCGCCACTGGGTAAATGTTCCACTGGGATTCTCTTTTACATGATACCGACACATCGAAAAGTCAACAAACATTGAGTCATTTTAAGAACATCTGTTTAAAAGTCATGTACCATTGTCATTTGTAGCTATTCTGCCACAAAGTAAATCTCAACAGGCTGCGCTCAGATGAGACGAGAGTTTTTAAGGAAATGAATAAGGACCTGGTAGACAAACTTGTACTGAGAGATTGTCTGCACCATTAGCATCCTCTGTTGCCTCAGCTTAGACAGCATGACAGGAACCTCCATCCGCTGAACCAGAAAAACAAAAACGAAATTTAAAAAAAGTAATTTAGTAATCACAGTTCTGGCAGAAAGAATCACTGCCCACTAACCTCGTTGTGCTCCAGGCAGCTGATCATGAGCTCTGTGAGGATCACAACACCAGTGCGACCCACTCCAGCGCTGCAGTGCACCACCACAGGAGGATTGAGGCTCTTAGAGGTGTCCAGCATAGAGTTAGTATGTCGCCTTACAGACTGGATCTCCTCTAAATAAGCTACCCAATCAAATCAAGCAGAAAAGAGAAGGTATTCAGAAATACATTATACAGTGATACAGAAAAGCAGTTGTTTAATCACACTTACATATAAATCCCTGGACATATTCAGGACAGCCCTGTTCAGGCCAATCAGTGTACTGCAGGTGCCAAACTGTCCTCTCTTGTCCAGACAGCAAATGTTTGACCTTTAAACCCGTGGTGGCATAGCAGCCTGAGTCAGTGCGGAACTTGGTGGTCACCTTGAACTTGCCGTGCGTGGCCGAGTTGTGCTTGGAGCCCAGTTTGGGCCAGTAGCGATGACTCTTAGAGCGGCCGCTTTCCTGGATGAAAGAGCATTAAGGTAATGAGATGTACAGATTTTTTTTACATTAACAAAAGAGTAAAGAAAAAATACACACAGGCTTCTGTCTCTCACACAGATGGCAGCTGCCGACCACTGAAAAATATTCAACATCTGTGAGTCCCATGTGTGCATATGTGTATGTACCTCCTCAGCAGTAACCATGGCGATAACGTTGACCCCCTGCTCCCAGACCATCTGCCAGAAGTCGGCACAGGTGTTGGTTAGCGGGCCTTGGGTGGCAATGTAGTGCCACTCTTCCCCTCTGATCACCATCTGGAAAGAGACACGTTAGAAAACCCCAATAACTAATGTGTGAGCAAAGGTTCCAGAAATTTAAGACTGTTATTTAAAAGTATTACTATTAAATTAAAGATTGTTAATTTATTTACCACCACTAGAGAGAAATACTAGTACCAATTTCCTTTATTAAGAACTTATCCAAGTCATCCCTCAGTTTTCCTTGACACCATTACTACTATTGGTGAGGTTGGTCAGGATTGTGACAGTTTTTTTGAATAAAAAAAAGAATTTTGCACAATAACCCAGGTTCAGTAATACATCTAAACCTCATATTTTGGTGTGTTGAGAAAGGAAAAAAAATTATACTAACAACACGGAGCTAATTGCACTAGTGCACATAAAATACACAATGAATGCACACACTGTTTTACATCAAAATGAAAACAGGGTTAGTGGGAGCAGCTCAGGTCGATTTAAGAAGGTTTGGAGTTTGGACCACATTCCTGGGGAATTCTCTAAGAGCTTAATCGCACAAACAGCTTTCAATAGCTTCCTTTCATCATTTCTTCCGAACCGTTCTCTGCCTAGAAACCACCACAGCAACCACCAGCAGAAAGCTCATTCGAAGTTTCTAAGACTACAGTGTATGCTTTTAGTTTGAATTCATCTGGTCAAATGTGGAAGAATTTATGAGCCATACAAATGAGGTGGAATTATACAGACCCTTATGTTAAATATATAATAAGATACTAAAACAGAACTTAAAATGTATACGAAAACTGCCTTGTATAGTTATTTTGGACGTGGCACATTTTAGCCAGGGTTTCTTGAGCTCACCTTTATGTGTGAGGCATTGATGTAGCCTGCATTATTCTCCTTGTTTGGAACGAGCTCAACTCTATTATCTTCATAGGGAACAACATCCCGAAAGCGATTGCGCTCTGCATTTTCGGGAAGAGTTGCTGTTGTCAGAAGACAGTCTGTTCTCTTCTTGGGCACTTGCTCATATTCGGTGAAGACCTGCTCCTCTTCCAGCTTTAGCTCCAAGGTCTTACACTGCAAGACAAAGACAGGTCGTTACTCCTAAAGTAATATTTAATGGGCCATCATAGTTTTTATCATCTACATTCCACTTTACTCAAGAGACTCTTCACACCAGGGTATTCACAGCATCACATTATATCACATATAACATTATACATTTACATTTCTAAACAGTCATTGCCCCTCACGGACGAATAATGATTCAAGTTACAAGGAACTCAAAGCATGTGAAGTATCAACACTGCTGTCAAAGGGGGAAACAATGCAGCAGGGTGCTATTCATTCTTATTAGAAATACGTGTTTATGGGGGCAGCCATGTTTGAGAGGGCATCAGCTCTTTCTAGCACTCTTTTTCTGTGGTCCGCTCACTCACTCTCAGGTCACATTCTTAACATACCAGTAGGCCCAGAGGCGCTAAGTACCACCATGCCACGTTCCGCAGCCCACTTAGGACTTGCCCCCATTGGCTTAACAACAGTCCAGACAAAAACTGGGTTCATACTACCAATCTCAATAACAAGTGAACAGAAATAACTATTATAACATTTAAGACATTTCAAAATCGTTTCAGCTGGGTGGATATTATTAAGGTAAAATAGTTTAACCTCATAATGTCCACCTTATTGTGCTTGTTGCATTCTCTGAGCAATTGTGTTTCAGTTTTTTTTTTTTTAAATATGGGTTACTTTTGTTGCATGATTGCAGAATTTAGGCCTGTTAAAAATACTGACCAGCCAGCAAAAAGAGAGAATCTCAATCACACTACAACACATGAGGCATAAAGCACATTTAACTATGACTATAATCTGTCATGATACAGACACAGGCTTTGTTCTGTTTACATTCTCATAAATTTAAATCTGGCGTAAATTTGGATCACATCGATCATCTTACTCTTTCATCAGTAGCTGACTTGGTGCCGTCCTCTGCAGAGCACTTAGGGACAGGCATCCGGGCCACACAGAGGCCATTGAGGGCGGCCATCATCAAGGGTCGCTTTATGGAATCCACCGACATCTTCTGTCTTTCCAGAGTCTTTGAGAGAGAGGAAGTTCCTGGTGTTAGGTTTACAGGTACTGGCAACATTACAACACTCACCAACCTTCAAAACAGTGTGTGCGTGTCTAATGTTCAGAAATGTGGGAGGAGAGTATTCAAAGTGGGAGCTTGTCCAGTTTGTAACGCTCTCCTTCTCGTTTGTTCAAATGTGTAAACTGACCAGACCCACTAAGAAAGCTTATTAAGGGTGGCTTCTAATCTGTCTCAAAATGCATTGCTATTTGTGTTGTTCTGAAACATATTTGTCATTCTTTTTATATCCTATCCTCTTACAATTGGTCTCCTTTCCTTTTCAATGAAGGCAAATACCACATTTCTTTCTATCTACCAAACTCTGCACACTTTGTTCCACATTGCACAGCCCCTTCTTCCTCTGATGCTGGTAAACCTTTAGAACAGCGCCACCCTTTTCCACTCCAAGTCCTAAACCCCCGTGGAACTGTCAAAACAACAGCTTGGGGGTCACCAGAATCCCCTAAGTGTATCAGATACGCCTAGCTGTTATTAACCACCGGCCACAAATACACATATGTGCGGACATTTTAAATACAAACAAATATGAGGTCAATCTCAAATACAGATTTACTGCAAACCCACACATATTATTTAGCCTGTATCTGGTGCGGTGTCAAATAGTTGCTGACCCACACTAGTACACACAATCCAAAGAATAATCTGTGGGATTTGGAGGGTTTTACCTGCCTGGGGAGACTCAGTGCTACCCTCTAAGATACTGAACCCAGGATTACTGCTAATTGGGAAGCAAGCAACAGACTACAGGATTTAAACTAGAGCTGCAATGTTTGCATGGTATAAAATGTTAAACAACCTGTATACAGTATTAATGAAATAGATTATTTTGTAAACTGTACATTTATAGAACTCTGCAAAAAAAGATGAGATAAAAACAACTAATAAAACATAACAACAGCTCCTTTTTTTGGTAATGTATTACTCATGTCATTTTGTTTCTTAATACCCTCTTACCCTTTGAGCAATCTCCCTCTCCACAATGCTGTCTTCCAGTGAGAACATCTCTGACACAGGCCTCTCTTTGACTGGCTCCTTCCTTACTCGCTCCTTCACACTAGTCAGATCGGGTTCAGAAATAGAAGGACCTAAAACACCTCCATTCACACTACTCTGGTCCCCACGCATCAATGTCCCACCAGCACCTCCGTCGCCTCCATTAGGCACCACCGAATTCTGGCTCTTTCCACTTTTAAGTGCCCGGCCTTGAACTTGGTTGAGGTCCACTGGTGTCTGGTTGCTTTGTGGTGTTTGACTGTGGTTATGGTGGTGATTATGTGAGCGCATTTGTGTGTTGCTAGAGGGTCTAGGAGGACCAGGGTACTCTGGAGGGGGTTTGTTGGGTAGTTTAGCAAGAGCGGCCTGGAGCTGAGCACTGATGCTAATGTCCTCATTTAAACCAGGAATCTGAACATCCAGTTCAGGCCTCTCCTCTTCCTCCTCTTCTTCGCTCTCACTACTGTGAATGAGCATGGTGGCATTGGAGAGAGTCTTTTGATGCTGGTAGGCAACAGCTGTGACAGGAGTTTCAGGGCTTTTCTGTTTAGGTATCTCTTTAGCTGCTGAGAAGAAGCAGGTTGTGGCTGTGGAGGAGGAGGCTGGGGTTGAGGGGGCATTACATGTTCTCTGAGAGTGTTTCTGCGATGTAGTGGAGCATTCATGCCCTTCATTGCAAGACCCTCCATACCCCCTGCTCTCATGCTGCTGATCACCTCCATGCTGTGTCTTTTGCCCAAAGTGGAGCGGTGCTTAACCGCCGTTGTTAAGGGTTCGCTGGCCTCCTGTAGAGACTGGTGCACCACAGCTGAGCTGTCCGGCTGGAAGGTTTTGACTGAGAGCTGCACCATGCGAGTGACCAGCTCTGGGCTGCTGCCTCCAATGCAGCGGTGTCTGTGGCTGGCAAGGTCTGGCGTGCTAGTGGCTGGTCGGAACGAGTTGGAAGGGTACGGAGGAGGAGGACGTGACAAGTGGTTTCTTAGCATGTTAGCATTCGCAGCATAGCTACTCGTATTGGGTCCTTGTTTGGTGTTTGCCAGCTCAGGTGTGCTTACAGTGTGAGAAATAGAGCTTCCTCCGCCTCCAGTGACACCTCCGTTAATGCAGACTGAAGGGGCAGGGCCTTGGGAGTTGGCTGGTCCACCCTGATGAGGACCATGGGAAACGGGGTTGCTGTAGCTGATCTGAAAGAAACAAAAGAAAATGTGAACGAGTCAAAAACAAAAAGAAGCTAAAATCAATCTTTTATAATTCACCCGTCAACATATGATTTGTCAAAGAAGAATAAAAATACTCTTCAGTCTATTACACTGGCTTAGTATAGTCAGAGCTACCTGTGCTGTGTAAGGCCCAGGACATGGATATGGGCCCCTCTCTCTCATCTCTGGTTGGCTGTAGACTAGAACCTCAGGCTGACGATACGCACATGCATTACTGATGTTCAAGCTGCGCAGCGATTGGCTGTGAAGATCTTGGTGAGCAGGGAGAATGCGTCTCTTCTGTCTGATCACTGCGTCATACTCCGGTGTGGGTCTATACGATGGGGCAATAATGGCACTGTGGCGGTGGCTAGGGAGGTAGTCCGGGCGCATAAGTTCGCTGCCTGGGATACTAAGATTGGAGGACATGGGTGAAGGTGGAATAAAATTCTGGGAGTGATTGAGAGAGCTCAGGCTGGGGCTGCTGTACATGCTTCCATTGGGAACAGTGCCATTGCGGAAAGGAAAGTCCATTTGACATCTGTCAAGACTGGTCTCTGATTTGTAGTAGGGGTCATCAGGGAAGATACTGTCTAAAAAGGGAAAGGAAATTTGTTACTAAAGCAATATGGGTTCACACTATAGCGCCTTACTGTGTTTTTTCCATATATTTATCATAGAGTAGACCATTCTCTCATGTGAAACGAACACACACCCAAAACACCCCTAATCTCTTTCCACACAAATGGAGAGTGACGCTTGAGGTCACCCTCCAGAGTGATCTCACACCCACACATATAAGCACACCCAGAATGTTTTTCCACGCTTTCTGTTTTACTGTCAGGCTGAGACAAGCGGGACTCTGGGACTGGATTATAAGGTATAGTGAGTGTGAGAACAAGTCAATGAAAGAGTAAAGCACACATGAGGTCACCACTTTCTGACCCAAACATTGGGATTTCATTGGCTGGGGGATTGTTAAATTATAAATGGAATATGAGTCAGATGTATTATGGGAAAGACACAATTAGCGCTATTGAAATGTTTTGCTTATTAACTGCAAGACAAAGACTTTAAATCATGCTGAGGTTAAAAGAATAAGCGTGCGTTTGAAATGTTCTCCTCATGTTTTAAACATACCTTGAGAGCTTTGTGTGTCCTGAAAATGCTCCCCATACTGTGATCGCATAGACTGAAAATTGCAGGACTGAGGCCGTGGCTAATAAAAAATGAAAAAAACATATAATTACACAATAGGTTATGATTGAATTAATACCCACAGCTCCTAACAATCCTTTGAATACCGACTACCAAAGGTTTTGCATTACATTAGGGCCGTGCAGATAAAATGTTAACAGTTATTGCTTGAGTTCTCCTGACATCCAAGACTCACTTTACTGAAACGGACATCTATTGTGCCACATTTAGCATAGCCATTGTCTGGCTAGCAGGGAGGGAGACTCAGAAATTACTGGTTTCATTGTCGCAACCGGAAATCAGACCAAGCAACTTATGAACTTTTCCAACAACACCCACCATGCCACCAAAAGCAGTTTAAGTATCTGTGGCACAATTAAAAGCTGCAATGAGTGAGAAAAACTGGGTCACATCTTAAAATCTTTTTTTCTCCTTTCAAACTCTCCCTATGGTTGGTAGCATCTGTTTTTATTTCCACATGAAATAAAAAAAAAAACCTTTAAACCACAATATAATAAACACTGGTACAGGAAGAAAACACAGCTGACATTACCAGAGAAAGACGATGAGTCCAGGTGGAACGTCTCCTAATTGGTGCAGGAGAATGAGTCGGCCTAGAAATAGGACATACTGGTTGATCATTCAAATTTAAATCTTCCAAATTATTGGAATATACAACAAACACTGTTCATTCAAAAGTCACCCTGATCTGATTTTTAAAGCTTATTTCTAGTCTAAAGCAAATCCCAGTGTAAGCAGTTCTTGGTGTTGGTCAAGGGAAAAACAGAACAATAACCAAGGTTTACATATTGAACCCAATAACTTCCTCATCTTTAACAGTTCGTCACATCAGTCTATCCTGACCATATCAATTTTGGGATGAGTCACTTTTGAGGCCAGATGTAGCCCTGGTGGAGGTGCTTTCTGCTTAATCTTTAAAGGATGTTGATTTATTGCACAAATAAAAGTAAGTATACAAGAGATATCGTTGCATTCTTCTCCTAATGGCCTTCAGCTGGGCTCTGTGTGTGGCCTCCAGACTTACTCTGCGCAGATCTTATTCTGTTTGTAGAATTTGTGTCTGGCCGTGAAAAGGCGAGAAATGTACTTGGCCATTTCCATATCCTCCTGCAGAAATATAGAGATAACACAGCCATTTGAAGAAGCGGTGCAAGGATTTTGACTAATGTACATTTCCCAGCTTTTCCCACTACAAACCTTGGGAAGCAACTGCAGACATAACACTCACCAAGTGAAAAATAATGGTGTCGTCTCTACTTGTTATCTCAACTGTGATGGCCGACTTGTTGTGTGCTATGGTACCAATATCCTTCCATCTGTTACACACAAAAATGCACAAGTTTTGTCTTACATTTTTGGGGGGAAAAAGTATTCTATGCATGCATTAAAAATTATAAAGACTTCCTAACTAAAGGGCAGAAAGATTAACCAGTGTCAAGACTTGCCTGTGAAGCATGATTGATCTCCCATTGCGATGTTTGACAAACACTCCAATAAAGGATACACCAATAAAAATATCATTGGTATAGTTGTCCTTTAAAAAAGTAGACAAATATTTCAGATTATAATCAGATGGCTCTAACTTTGTTTACAACTATAGAAGAAGGGTAAACATGACATTAATACTGTATATACCTTGGCAGGAAAGCTTTCCTGTCCAAATCCATCTAATTTCTCAACCTCCTTGATGTACAACAGCTCCGCTTCTGCAATCTGCCTTTGACTGAAAAGGATTGACAAGTGTAGTTAGTAGTGAGAATGTAATCATTTAAACATTCTCCATCTGGCCACATAAAAAATTAAATAGAGGTACCAATGACTCTTGTGCTCCTCTGCAACCTTCTGAGTCCACTCCTCCAGCACTTCATCTCCATTTGGCCAATTCTACAATTAAATCCACAAAAAAACAATAAATTCAAGTATAAACAGAAATGAACAGAATTAATGAAAATGTAAAGAAAAGTAGTGTCAAGACTAATGTATAGTAAAAAATAGGAAAATATACATATAAAGTACTGTGCAGCATTATTTCTCGCTTTGTTTAGAACTCTTCCAGGGAGTTGTACCTGTCGATCAGGTATGCCTTGCGAGGCGGTACAGGAGCGCAGAAGAATGTGTGCCTGCAGGCTGCAAAAACTAATGCTCATATTCCCACTAAAGGATTGGAAACTCACCACAGGGAAGAGCACGTATTCCCTGAGGAAGTCCTGGGATTTGAAGAGAGTGTAGTCCCCGAAGTCGGCTGAAACCAAACACATGTACAGATTATTTGTACAGGAGTGCATATCACATTATATTGCTGCTTTTCTTACTGTTGGAGCATATATGAGCTGCTTAGGACAAGAGGTACCACTGTGCACTGCATTTTTATAATTCTTTGAACTCAGAAGAGGAATTGTTCAGAATCCCATTTGTGCCATATCATGCCAACAGTGTAAGTGTATATGTCTGTTGAACTGAAGAAGGTGAAGCAGAGGATTCTATTACTCCAACTAACGATAAACTAACTGTCTGTTCACATTCTCCCAACAGACAGACAGCACCCAGGAACAAGACCGAGGCGATGGAGTCAGGTATTGTGTGCAAAGACTGATACCATAGGAACTCAAGTGGTCTGGGTTCCTTTGTGGTATGCAACCATATTAGGTAGTAGAGTCAAGATGACCTGAGATCTCTTCTCTTTCTCCCTTGTTCCTTCATTCTTGGTCAATTATTCACATGAGATGTTTGTCCATGTGTGCATGCATTTGTTCATTACCTTGTACTGCTAGGCCAGCTAGTCTGATGCCCTGCTCAACTTTGCAGTGGAGACGTCCATCCAACACCTCCTTCTTTAACTGAAGGTAATACTGATACCTGCAAAGAAGGGAAAACAATGGTTCAGTTACTATCCCCAATAATCTTAAAGAACCGAGTTAGTCATGACCAACTTAAAATAAGAACAAGTCATGACCAAGACTTAGGACAAAATGGAAAAGACACTCCAGTGACAAAGGTTTACAGTGCTAAGTGTAGTACACAACAGAACTACACGTTTGTTGAAAGTATACTTAAGTGTGTATGTGTGCATTTGACCACAGCTACTAAAAAGAAGAATTAGAGTCCAATTTATGTTTATATACAAAAGTGACAAATGAAATGGCAAGATACATACCATAGTTCAACCACAGCATTATAATGACTAAAACTAAGCACTATGTCTCTGAACTGCACTGTCTAATAACTATGCTTGGAAAATGTGACGATTAACATAACTGTTAGTAAAAGCTAAGTTAGAACAGCTGTTTCAACACATTAGCCGGCGAAAAAAAAAAAAAAGCAAACATTCATTGAGACACCACAGATTGTCTTCTCTTCTTCTGGTTTGTGTAACCAAACACTTGTGTGCAGACAGCACAAGCCGCAGCACAGTTCATAATAATAATGTCAGAGAAGTGTGTTGCATGTGGGGAACAAGTGAATCACTAATAGAAATACTGGTGACTCATTTCTGACTTGAGAAGAATGCTGAATGTACACTATAATATGATGCTAAAAGCTACACAGAAAATATACAAAAGTGAGAGGTTGGTTCTGGCTTTTATCTAGCATGTGGCCAACCCAATCTGCCAAAATATGAACATTAGAGCTGCATCCCTGCACTGTGGTTTAGACAAAATGTAAGCTGATACTGACAACATTGTTCAGATAGTTGAGCCCACTAGCAGCCTTCACAGAACGTGGTAGACGTTTTTTAAAACCAGAAGCTGAAACCGACCACACTCCTTAAGTTTCTCGAGTCCTTTTTGTCTACTTTTAGCTGTGGTCCAAGTGAATGTTTGTCTTTTGAAGAATGGAGCGGCCACACAGGAGGAGCAGTGGGAACAGTCAGTGTGACTGGGCTCAGCTGTACAATACTGTTTCCTGTTTGTTTCCACGGCGACAGCAGGCTCCGAGTCTTTCCAATGAGGCAATGTGAGACACCTTTTCTGGCAACAAACATGACTGTATTATATGGAAACCAATGAGCAATACGCTTAGTCATTCATTCAACCTTTTTTTGCAACCGTACTTCTTGGTGAGTATGTCAGAATGTAAAGTTCATCTTTAGCTGTGCCTCCTTGCATTATTCGTACTCATATCCTCTTGCACATTTTTATCTGCCACTTCATGCCCTCTCTTTTTGAGCTCCACTCGTCAAACTCCCTATAATCTGACCCCGCCCTCCTCCTCCTTCACCCTGTCATTACACAAGTTGGCCAAGCTGCCATTCAGTTCCCGTGGCAACCCTCTAATTAGCCAACCTCAACCACGGCGACAACAGCAGGGGGAGGAGCTTGTTGTGGTTTAGAGGGAGGAGCATAACCCTTCAAATGATGGTGGACTTTGTTTTGACAGACTGTCCGTGTTTTCCAAGCATTCTCGGTATGGGGTCCTGGGGAAACACTGAGGTCGACAGCGGTTGTTGCTCATTGTGAGGTTCAATCTTAACAACATGGTGGAGTTTATACATGTATGAGTGAGCCCAGTGGTAAAGATGTGAACGCTGAACAAACACAACAACCACAAAATAGCCTAAAGAAAAGTTTCATTGTGAAATTAAAAATGATTCTGTCTACTATAACAAAAAGTGTTACCAAGGTCTGACCACAAACCTACATCAAATCTGGAGAGGTACCAAATATGTATGTGGTGATTTTAAACCCACACTGCACTTGTATTTCATGATGGCCAGCTCAGCTATTTTTGATTTACGAGGTTTGGTCTGCCGTGTATCAGGCAGTAATGATTATGTAAGAAAATCTACGCTATTCATCAGAATGGCCATTTTCAACATTATGTGTTGTACTTGGAAGCCACGCAATGCTATCTGAGAAATAACATTTGTCATAAATGGTATGTAGCAGAAAAGAGCCAAACAGAAAGCTCCACAAAGAAATTGGTCTACACACAGTTGTATAGGCTACCATTTGGTATGGTCTCATGTTTCACACTGTTACAGAATAAATGTAATTATCTTACTTTCAGTCACTCACATCCCTTTTCTGGACATTTGTTTAAAGATTGGCCATAGGAATTATTAGGCTACTGGTAAAATAACTTAACATAAAAACAGTCCTGACACATCAAACTCACCAGAATAATGTTAAGACTACAGCTGTACAATTATTCTAAAATAACAGAGTTTTTTATTACTATGTGAAGCAACAAACATCAAAGTAAACATTAACGTATTTACCTTTAGGTTCAAGTCTTCTTATTCTTTTAAGCTTTCCTAAAACTCACCACATACATTTAAGGCTCATAACAAAGACTTTGGTAACATCTTAAACAAATCATTTTCACTTGATCATACAGTATGTCTTTATTCCGCCAACACCTGACATGTACTGTATGCGAGTAGCACCAGGGCGTGATAACAGGTGAACACACACACACATTCACGAGTCTTCCATACAAGGGCCGAGCGGCAACTTCGACTGAGGCAGAGTGCATTTGCTGGCACTCCAGGCAGCCACACAGACACAAAGAGCCCTTTATATGCCCACGCATGTTCAAGACACACCGCCAGATGTCCGAGCAGCCTGGACAACAAGCCTCGGAGCATATGTGCCTGCGAATCCCCTCCCTATTGCGCAGCGATATGACCCTGACCACCCCCTCACCCCGGATGGGTCCAGACAGCTTGTGTGGGAGGCAGAAGGGATTTCACTTTGAAATGTGTTGAATCAGCAAAGTGTAGAACAGTGTACAGCTGTATGTGTGATACTGATAACTAGTCCAACAAATCTTGGATTTCAAGGCTATTGGTGCTTTTAGCTTTAGGGGGTTGTTGGGGCCAGCTGCCTTTGACCACTTTCCGTTTACGTTCTGCACCTGCCCTTTGGCCCCAATTTACCATCAGTGAGACAGAAAGGACAATGCGACAACAACACATACTGGACAAAAAAACTAACAGAAGGATTCTGGACAAAAAGCAGAGAAGGATATCAAGTTACAGTTTTGTCATATGGTAGGCAGGCCGGGATTACTACAAGAAGCAGTTCAGAGTTCAAACACTGTGCCAACACTGTGAATCACACACAACTCTACCACTCCCCCTGTTTCACACAATAAAAGGCTGTTCCCCTCGCAAACCAAAACACAGTGATTTTGTCTGGTAACTCGAGATGGCGTTACTCTGATTGGGATGTTTACATTGTGGGAATAAAAGGAGCTCTGTGCCAAAATCTGCACCAAACACATTCATAAAGTAATTTGCATTATCCTGCCATTTTATGCAATACTAGCCAACTACTGTATGCATAGTCTTTTACAGCATTAACAAACAAAGTGGGAGAGTTTGTGCCACCAACATTGTTTAATTTTCACAGCTGCACAGAAGGAGAATCACTTGAATGGATGGAGGGAACAGAGGGAGATGTAGTATCAGGTTACACATCTGTCACTTCAAAAGACCACATTATACAACTCAGATTTCTTTGACAGGAAAAAGTGAAGATGCATTTTGTTTTGAGTTGTCTTTCTAGTTACTAAAAGGGTTTATAACAACTTATTTTTGCTTCGTTTTTGGCTGAATGTTTCTGAAAAAACGTGATGGCACTGCCAAATTTTTACCTTCTCTGTCCTCACATGTCTTCCTCTATGTCATTGTTTTCTCTTTTTCTTTTAAAAATCCACCTCCACCCTACGCACGGCGGGCCAGGTGTGTAGAAACCAAAACACAAAGCTAACCAAGTCTAATAAATTATCTGCTGTTTTTCACCAATGGGAAATCAAACTGTATAAAAAGAAAGATCAAAGTTATTATCATAAATATATTAAGTGCTTCAGTAGGCTTGGATCATAAAGTTGTAAAGTGAAAAAAGGAAAAGCTTCAGGGGTTTATTATCTTCTTACAAAGCATCTAATTGTGACTAACTCAACTGACAGGGCCGCAGCTGGCTTCTGAGAGATTCTTGAGGGAGTGGAGGTAAGCGACTTTGTGTGTGTGTGTTTTGTAACCCAGACATATACACCCCCTTTACCCCCCCTCACCCTTTACCCTCAGCACTTCTGCTGCTAGGAATGTGTGGTCCGCCTCCTACACTGCACATCTGAGCCAACATTCCTGACTAACAAGAAAAAAAAAAAGAGGGAAAGAAAGAACAGGAAAAATATGATGAGGTATAGAATAAAAGACTAAAATGTGGACCTAAAAAATAAAAAAATAAAAATAAAAAATTTGTAGGGGTGACACATTTGCATAGATATAGATATATATAGTATAGGATTTGAAGGAGACTCGGAGAGAATTTGGAGAAAAAGAGAGAACTATTGTTCCCTTAATTGCTACTAAAGCCCCATCATAACCCTTCAACCCTATAACCCCCATACACACACACACAAAAACACACACACACACACACACACACACACACACACACACACACACACACACACACACACACACACACACACACACACACACACACACACACACACACACACACACACACACACACACACACACACACACACACACACACACACACACACACACGATAAAAGCCCGCAGGGGATTCCTGGAATACCATCCCCTTATTCGAGAAGATCCTCGCTTCTGTGTAACCAACCTGCACTTACTGCATCAAAGTGATTCATAACTGACTATATTCACTGATCATTTAGTGCGTTTCAGTTTGACAAAAAAAATAAACAAATCCAAATAAAGTTCTCTAGAGTAGACAGTTAACGCAGCCACTATACAAAGTAACTCTAGCGTCACAAAGTCCAGCTGTGACCAGTGTTTGACCTTTCCCACATCCACCCGAGCAGAAGCCGCACATTCACAGGCTCAGTGCTAAACGGACCTGTGGAAGGTGTGTCTATGGGTGTGCACTCATGGTCTGAGACTGCAGACCGGCCACTAAGCGCTGACCCCTGGGTGGCCTCTTTCGCAGCTCGATGCCGTTCACACTCATCCTCACACCCTTTGCGACGGCCACTAGTGATGTGAATTTCTACTGTGCTGGGACTGGTCAATCAAGTGGTTTTCTGGAGCTGCAAAGCATACTTCACAAAACAATCCCCCTTTTCTGTAAAAGAATGAGAATGCTTTGAAACCCCAAAATGAAAGGAAGTCTCACTTCTGATGGGATAGCACAAAATCTGTCTCATCTAATCCCGGGACCAGAATGAAGACAGCTGCCACAATTGGACTCAGTATAGCCAGCTTTTTTATAAACATATCTTATATCTGCTAATACCATGTGTGCTGTGGTCAGGCTGTGTCTGAGTGTCATGTTATGTAATACCTGGTGACTTCTTGCTCCAGGAACGAAACATTAGGAACGTAGAACATAACCCCAAAGAAGAGAAGCAGCTCGTTGCCATACTTGTCCAGTTGCTTCTTGAGAGGTTTCTCCAGCTCCACCCAGCGATGAACCGGGGCCTGGGTCTTTCCATGGAACCACAGCCCAAAGTAGTGAGTCTAGGACAGAGAAGAAGTGTGGTTAGGAGCAGAAGTCGAGGGTTGGTTCAAAAAAAGCAAATGGTTAGAAAAATCTGTTGAGAAAATTATTCTGGACAGGCCCTGTTGTCCAGTGCAAATCTGATCAAACATTTGATGCCAGCACTTTAACTCAATAAAGCTTATACATTTAATCAGACATAACAATACTAATTACACAGGGGCAAAAGTATTCTGTGAGGAGTCTGCATGTTCTCTGCGTTGGTTCTCTCTGTGTACTCCGGCTTCCAACCACCGCCCAAAGTCACGCATGTATACACACGTGGACAAAAATGTTGGTACCCTTCGGTCAATGAAAGAAAAACTCACAATGGTCACAGAAAAAACTATTCTGACAAAAGTAATAATAAATAAAAATTCTATGAATGTTAACCAATGAAAGTCAGACATTGCTTTTCAACCATGCTTCAACAGAATTATTTTTAAAAATAAACTCATGGAACAGGCCTGGACAAAATTGATGGCACCCTTAGAAAAGACTGTAAATAATGTGACCAAATGGACATGTTCATTCAAGGTGTGTGCACGAATTAGCATCACAGGTGTGTACAATCTTGTAATCAGTCAGTGGGCCTATTTATAGGGCTTCAGGTAGTCAGTGTGTTGTCTGGTGACATGGTGTGTACCACACTCAACATGGACCAGAGGAAGCGAAAGAAAATTATAGACAAGCATGATAAAGGTAAAGGCTATAAGACCATCTCCAAGCAGCTAGATGTTCCTGTGACTACAGTTGCACATATTATTCAGAAATTTAAGATCCATGGGACTGTAGCCAACCTCCCTGGACGTGGCTGCAGAAGGAAAATTGATGACAAATCAAAGAGACGGATAATCCGAATGGTAACAAAAGAGCCCAGAAAGACTTCTAAAGAGATCCAAGGTGAACTCCATGCTCAAGGAACATCAGTGTCAGATCACACCATCCGTCGTTGTTTGAGCCAAAGTGGACTACATGGGAGACAACCAAGGAGGACACCATTTTTGAAAACAAATCATAAAAAAGCAAGACTGGAATATGCCAAACTACATGTTGACAAGCCACAAAGCTTCTGGGAGAATGTCCTATGGACAGATGAGACAAAAATGGAACTTTTTGCCAAGGCACATCAGCTCTATGTTCACAGACGGAAAAATGAGGCACATCAAGAAAAGAACACTGTCCCTACTGTCAAACATGGAGGAGGCTCTGTTATGTTCTGGGGCTGCTTTGCTGCATCTGGCACAGGGTGTCTTGAATCTGTGCAGGGTACAATGAAATCTGAAGACTATCAAGGGATTCTAGAGAGAAATGTGCTGGCCAGTGTCAGACAGCTTGGTCTCAGTCGCAGGTCATGGGTCTTGCAACAGGACAATGAACACAGCAAAAACACCCAAGAATGGTTAAGTGGAAAACATTGGACTATTCTAAAGTGGCCTTCTATGAGCCCTGACCTCAATCCTATTGAGCATCTTTGGAAGGAGCTGAAACATGCTGTCTGGAAAAGACACCCTTCAAACCGGAAACAACTGGAGCAGTTTGCTCATGAGGAGTGGGCCAAAATACCTGCTGAGAGGTGCAGAAGTCTCATTGACAGTTACAGGAATTGTCTGATTGCAGTGATAGCCTCAAAAGGTTGTGCAACAAAATATTAAGTTAGGGGTACCAACAATTTTGTCTAGGCCTGTTCCATGAGTTTATTTTTTAAAATAATTCCGTTGAAGCATGGTTGAAAAGCAATGTCTGACTTTCATTGGTTAACATTCATAGAATTTTTATTTATTATTACTTTTGTCAGAATAAAGTTTTTTCTGTGACCATTGTGAGTTTTTCTTTCATTGACCGAAGGGTACCAACAATTTTGTCCACGTGTGTAGGTCAGTTGGCAACTCTAAAGTATCCCTAGTGAATAAATGTCAGAGTGAACGGTGGTCTGTCACTGTCTGCAACTAACCGGCCATTGTCCAGGGAGAACACTGTCTAAGGCCCAAAGCTGCTGGGATAGGCTCCCGTCACCCGGACCAAGCAGAAGAAAATTAATTAACGAATGGGGCAAATGTAATTGTACAGTACGGCTATTGAGCTGATATTAAAATCATGAGCTACTGATAGAGTAATTTATTATGAGACACAGGATGAACTGTTTTTATAGGTTTTATAGCAATATGATCAACCCACACGTGTTTTATTCATGTGGTTTGACTTTCAATCAAAGTCATAAAACTACTGTCTGCCTCTCAGATCGCTGCAGGTAAAATCAAAACAAATCAGCAAACAAAGACACAAACACAGAGGTACACGTGGGTACACACGACAGACAGTAGCCGAGGCGAGGAAGGCGTCACATCCCCTTATTTATGACATTGCTGACATCTGGCAAATACCACAACACCGCGCAAATACGCACAGCAGCACAGCCCCTTTCTAGCACTTTGTTAGCATCTCTAACACAAACACACAGTCAGACTCATAAAGTCATCAAAGACAATGAGCAGCTCTCTCGATACCTCTAGTGCTGCTTTACATATGTACACGTTTGCAATGAAAGACAAGCCCGTGTGTATCTCAAAAAAAGTAAGAGTACACTTTAGTAAGAGTCAGTTTGGTTAGTTATTTAGTAAAAGAAAGTACATTGAACATTAATATCCATCTCAGTTGCAGCCATAAAACATTGCATCAGCTGGATCTAGTTAAAAGTACATACTATAATTGAGAATTTTGACATATAAAGTGACAGATATTATGAATTGTGCTAATAATAATGAAGACAGCTGATGTGACAGCATGATTTTGAAGATTAAATCCATCACCATTGGATCATCATCATGAGTACGTCTCGGTCAAAACACTGCATCTTTGTAAAGGATTTTTTTTGTTTGTTTTATAATGCTTAGGACAACATGCATCTAAATTGAGTGCCTCACATTCAGCCAATAGAAGCTAAAATGATGTAACAGTTAAAATCATGTTTCAGCAGTGCTTACCTCTCGCAGCTCAAGCCTCTGTGCCACAGCCTCCAGACATTCCTGTCCCGTGCTCTCCACCGACAGAGTGCACTCAATTACTGTGTTGTCCAGTAGCTGGATGCGTGTCACAAAGTAGTTTTTACTCAGGACGTTGTAGCGTCGAGTGCGCCGTAGCTTCAGGCGGAAGGGCATGGCTGAGGGCTGACGCCGAGGGGAGGGGAGGTCACAGCGAAGTCACAATGGCTGAGTCAAAAGGTCAAAAGTCACTTCGGGGGTGAAGAGTGAAAGAGAAATGAGCGAGTGTGGGCTCTATACACTGTCCTCTGCCCTCCTCACTCTCGCACGACGCCAGCCACACCACCGGGCGGAGAGAGGCACCCTGGCAAGGCCCTGGCCCATTCCCAAAGATGTCCAGAGAGGAGAAGCAAGACTGGGGGGTGGGCCCTGATGAACTGGTGCTGTCAGGAAAAAAAGACAAAAGTTAGTCTAAGTTTTTTTCTGACAGGATCGCTAAAATTCATATATCAGTAACAATTTCTCTAATCAGACTCTCCTACATCATATTTCTCTATATTATAACCCTGCCTACCTCCCATAAACGAGAAGAACCAAAACACACAGAGCTAGCAGACTGAGCAGTGATAACTAGACCGCGGTGATGGTGGTGTTAGCGCAAAGTGGAATGACACACCACCAGCAGACAGCTTTATTCACTGCTCATGGCAGCTGTGGTCTCTCAAGTCCCAGGAGGCCCAAAGCAGCGAGACACAGGCTGAGATGTAAAGGCTATGGATGAATGGACATCAAACGGCTGAGCTCGCAGACATCCATCTGAATACGGCAGCTGGCTTTGAGGGGCTAATGGAACTTCCAAAAGTCTCATATCTAGCTGTGTGGGAGGCCTTTCCTTTTTATCTGCCTCTTTAGTGTCAGGAACATATACAGTGTGTAAGATCACACGTAAAGCACTGGCACATGAGCTACATCATACAAATACAATTTACTTGTCTGGCACTTGTCTTCACGGCCAATACTGAATAATTATGAACCTAATTTTTCAGATCTAATATTTCAGGCAACCACTCCTTTCATAGGAATCCATCTCTCGCGTATCTGACTAAAAGGTTGGGAGGGAATGGTCATTGTGCTATTAACATACAGTATATGTACATTTTGTTGTCATTCTAACAAATATCAAGACTAACTATGATAGTCAGACAGTGATGAAGAATTAATATTAGAGATGACTCATATCAATAGTAATCTGAACTTTTCTTGAGCTTTTAAGGATAGAATATGCATGTTCACACTTTACACCTATGATACATTCAACAGCTTCTGAAAATTGCAGCGTGGAATAATGAACTAATACCAAATCCCAGACAGAGCAGAGCTGATCTCAGTGGTTCTTAATTCAGTTCAAAAGCTAAAAGCCATGTCTATCTAATGATGCTGATTTTTTCTAGCCTTGTCATACAGGTGCCCAAATCCAAGCCAGGTGAAAAGCCAGAAATAAAAAAAAAATTCCCACACATAACAGCTCATAATGCTCCAGCAATAAGGAAAGAGAAAACGGGGAGGAGGAAGGTGGAATAAATATGGAGTGGATGTGTTGCTTCTTGTCCCGGGCTCTGGCAACACGCTGTTGATCGTCAGCTTGGATCCGGGCCCAGATTCCTCTCTAACTCTGACTAGAAAAACAGAGCACACCTGACACAAATATGCACCACAAGGGAGAAAAAGTGCATGTGCGTGTGTGTGTGTTGACAGGGTTGAGTGAATTGTAAAAAACAGTGCATGGTCGTGAATAAAAGAAGCTGCTAACCACTGATTTAGAAGCATTGGATTTGAGTCATTCCTGTGTCACAGTTGTTTGGAGCTGAATCCTCGTTCCAAAATGAACTGAGTACAATACAATCAGCATTTTCAAAGAATTTAATGCGCAACACTGAATGGTAAATATGCCATAACGGATGAGTAAATCTAATTTACTACAAGATGTGTGGTAATCGTGATTTAGTGGGCCTCAGCTTTATAAGAAGTTCCATTACGTTCTATCGTTAAAAAAAAAGTCCCCACACGAAAACACAAATAAAGCTGCATACTTTCACTGCATAGTGTACAAACTTAGACATGCAAGAACAGGGCGCACCGCAAACACACACCCACCAGGTTTTGTGGAGGTTAGCCAAAGGACCAGGCGGCATTTAGTGCGACACTAAACCAGCAATCAGTGCTGTGCTCTGGAGTATGCGGTCAAGTTAAAAGTCAGACAGACAGACAATAAGCTGGGACCAAACTCTACGACACATTCAGAAACATTTTTTTTTTCTCAAACCATCATTGTGTTTATTTCCAGCACGCAGAAAACAGCATATAGGTTTATGAATTTGCAAGTTGTAATTTTGTGGTGCGGAAAGGGTGAAAGGGAAAAAAACTGAGGGAAGAAGGTTGTTTTTCATTTTAGTGTAGGCTAAATATATAGAAAACATTCCCAGCCTGGTGTGGCATAAGGTTAAGACCGATATGAGCTGTTAGCTTTCTGTGGATGTATTACCTGACAGAAAGAATGTCATATTTAGAGTCTCTTAAGCAGGTCAGCTGTGTCAGCCTGGCGTCAGTCCATTTATTTAAAGCATTTTTTCTCTTCCACGTCACTCTGTGTAAGTATGACAAATTCAAACAGAGATAACAGACTGCCAAAGCTATTATAACTATCACTGTGTAGTCAGTGATATGAATTGCCCCTGTTTGAGATAAGTCATCAAAAAACTATGAGCCTAATTCTTTGACATATGAATAGGTGACAAAGAAAGACAAGCACAAACACAAGGTATTGATTGACACACTCCTTGGGGTGTGATGTTTTGCAGCAAGGACCCACTTAGGAATGAATTTAGCTCCGAGAGCGATAAAAGCAAAACATGCAGTGACAAACAGTTCAGTCATTGTGGCTGCATTACACAGCAACTGGGTAAACAACACAAAAAAAGATGGTTTGAATGTTTCATTATGTGTTACTGGTGTAGTTCTGGTCTACAGGGCAAATTTGAATAAACTGCCTAAGTCTGCAATGCTGTGTCACGGGCAGTATGTAGGACGCCATCTTGATTGTGGAAGTTGTCAGATAGAACTGATTTTATTCTTGTTTTGTTAAAGCCTCACCTGTCTATAAAGCTTTTTCTGCATTTTAAAGATTATGCTCATTATGTTTTGTGATTCTTGTTACATATTTGGGGTATCAGAATGGTGTTTTTAAAATATACTGTATACTTCTGCTTGGCCAAAGCATGGTACATATAGTTTAAGCAGCTCTATTAATGTATTGTGCAGCTCTAAGCCACATTACGTGATAAACCTGTGGAAAGTTTAATCATAATCACAAGTTTTAATTATGTTCCAAACTATGCCTTCACTAATACTGAACAAACATAAACAAAACTGCACAAAGCTGCTCCTACTCTTCAAAGAGCAGCCAGTCTGTTGCTTCGCTCCATTCACACACACACAATAGCGCGAACAAAACAACACTTTGTCGCCCACTGCTAAGATCATTAGATGCAGACTGCCGAGGGGCCTGGGAGGCAAGTGTAGCGTGTGTAACTCAATCAATCTGATCTCTGTGTGGCTTGTCTCTGGCTGGAATACCAACACCGGCCCCTTCCCCTCCTGTTACACATGAGCGCTGTAGCAAAACAAATGGGTTAAGTGCTCCACAGCCCTCAAATGCAACCCCCTGTCTACCAACTTCCTCGTTTTTAAAAGTCTGGTCTACAGTACTTGACAGGACATGGGCCAATCAAAGAAACCACTGTCTTTTTCATTTACCTTTGTGGTACCTCTGAAAATGTTACACTGAAAATACTACTTTACCAATTAAAAGTCTGGTGCCACTGCCAATATAGTCTAATTTGTTCTGACGTTCACCACAATCTTCTTTGATTTTCTTTTGCCCTTGCTAACTTTACCATAGAGCTAAGACATTTTTGGGAAACGCACCGCTCCACACACATTCCTATGAGCATGTTCAACCAAAGTCTATCTGAGTAACGCAGAGTTAGCTCATTGGATCTGACCCTGCCTGGATCAAACTTTACTCCACTGTTGCTTCAAGACACAAAACATGTACTGTATAACAGAGCTCGTTGACCGAATGAAATAATGCACATATTAGCAGACACAGCAAATGCACTTAAAAGACATTAGGCTTACAGGGAAGGAAAGACTAACACACAGTCTGTCACACACAAATATCAGCAGCTGCAAACAGATGGTGGAGCCAGGCGGCCAGACAGTGCATCTGCCTTTTCACTTTTGTCATTCTTTTTTTTCCCTTTAGCTCAATGTCTGACACAAAGACACACACATTCTCCACCGAGAACACAGTCAAAGTGGAGTTCAGTGGCAGTTTTCAGACTGTTATGCTATAGTCATTGCAAGAACATGTAGCCAGCTTACAATAAGTTAGTGCTTAATAGAACAGGAAAAGACAGAATAGAGTAATTTCCTGTTTGTTTATTTTTTGGATGCACACCAAACGGCACTTATTGACAGGCAGTTATGAAATATAGTTTTACAGAAGGCAATTACATCTCAGGTATACTGGATACTGAATATTACAGTAACCATGGTATGCAAACCAATATTACTGTTTATTCCATTTTGAGCTGATGTTACAAGACCAGAGTGTATGGAATAACATTAATAAGGCATCTTCTCTATTTAACATAACTCTTCAATAATCAAACTATTTGCATGAAAGTAGTTTACAGTGATACAGCCCATATGACAGCAAATCGTACATTTTTGGGGGAATCAACTGGAAGAGGACAGCCCTGTCTGCAACAGAAGAGGCATAAACCACTATGAGAATGTTGTGTTGTTTGGGAGAAGAATGAGTCGGACTATTACAGGTGAAAAAGTTAGTTCAAATGCCCTGCTTGAACTAAGAATTAATATATACTAAATCATATGGCACTAGAACATGAGGGGCACAACATAAACTGACCAGAAATAAGTGTCTGATGTAAGAACCTATAACTGACGGTGAGTGTGGGAAAGTGAATGTCTTACACGGTGCAGGAAGTCATTCTGGGAATCTAAATGTGAAAATAAAAGCTGTAGATAAGCAGGGGATACAGAAAGGGGACAGTGGGGTTTCCCAGGTTCTTATCGTGTTGGTACAGTTGGTCAGGACACACAGGCGGAGGGGGATGGACAGAGAACGGAGCAGAAGGGATGGCTGATAGTGGCAGCTCTTCACCTTCACAACAAAAACACAAGACCATCAAGCATCTGAAGCAAAGCCACAAAACTGTTCACATTTTCCATAACCCCCCCTCCCCTTCCTCTTGGAAAACCACATCACACTCACTCTTACTGTGCTTCACAAAAAAAAAAGCCACTGTGTGCATCTCACAGCACAACCCTAAGGCACCGACTTCAACAGCTCTGTGTTTACAGGCCTATGAAAGCTGCGACACATTTGGTTTGCTACCGTTTACATCCGGCAGTATCTAACGAACAGAAGTGTGAGAAGCTGCCAAAGGAGAAGTCACACATTAAGCCTTGAAAACGGAAAAGATATAAACAAACCGATGCAGTCGTCTAACAGATGTGCGAGTCCATGAATAGGGAAACCACATTATTGGATTCTTTGGTTCAAAAGTAACAGATGGATTCGATGTTGGGGGCAGGGCAGTCTGCAGCCAGCGGTGCAGTGATTGACAATCCACCTGTAGCACCTGGAAGAGGCCTAAAGGGAGTGTATGTGAGGGGGCAGGCTGCGGCACGCTCTTGGCAAATGTTGTTGTCTGTAGGAGAGCACAGCGCTTACACAACTGTTTTGACAAAAGCTTAAAACACTCAGCACACAAGCATTAGGTAGTGCTTCCAATCACATACCAAAGTGCATTTTATTCACTGACACTGACTGTATAAATATATCATTTTAAATCGCAATCAGTGGTCAGTTATCATGTTTGAAATACCGAACAAAGAAGTAAGCTTTTGAAAATGAATTACTACACTGTAAGTAATAGCCACATCATTGTTTGTCATAGATAGTAAAATTGTGTGACTGTGCCATGACTGGTTCATATTCCCAACAGAGAACCTCCTTAGTTTGATGGGCCAAAAGTTATTACAATAATACAAGTTAGATTTAGTGAGTGTGAGTAAACTTAAATAAACCATTAAACAAATCAAACTTTTCTTCAAAATAAACGTCCTGTTCCTGTAAAAAAATAAATAAATTAAAAAAAAGCTTTGTTTACAAAGCTAGTGACTGACTAGTGTTATAGAGTATTTCCCAACACTGCAATAAGAAAAGAGCATGTTTCCTAATATTTTAGGGCCTTTGTACTGCATTTATCTTAAACTGGTTTGGCAATGTTCTCTACAAATCTCCATTGGATCTGAATGTGCTCTCATCAACCTCATTTTTGGAATTAGAAAAAGCCTCACATCTGCAGTCTTCTCAAAAACTCAAACATATTCACACTGCTGCTATCACAAGTGTCCAGCCACTGTTTTATTTCTTTGAGGTCACTACTTCACCCACCGTATTTACTCGACACTGCATGCTCTGCCACCGATTGCCGCAAATAAAACTTGGAGACTTTTCTGTCCGTTTTTTGGACTGCTACAACAATAACAAGCAGTGCCTGTTTTTTTCCCTCTCTTCCGGGGCTGCAGCAGAACGCACTTGACCAAAATTACAGGTATGTACGACCCACATTGTAATCAAATGGCCTTTAGCCTTAAATGGCCACCGGCTGCACAAACAATGGCCACTTTTCTTTTTTACGTGCAGCCTCGTATTATGCTGTAAACACCTATTTTAACTTCACCAACCTGACCTTGAACTAAACGAGGCATTGATTACTTTATTTCATTTGAATGTATCCGACTGTAAATATGACAGTTATTAAAGCAGAAGAGGTTTTATTAGATCCTCTGACTGCATGATGTAAAAAAGCTTTGGTGATGCTACTGTACAACGTTTATTATCTGTTGCTCCTTAAATTCTCCCACAATGCTTTAGAACTGCTGTGTACTCCCCAAGCCACTTGATACTCCCCAAGCCACACCATATAATTTTCACAGCATGCCTGTAGCTTATAAAGACAGCCAGATGTGTGTGTGTGTGTGTATATATGGATACGCCTCCTACAGCTATGTTATATTTACCTTTACAGAACTCTCCCCTTTTTACAGTAACAGTGCAAGTCCGAGGTGCGTGCCCAAACAGATCTCAACAAACATGTAAGCACAATATGCAGCCAGGGTGTGATTGGGACAAACAAGTTGGCAACAAAGTGAAAAAGCAGTGTGATGTCAGCACTAGACTTGAAAAATATGCTCCAGCTACTGCATTGTCCCTATAGTAAGTTGAAGCACCAATGCTGCAGAAAAAAAGGGTTGTTTTATTTGAATAATTTGCCAAAAAAGTTCCCTCATTTTAAAGACATTACACAGACTTCAGTAAAAAATAAATAAATAAAGAAGTCAAAGCCCACAGACTCATAAAAGAAATATCATTCGGTATGTTGCAGCAATTAAAAGCCCAAATATTTCTCAGGGCGGAACCCAGACTCTCCCAAGTTGATGTCCCACACCACTTTCCAAATCCATACACCCTTGTACCAACAGGTTGAAGAGAAGGCATGTGAACACAAACACCACACAGCAGCTGTAAATAAAAGTGTTGTGTTGTATTTATTTATCTGCCTGCTCAGCTGAAGTTACAGAAACTCCTAGGTTTTCAGGTACATCCAGGTGTTCAAGAAGTCACATTGCTCCTGGGGATACATCAGGGCACTATACCAGCTCCCCTAAAGTATACGTTGGATTTGTTTTAATGACAGAGTGGTCTGAATTTTCTTTTAGTGTGGGTTTATGTGGCGCTGCTGCTGCTGCAGGAGGGGGTGGGGGCTTGGCATTAAAATATTTGGGATCCCCTGACTGCGTGCCCTACGTGGCCAAGGCATTTGGCCTATATTTCAGTTCTGCTCTTTGAGACTTTTACAAATGTGTTCCTCTTCTACGAAATGACAAGAGGCTGCAAGCTATACACTTCACCGATACAGAGCACTTCTTAAGATCAAGACTTTGCAACACGACTTACTCACCCAGGTCCTGCGCTACATGCCGAGTTGTGCTCCTTGCTGGGGGAAAAAAAGACAGTTTTTACTCGACGGAGGTGACGCTCACAGCAAATGGATAATCCTCATAAAGCCTTTGGTTTAGCTTTAAGTTTAGGTTCCGTGGCGAATCGTAAAACACACAACCGTTAACAGAACGCTATCTTCTGAACAAAAATGTCGCAAAGTCAGCCCTAAACTTTTCCCAACTCCATGTTTTTTTTTGAGGGGGGGTGATTCCAGGAGTTGTTTACAGTCACATAAGTCACATATTTTTTTTAAACAGTAGCAAGCCAAAAATTAAAAAAAAGTTATCCGACTTGGCCGTGGCTAAAGCCGTGGTCTTCTTCTCTCCACTGAACTCCTGCGTTCTGTTTATAGTAGTGGTCCCTCTAGTCCAATGGAGGCGTTCAGGGCAGAGGAGAGGAGCGCTAGTGCTGCGTTCAAAGGCAACGTGGAATGTAGGAAGCACGGGTCTCATGGTGAATGTCCCAGGAGGCTTGAAGGTAAGGTAACTGTGGTTAGCCGCTAAGGTATGAGTGAACGTTCACAACCAATTGAAATGTGATAGATGCAAAAAGTGGAAATCAAAATCTTGAATCTTTTCGGGTACATTTATCATTGTAAAGTAGCAAATATAGGGTAGTAATTGTGGAACATGTACATTTATAATAGGACAACATCCAAAATGTTTGAATAACTTGTTTTTATTACATAAAGTCTCAGATATCCATTGCATTCAAAATATTGGGTTATAGGTTATGGGACAATGTGTTTTTATTTTATTTTTTATCAGCTATTTGTTTTGTGACATGAAAAAGTTTATGTGTAGTCTGTCAGAAACATTTCAGTTTATTGATTTAAATCTATTAGCCTATGATTTACAAACTGTAGCCAGTGAACAGTGTTATTAAGTGACGTTATGAAAGAAGCATATACAGAGGGAAGGGTTTGCTAAATAAGATCCCATAGATCCCACTCCGTGCTCGGTCACTAAAGGCACCACTAGGTCCAGATGCATCTTTAGCCCCGCCCCTCGGCTCTGACATCACAGCGGAGGAATGAGAGGAATGCGGCTCCTGGGAGAAGTCCTCTTCGTTTAATGGTTTTCCAGGGGCCACAAAGGTGACTAAACGCAGAACAAAAGAGGGCCCTCTCATATTTATGCCCCCCCTCCTCCCCTCTTCGTCTCCATGCGAAGAGGGCCTTTTTATTTGCATAAGATACATTTTAACAGCGTGTAGGAGTTAGAATATAATTCAGAAGAAAATTATTCATGCATACCTGGCATAAGGTTTATTATAATGAGTGTTGTTAAATAAAGTAGACAAGGCAATATACTTTTTTATTCTAGTCCAGCGTACAGAAGAATATAATGTTTTTGTAAAAATTAAAAAACAGAATGTGACAAAAATTTGAGCTCTGATTTTAGTCGTTGTTCATTTCTCATTTAAAAGATAAAGTAATTCAGTGCAGCCAAACAAACTAGACATACAGTCCTGTAAGAGTGTTTAAGTATACTTTTATTAATGCACATATAGAGAAGTTCAGCTATTTGATGGACTTCAGGGGAATTACAAAAGCCTCCAGTCCATCATAATTTGAGAAATGAGAAATTTAATGGCACCACAGGAAAGATCCAAGAAGTGAAGGAAGGTGTTATTGATATTTTCACTCCTCTGACAACACAGACTCAACAAATGTTTATTTACCAGGAACTGTTTTGATATCTGCATATTTTTCTCTTTTTAATGTGAGTTACCATGCAACGTCTTCAAGTGTGGACAAACTTACTCTATTTGTAGCATGACTGCAGCCTCTGGTGGCTGACATGACACATGCAGCTCGTGTCTGGAACAAAAAACATTACTGATTCATATTTTTCTCTGCATAAATTTTCATCCACTTCAGCAGTGCAATAACAGGAAAAATGTCCGTAGTGATAAGGGTTAAACTAAGCATAATTATTTTAATCAGCCACTGACCACAGTTTGTCCTTCGTAAAAGACAAGCTGAAACAGAGTCCATTTCCACTGAAAGAAGAAACACCACACAGAGTCAACACTTTATTAAATCAGAGAAAACCACACACTTAAGCGTGCTCTCCGAATAATTAACACCACAATTTAAAATGTGGTTTACACACGCGTTTTGTTTTTTTCCATGATGGCAGCGGAGCCCCTGAGTGCACTTCCTGTAAGATCCTGTGGGAGATGCTGTGGGAGTAAAAAACACTGACGGTGCTGCTAGGAAAGCAGCTCTTTTATACCCAGTGTGCACAGAGCTGAGTAAGACACAGCCGTCCAGACCACACACACTTCACATAAATATATCATCACTGTATTTAGGCTATATTAAGAATGCAAACACTAAATACAAAGTTAGATGTTTCCACAACAGTGCAGTCGTGTCCTAACAAGTACACCTTAGTCTTTACCGGCTGCACAGTAAAGTATTTTAAAGGAAAAATACTGAACCATATCTTACATCTCTAAAGTCTGGCACCAGGGCATTAATAGCAGGTCAGCTTTTGTCTGTGGTTGATATTATGTATGCCCCCAAGTCCTACGCAGTCAAAATGCTGTTACACATAGCTAGCATCATCGGGTCAGAGAGGGCAGCTTCTTCCAGATGAGATGAGCAAGAGACTGTTGACGTAAAGAGTTCAAACGAGATTGTGTTGAGTAATAATTTTGTCAGACATAAGTATCTTAGATTTGGTTGTACAGCCAGTTGAAGATGGGTCACAGAAAAAGACATTTTTACTAGATTAAAACTGCAGTCTTAAAAATATTTGCCATATGTTACATTTAAAAGTTTTTTTCTCAGTTAACCTTTGGCAAGACTTGTTTCTTTCTCCTATACAATATGACGTGGAACGGATTCTCTAGGGCTAGGGTCAGAGCTTGCTAAATAAAAGAAGCATGTTTCTTTCTCTGTTGACCCTATATAGACATTTTCTCACCCGCAATGTAAATCAAAAAACATCCATCTTGCAAGGTCAGAGAAATGTTCCTTTTCAAAGAGACATTCACAGCTGATAACCTTTTACTTTTTAAAAATGGCTCAATCTTTCAGTGGTTCCGGTCCTTCCTCCTACAGGAGAGGAACCTTCTGCCAAGTGGGACATTCCCTCTCTGTCCGGGTGGATTTGAAGTGACGTCAGAGTTTTAGAAGCTGACACGGAGCTGGGAACAAATAGCTGTTGATAATGAGGATTGAATACACAGTGCAGGTCTATAATTGGTTTGTGATTGTGATGTGGCACGGTAAGTCATTGCTAATTATGAGACAAACACCCCCGAGAGACACAGTAACAGCTTCATCCGCTGCTTTGGGACAAAATAATTGGACCCTCCTGTATCCAACTTAGAGGCAATTGGACAGAAAATGAGGATATCACATTTAAAGATGTGCAGCTAACAAAGCAGCTCCTAGTGAGTCATTCATCGCACAATCACTAACATATTTTCATATTTTGACAGCTCTCTTGGGAATACCTTGCATTACCACGTATTAGTTGCTGAACAGGAGCGCCATCAAATTTTTTAAACAAGCAAATGTGATTTTTCCTTTTCTCTCCTTTCATATTCCCCTGCATGCAGACAGTTGTTTGTTAGATTCAATACAGTCAGTTTATCTAACCCACTTTTAAAATAGTGTAATCATAGTTTAACATGTCATAGTTTCTGTAACATAAGAAAGGAGTAAGTGTGTAAAGGGGGGCCAACGAAAGCTCACCTGAATTGAGTTTAGCAAGCATTCTGAAGGAAACAGAGACATCAAGAACATCTCTAGGCTTGCAGTAATTCAATCAGTATTGAAAATGTCACAGAGAGAGAGGCACGTGTAAACACTAACGGCAGGGACAATCAAGATTCAAATAAAAGGGTGACCTCCATTTCTATAGAGTGTTGGGAGCAAGGAATGAGGAGACGAAGAGGACTCAACAAAAATTCCACTTTGCTTTGGGAATCCTAAAGTATTTTGTGTAAAGGTAGCGATTGGTGGAAAATCCTATTGTTCTAACGTTTGAATGCAGCATGTAACACATGTGCTCCTTTAAGGAACAGGCAAAGAGTAAACGGAATCCCTCGTGTTACATAAAACGCACACATGTGATAAGTGTGATAAGGTGATAAGAGTGCTTCATTCACACTGTAATAGATCTTTAAATCAAATTAGCCTGGTGTTATGGCTGTGACGAAACACACTGTTAGTAATGTGCCATCAGATTTACAATATAACCTCTAAACCCCAGGCGTTATAGGAACCATTCATAGACCTCAGAATCGTCATGGTAACCACTAATAAACTGTGAAGTCAGCTATGTAGACTCCATAGGGACTGGTGAAGCTGTAATAATCGACGAGTTTATGATATTGGAGGTGATTATGGTTTGTATTATGATCAAAACCCTGTTGTTTTTTTGTCCAGATAATAGGTTATAGATGAAATTAAATAGGTTTTAGTAGGATTTGAACAGGTTTTAGTTGTATTTGAACAGGTTTTAGATGGATTTGAACAGGTTTTAGTTGGATTTGAACAGGTTTTAGTTGGATTTGAGCAGGTTTTAGTTGGATTTGAACAGGTTTTAGATGGATTTGAACAGGTTTAAGATGGATTTGAACAGGTTTTAGTTGGATTTGAACAGGTTTTAGATGGATTTGAACAGGTTTTAGTTGGATTTGAACAGGTTTTAGATGGATTTGAACAGGTTTTAGTTGGATTTGAACAGGTTTTAGATGGATTTGAACAGGTTTTAGTTGGATTTGAACAGGTTTTAGTTGGATTTGAACAGGTTTTAGTTGGATTTGAACAGGTTTTAGTTGGATTTGAACAGGTTTTAGTTGAATTTGAACAGGTTTTAGATGGATTTGAACAGGTTTTAGTTGGATTTGAACAGGTCTTAGATGGATTTGAACAGGTTTTAGTTGGATTTGAACAAAGTTTTAGTTAGATTTGAACAGGTTTTAGTTGGATTTGAACAGGTTTTAGTTGGATTTGAACAGGTTTTAGTTGAATTTGAACAGGTTTTAGATGGATTTGAACAGGTTTTAGTTGGATTTGAACAGGTCTTAGATGGATTTGAACAGGTTTTAGTTGGATTTGAACAAAGTTTTAGTTAGATTTGAACAGGTTTTAGTTGGATTTGAACAGGTTTTTGTTGGATTTGAACAGGTTTTAGATGGATTAGAACAGGTTTTAAATGTATTTGAACAGGTTTTAGTTGGATTTGAACAGGTCTTAGATGGATTTGAACAGGTCTTAGATGGATTTGAACTGGTTTTAATTCGATTTGAACAGCTTTTAGTTGGATTTGAACAGGTCTTAGATGGATTTGAACAGGTTTTAGTTGGATTTGAACAAAGTTTTAGTTAGATTTGAACAGGTTTTAGTTGGATCTGAACAGGTTTTAGATGGATTTGAACAAGGTTTAGTTGGATTTGAACAGGTTTTAGTTGGATTTGAACAAAGTTTTAGTTAGATTTGAACAGGTTTTAGTTGGATTTGAACAGGTTTTTGTTGGATTTGAACAGGTTTTAGATGGATTAGAACATGTTTTAAATGGATTTGAACAGGTTTTAAATGGATTTAAACAGATACTGGTCTAAGATCTCATGAACAAATAAAATAAATCTGATTCAAATCCAACTAAACCTGTTCAAATCCAACTAAAACCTATAACCTAGTGCCAACTATAACACCTACCAAATGTATTGGAGGGCCACATAAAACATTACAAAGGGCCACATTTGGCCCACAGTCATAAAGAGAGACCTTTAGAAACTGTGGGCGGCAGTAGCTCAGTGGTAGAGCGGCCGTCCTTCAACCGGAAGGTAGTAGGTTCGATTCCCGCTCGCCCCACAGTTCATACTGTCGTTGTGTCCTTGGGCAAGACACTTAACCACACTGGTGTATGAATGTGTGTTTGGTGGTGGTCGGAGAAGGTTGAGCGCCGTGTGTATGGCAGCCCCCATCTCTGTCTGCCCCAGGTGTGAATGTGTGTGAATGGGGTGAGTGGAAGCATGATGTAAAGCGCTTTGGGTGCCCGAAAAGGGTGCAAAAATGCGCTATATAAATGCATTACCATTACATTTACCAGAAAAGTAAAATAGTGTCAAACAACTTAATGGACTGTTTATTAGAAACAGACACTGGGTAATCATGACTATTCTATCTGCGCACACAAAGTGCCCCTCCACAACCACCTCCAGCTAAAAAAACAGAATTATGAGATACCATTCTGAATGCCAGCTGGTTATTATTAGCCGGTGAATCACACATTTGAGCCCATACTAAGTGTTGTACAAATGTCATGTCGTCATTGTTTGCTTTGGTCAGCCCGAGGAGACGCTGGTATGACGAGTGGGCGCTTTTTTAGTCTACAGTAATGAGTCCGATTCGCTGCCAGGAGCCACCCATGTAACACCACGTTGCTTTGTTAAAGCCGAATATTGATCTGTGCCCATGTGGAGGTTAAGTAACTAAAACCATGGAGACTTTTGTACTTGCTGCTGAGAGAAAACAACAAATCATTCCAGCTGCAGGTCTTTCCACACCTGGGTCTTAAATCATTTGTTTATTCGTCCATCCATGGTTTTCTTTGGACATAAGTGTGTGCGTATGTGCTCAGCTTGTGTCATGATTTAACACAAGTAACACAAGCTGAAACTGTAAAAACAGAGACATTCTGAAACCTGTGGAGGGTTTGCAGAGATGTATTTGGGTTGTAGCAAGATCTTTTGTACCTCCTAACTTATTGAAATGTGTTTAAATGTGTTCAAACCACTGTTTAAATACTGTCATAGACAGCATGCAAGCCAGAAATGCATAGGGTTCATAAAAGCGTGCTTACGTAGCCCAGTAGTCTCCAACTTATACTTTAACTACAGTATATACCAATGTTTTAATGAAATTCTCCTTTGGATTGTAACTTGACAAATTCAACGATTTTCATGTTTCATAAAAGATCAGTGGGTACCTATGCAGCAAAACTAAAAAACATAGGCTGAACCGAAAGGACACCGTTTATTCCAGAGGTGCACAGTGGCAGTGGGTACAGCAGTCCTACCTTAAGAAGGTCACAAGTCTTCCTGTACATATCCTACATGTTCTGCATGTCATCCCTGTGCCACTTTGGGCTCCGACCATCAAAGACATGTAGAGGTGAGCTGCTGACTTAATGTATGCGAGTGGGAATGGTTGTTTGTCTGTGATTAACTTGTGGTTGTCCAGCAAAGGGAGACAAGGCTGAGTTCCCTGGCCTGTTCCCTTTTGGACTAGTAAGTACAGGGCAATTTAGCAAATGGAGATTTCTTACTGACAGCATGAACACAGCACCTGTTGGCATGTGTTTACAGTGATATTTTAACATGAGCTAGGACCTGGCTGCCAGTAAATTTTCAAATTTGTCTAGCCAAACAAGGGTGTATTTGAATTTGAATAGGTTTTAGTTGGAGTTGAACAGGTTTTAGACAGATTTCAACAGGGTTTAGTTGGATTTGAACAGGGTTTAGTTGGATTTGAACAAGGTTTAAATGGATTTGAACAGGGTTTAGATGGATTTGAACAGGTTTTAGATGGATTTGAACAGGGTTTAGTTGGATTTGAACAAGGTTTAAATGGATTTGAACAGGGTTTAGATGGATTTGAACAGGTTTTAGATGGATTTGAACAGGCTTTAGATGGATTTGAACAGGTTTTAGATGGATTTGAACAGGTTTTAGATGGATTTGAACAGGCTTTAGATGGATTTGAACAGGCTTTAGATGGATTTGAACAGGTTTTAGATGGATTTGAACAGGTTTTAGATGGATTTGAACAGGCTTTAGATGGATTTGAACAGGTTTTAGATAGATTTGAAAAGGTTTTATATGGATTTGAACAGGTTTTAGTTGGATTTGAACAGGTTTTAGATGGATTTGAACAGGTTTTAGTTGGATTTGAACATGTTTTAGTTGGATTTGAACAGGTCTTAGATAGATTTGAACAGGTTTTAGATAGATTTGAACAGGGTTTAGTTGGATTTGAACATGTTTAAGTTGGATTTGAACAAGTTTTAGTTGGATTTGAACAGGTTTTAGATGGATTTGAACAGGCTTTAGTTGGATTTGAACAGGTTTTAGTTGGATTTGAACAGGTTTTAGATGGATTTCAAATTCATCTAAAACCTGTTTAAAAAAAACCTAAAACCTAGTGTTAAAAATATCACCTAGCAAATGTGATGAAGGGCCACATAAAACACTGCAAAGGGCCACATTTGGTCCCTTTTCCGTGAGTTTGACATGTGTGCTCTACAACATCTTACACAAGTACCACACCCTGTCGTTTGAATTCCTGTGTGTTGTGAATGAGCTGCATATCTCTTGCAAGTTGGAACGCTGTCAGACTATTTTACGGGCTCTGAGGAGGAGCACTGTGTACTTTGGAAAGTGAGCGAGATAAACAAAGACTACGGACCCGTTGGAAACTCTCTTTAGTAAAAAAACGACCCTGTTTTTAGTGTGAGAAAGGACAGTTGCATAACCGGCCTTTCATAATACTAAGAATTCTTCTTCTATTATCTTTTACATTTTTACCACCCCGCATCCCAGTCCCAAATATCTTGTTGTATCCCATAATATATCTTTAAGACAGGCCACAGGCTGTTGATAAGTTGAGCCTGTTTGCTTCTTTGGATCATACAAGTCCATGAACTGATCATATCATCATGTCGAAACTTAAGCATTAGTAGAGCAATCATATGATCATGTGTTTTAAAGAATTTGTGTAGGGATAAGTGGTCTTTAATTGCCAATAAGGTCTAGTTCTGTACAAACCAGTTTTTGACACTAAAAAGATCAAGATAAACTGCATAACTAACCAACACCTAACAGGTCACATGGTAATGAGAGAAAACAACAAATCATTCCAGCTGCAGGTCTTTCCACACCTGGGTCTTAAATCATTTGTTTATTCGTCCATCCATGGTTTTCTTTGGACATAAGTGTGTGCGTATGTGCTCAGCTTGTGTCATGATTTAACACAAGTAACACATGGTAAAAAGATCAAGATAAACTGCATAACTAACCAACACCTAACAGGTCACATGGTAATATCTCTGTGATTCATTTCTAAAGTAACCCTTCTGTCTTCACTATAACATCAACAAGGCGCCTCTAAGGAATTTCGGCAACATTATAACTCATGATAATAAGTGACAGCCCGTCTGCTTTAAGTTAGACTTCTGAGAACAACACTTTAGGTTCTTAACAATGACTTTAAATGTGGTCAGTGGTCAGAGCGGTCATCTATCAACCGGAAGGTAGGTGGTTCGATTCCCACTCTCCCCACAGTTCATACTGCCGTTGTGTCCTTGGGCAAGACACTTAACCCACCTTGCCTCCAGTGACTGTAACACTGGTAATTAGATTAGAACAATAAGTTGCTTTGGATAAAAGCGTCAGCTAAATGAAAAAATGTAAATGGGAATCGAGACAGAAAATATTAATGTGGTTAAAGAGAAATATGCCCAACACACAAGATTGTTGGAATGGTCTATGCAGCTCGCTGGGCACCTGGATGTGGAGGTTTTCTCTTCTAGATGGATATTCTTTGTGGTGCTTTGCAAAATTGAATATGTTTAATGGTAACTTTACTGTTTAAAAGTGGCATTAATGTTCAGTAGAGATTCTAAATAAAATCCATTACAAAAGTGTCTTTTACAGCAGCCACCTGTTCTTTCCACATGACACTCTTAATCTCATGCAAGCCTTAACCGTTTGTCCTTGTGCTTTGTCATACTAATATATTATATGTAGTATATATTACTTTCAATGCTCTCTCTTTATAAAGCCCTATACCTGTTTCTTTGTATATCTTCTCCCATTCACAGTGCGGTCATGATTTTCGAGCCAGTGAGTCAGGCCTCCCTAATGAAGTTTCCACTCGGGGAATCATGCACACGTTGGAAACTAAAACAACAACAAAAATACCTAAATTGATTTGCACACTTCGGTCTGTGTTACCAGAGAGGTACGCGCATGTGACCTTTGGGAAGGGATTTGGGAAGGGATTGACAGGAGTCTCCTAATGAACACCACTAACCTTAAACAGCCAAGCCAAAAAGAAAAAAAAAAAATGCAGTAACACTGTAGCCAACCAGAGGGAAGTAGGAGGAGTAAAAAAAAAAGAAGGCAAGGAATTGACAAGTATCTTTTTAATACCTCACCTGTTGTGTGCTGACGTCCGGCTCCATTGATTAAAAAAAAAGAATTGTGTAGGTGGCTTTACCTTCAATGAACAACAACCAACCGTGTCTTCTGCAGGAGCGGGAGACCCCTTACCTCAATTACACCCTCAAGGCCTCGTTGAGAGTCCGGGCTCCGTGCGTTTGAGCGTTCTATAAAAAGGAGTTGTCCTCTGAGAAGCCACGGCAGAAAGCTCCTCTCTCTGATACCGCACATTTCACTGAGAGGAGAAGAAGAAGAAGCAACGGGAGACAAGAGAGAGATAGAAGGATAACAGCAAACAGTGGATCTGTGGAGAAGCTGACAAGAGAGGAGATCATTTGGGAAAAAGGTAAAACTTGCATGCACTTTTTTACAGGAAAAAAAACCCTTATCCTTAAACTTCAGTCATTTACAAACAGTTCTGAATGATTGTTACTTGTTTGCATTATAAATGTGTTTGTTCTTTCAATGAACCTAAAGCTGGAGTCGGCAAGTTTAGGTTTTAATGTACAAATTTAGAACAAACTGGATCATTTTGAGGAATTTAAATTTAAGGAGAAGGAGATAACTTTATGCAAACTACAAAAAGCATTTGTTTTGTGCATCCCTAAAGTAACACAGTGGCAGTAAATATTGGCATAACCTTTTTTAATTTTCTTTTATACAATACAATTTAAGCTTTCACATTTTGTGCTTTATGGTATCTGCTTTACTCAAACAGAAACCTTGTCTTCAGTTGTCTTAGGTGGAATGTACTGTATATCCAATGTCCAAAAAAACAAAAACCTTAACGTTCTCCTTCAAATCTTCAAATCTTCAAATCTATTCGTCATGTCGGTGGAGTGCTGCGCTCAGCCGGGTGAGTCATACTGTTGCAAAAGTGGAGTCTCCTGCCATAGTTACAAAAGAAGATGGCCCACCAAGGAGTCACTTTTAAAAATGATAGAGTAGGAGGGGGTGCAAGAACATGACATTCCCCATCTAATAGAAAAAAGGTGGACGGTTAAGGATATTGGGTTAGACTGGGAATATAATTATGTACTAATGAATGCAGAGATGAACGGCGTCAATACGAGCCAGCGCTGTTCAAGGTAAATATTTCCTTTGAATGCAAAGGTGATAAGTCATGGCCGTTAAGTGCTTGTACACGTCTGCGTTCTGTCATCAATGACGAGCACTGTATGTTTCTAAAATGCGTAGGAACATTATGCTTTCTTCTACTATTGACTGGTCTCCTCAATATTAAATGTATAGACTTTGATTGCATTGCTTTTGCACAAAGGACTCTGAATATGAATGTTTATTTCATTCAAATAAAATAAACTCATGTGTATCTACATATACACATACATACACACATAAACAAAAAGCTACAGCTCATTATGTCTACCCTAATTACATTTACTCAATCTACCCTTTAAGAGTTTAAATAAGGCAGCTTTTTAAAGAAAGAAAAGGAAAAAAAGCACTTTACCTTTGACCCTTTACAGTTGTCTCCTGCAGAGTCATTTATATGAAACAACCAGGCAAGTACAGCCAAGGTTATTATTTCTTCACTGTGTTTGTCTTTGAATGCTAGTAGTTAGTAGTTATAGCTGTACAGTTCTGAATACAGTATAATAACAAAGTTCTTAAAGGAGTTACGCCTTTGACAACACTTTTCAAAGACACTTAAATAAATACCATCTGTTTAGTGCACTGTTGGCCGGCTCTTCATAGTTTGACATCATCGTTTTGATTCAGCAGTGAGACACGGCGTCCGTTCAGACCCTGGTGAAACTCGTAAAGCTTACATAAGAAGCAGACACGCGTTCCCGGGGGCTGTTGTGTTATCGCCCTCGTGTGTTTGTGTTGCAGGGCCAGGTGGAAGATGGTGTCTCGGTCCTGGTTGCTCGTGGCGGTGATGGCTCACATGTGCCTCCCCTCATGGGGGTCAGAGTGCTGGGACAGCTCCGTCTGCAGCAATCTGAGCAACAAGAAACGGATACTGGTAGGTCCAACTGTTCTAGCCATCACCAATGCCATCACAGGGCAAAAAGCCAATGTTCTGTGATGCGCACAGCTTTAAATGGCAGCAGAGACAACAAGAAACTGGAAATGATGAATATTTTACATGCGATGAAGCTTTGGCATTTGTACAAGACATCTATTCACTATGCTCTGTGTGTCCTAAATTATTAATACATTTGTATTTTTATATCAAAAGAGGAAATTATAAGACACATCTAAACCTTATATCCAGTCATTGGGATGTTGTATCTGCAGATAGACAATGATTCAACAAAACCTTAGAAACAACTTTGAATCTGTTTGATGATGGTAATTTTTATACTGCAGTAAGCAGTTAGAAAGACTTTGATACAACTTGAATTTACTGATATTTATAAGAAAAGCGGTTGAATCATCACAACTAATACATTCGAGATGATTCTGGCCAAACAACTGTTGCTGAAAATGACTCCTGTTGCTTTTGTGATCCTCCCACACAGGAATGCATTCAAATGTGCATGTCAGTGATTCAGAGTGAGAACCCCCAGCTCGGCACAGCAGCCCTCAGTGTAAACGATGGTGAGCACCCTCTCAGCATCCTTCAAAGTACCCTGGTCTCCGACGACTGGATCCTGGAGCCCAAGCAGAGCCACAGCAACGAGAGGCGCTCCTACTCCATGGAGCACTTCCGCTGGGGCAAACCGTCCGGCCGTAAACGTAGGCCTGTCAAAGTCTTTGCCTCCTCTCTGGAAGGAGGGGGCTCTACTGAGGGCAGTTTCCCACCTCAGGCTCGGAGGCAGCTGAACGTCTATGAGGAGAAACGTAACAGCAACGCAGCACAAGAACTGAAATCCAAGACATATTCCTCATTTAGCCCACAGGAAAGGAAAGACGGGACCTATCGGATGAGTCACTTCAGATGGGGCAGCCCTCCTGCGTCAAAACGAAACAGCAGCTTTATGAAGCTGTGGGAGGAGAAACCCCAGAGCCCAATGGCCAGGCTTCTTAGGAACATTATGGGCAGAAATATGGAGAGGATAATGGGATGAAGGAGAGTCAGAGTGAAGGAGGGAGTTGAATATCCATTTGCATGTTAGTACAGATCATTTAAAAATACAGAAATTGTCACTCTCATTAGCATGTTGTTCAAACTATTCTTTGGACCAACGTTGTTTCTCATTGCAACCAAAACATAGGAAGTTTATGTTCAATAAAAGCAATCATCCACCGATCAACTGCCCTGACCCTCTTGGTCTTGTCTTAAAAAGTTTTACTATATATATATATATATATATATATATATATATATATATATATATATATATTAGATTAGATTAGATTCAACTTTATTGTCATTACACAATGTCTTGTTTTGAAAAAGGAGCAGTAAATACGTAGTAAATAATAATGTTTCTTTACAGTGTTATTTTTTTGTAATTCATTGAATTAAAATATACTCAGTGGCAAACATAATTAGTCATGTTATTTTCGTTTTACATGAGGGCTGACAAAGATCCACACACGTTGCTCTCAGACCAGGCAATCCATCTCATATAACGAAATGGATAAAGGAACATGTTTAAATATCCTGAAGTACTATTCCTTTTTCCTACACAAGGTTTTTGACCGGAGTAGAATATCAGCATGTGTACAGAATGTATTTACTCCTAGTACTGTGTGAACCTTTTCACCTGGCAATAAAAGCAGATTCAAATCAACTTGACCTGAATTAAAGCAAGCCTGCTTTGTAGACTGCAAAAAACTCATTTTTACACAACACTACCAAGGAGTCAAGGACAATAATGACTTTAAAATGAACTGGAAGTCAAAAGTCAGAGTAAGTTAATTCTAAAATAAAGGTAGACAAAAGTCAATAATTATAAGCACTAGAACTAACAAGAAAAAAAGTCTGAGTTACTTTGAGTAGATGAATAAAAATGATGAGAATAAAGAATTGCAGCTGACACAACTCTCAAGGTCATTCTTTAGACTTTGGTCCTGTGTCAACCGTCAGAATTAGCAAAGTTACAGTTTGCCACAAGCATCAGTCAAAGACAAACCATGTTCTATCATTATAGATAAATTTATTGTAGAACAGAGCAACATCAATAGCATGCAAAGTCATAAGGCATTTTCTCCATATCAAAGCTGCCTTTGTCAGTAGGTACTCCAGTTTTAAAGTGCAAAGTTCACAGAAGATGTCAGACCTAAATCACTAAACAGAATATTACCAGACAAAGGTTTGCAGTTGTAATGACAAAAGTAAGGTAGGATTACTGCCAGTTACTATTACATTACTCTATGCAATGACAACAAGCGTCAGTGAGAAGGTTGTAAGATGCTCAAGCAAACAGGGCGTCACATGTGTTATGGTTTAGCCTGCGGCACATTGCTCTTTGTTCACTTGGTCTTAGTTCACATGAAGAGTAACTAGTGTAAAACGTTAGAGTTTGGTTTTGACAAACATGGACAAAACATCCACAATCACTCAGACACACAAACCTGCACCAACTGTGGACATGACACGTGACAGTTATTCATACAGCTGACACCAACATGTAGAAAAATTAACTAATGGAGCCAATTAGACTGTAACACATGACAATCAGGGACAAACCAGACAGCATCATTTACATTGTATGAAGAGTCACAGCCATTGCAGTTATTTCACAGAAGCACAAGAGTCTCTGACAGTGTCAAAAACTGAACCAGCGCTTGAACCGAAAGTACAGTTCAGACAGGATCTGCTACCTACAGTTGGTCAATGTCAGCCCGACTAGTGCCAGATTATTGCCTTCATACTTTGTTTTCATACCTGTGCGTTTGTGTGTGGAAACACAAACAAATGGCTTTTGGGTTTGTTCTGATTTTGAGAATGATGCACTGTCTGAAGCTGCAGCAGCAGTTTGGCATAAAGAGAAGAGTGCAAAGTTCTTCCAGCCGCAACAAGTGTGTAATGGCAACAACACAGGTCTTAATGATAGTGCACAGACCTGCCTTTAAACTGGAACTACGATGGAGCCTTTTCTATAAAATAAGCAGCTTTAAGTGAGACAAATATAGGCTTCACTACTAGGATCTACAGGCCTCGAGATGGTCTAACTATCAACTGTGTGCTTCCAAACAGCTGTCTAATTTAGATGTCATGGGTTGCTGGTTAGATTTTAACAAGTTTAAATCAGAAAAATAACTCCTTATTTGGACAAATTTAGTGCAGCGCCAGTCTAAAATTATAATTAATATACAATACAACATACGAATATATACACACAGAAACATTTCTACTCTGTACATTAGTTTTAAATCTTATATATTTCTCTGTATATACACATTGTTATGGAAATAGTGAAAATCTAAATTACTTTCCAGGAAAACATGGTGGAAAAGAAAAGAAATGTGTGTCTATCATGAAAAAAAGCACTTTTGGACAACACTAAAAGGCAAAAGAATAAAAGCATTAAAAAAGACAGGTGTTCGAGCTCTAAATGATGTTGCTTCAAAAAGCAACGCACAGTGCAGAAGCACACATACATATTCTCATTTTGTTTCAATCCGGATATACAACAATCAAAAACTATATAAAAACAATAAAAAGTGTAAACACTGTAAAACATAAAAAGTATTTGAGACAGACATTGTTCTTGTAACATTGTATGGCATCCTTTTATGACCGGTAAAAACTGCCAGTCAGAAAAGGATCAGTGCTTTGAATATGCTTTTAACAGGGCATGCAGCAACTCAGCTCATTCTGAAGCCACTCAAAAAGTTCAGTCAGTCATACAAGTATTTTTGGCAATGTTTTACGTCACAGTAATTAGTCTGGGATGTACAAAAATGAGTTCCATATAAAAAAAAAAATTTAAAAAAAGGTGAATGAATTGAATTTTCAAATAACTTAGTAATAACTTACTAACTCATAATGTTGGGAACTTTTAGAGAGAGAAAGTAAGTTTTAAGCAAGTCAAAAATATATTGTTTCTGTAGAACTGCTGCTGCTGCTGCCCTGTCCCATCAGCCCCAAATGTTTTGTTATGGGCTTGTCCATTTGTTGAGGATTGGTGAAATACTTTTCAGTCTAGTATACACAGAGGTCAGGGAACTTCATTTCGTAGATGGGAATGGATCGACTCTGGGTTTGGCCATAACCTGATGAAATGGTTCCAGATGGGCTTGGAGGGGGTCTGAGTAGAAGAGCACAGTATTCATGATCATTTATCTTTCTCATCAGACTCATTCAAAAACAAACTATTGATTAAATCTTTGTGGAGTAGAACACCACAGCACAGTAGCTCACCTGATGGTAATCTCAAAGATCTGGTTTAGTTTACTCTGTAGCATTGTGGCCTAGACAACAAGACAAGATAAGACAAACCTTAAAAATCAAAATGTTAAATCATTTATGTAGTTAAAACGTGACTTTTATCTTACCCTGGCACCACAGTGAGCAGCTATCTCTTCAAAGGGAGCTTTTTGAAACCTCTCCACGACTTGCCTCCTGCGCTCTCGCTCCTGCTCCTCCATCCCCACACTGTCCACTAGAGGGAGCCACACACAATATTTTATTACAAAGATACCCCCATGCTTGTTCAAAAAAAAAAAAAAAAACTGGGATTAACTTATAACCTTTCCTCTACAGACACTACAGAAAATCTATTCAAACAGCTTAATAAGATTTTAAAGAAAAAGTTTCTTGTTAAACAGAAAAATCCGGATTAACTAATTAGAGAAATGTGACTGCAATTTCTATCATGTAAACATGTGACTCCTGATATACTCTTTTTACACAAAATGGTTTGTGGCTTCCTGCTTTACTGAGTAACAACTGATCAGGAATTTATTGTTATGTTAACAAGTGGAACAAACCGAGTAAACGTACCAATGGCATTTTTAAGAGTTTCAAATGTGATCTCCTCTGCTGGTGTTCTCTGTAAAAATTAAAAACACAGATGTAATCAATATAATTATTTGATACAATAAGTCTAAGGCTGAATCCTAAATGGAGTATAATTGCATTTACCTCCTCTTTCTCTGGACTGTTTCGCGACTCCACTTCCACCTGCAGCGAAATGGTTTCTCCAATACTCTTCCTCTTAGACAGACGGTCCTCCTCTGTAAAGAGAGCAAATTACTGATCCAAATGTTTAGCTACAGTTAATTAAACAATAGAACGAGAGACCATGAAGCAGATGAATGCTATACTCGGTTTACCTGTGTACTGTGGAACATAAGGCGTGCCCAGTCTCTCTGTGTTATACCCACTGCCTCCAAGGACCTCAGTGATCTTTGATTGAAGAAACAATACATCACTTTCCACCTTCTCAAGTGAAGAAGGAAGCCTAGAAATGAGTGTTTGTATGGAGAAGTTAGTGTATTTTACCGCCATTAGGTTTGATAGAATAAAGGTCAAAGGTGGACGCTACATACTTTGGGTTATCAACAAATACATCCTCAGGCAAAAGGTGGGGACTCTCCTTTTGTCTCACCTCAATCACCTGTGGAGACCAGATCATTGCATTATTGAAGGTTATTACAGGTTTACACTTTGACACTTTGTAAATAATTGACAAATCGTTATCCTGAAACCTCATGGATGTGTTGGCAGAAGGCGGGGACAGTGGTGAGCTGACAGATGAGGTTGAGGTAGGCAGCCACAAGGGCATGGACAGCACACCGGTTATAAACAGGGAGAGCCTCGTCAGTGGACAGAGCCAGGTCCTATACAATAAGATATTAAAACAAACATGGATACGAGCTTAAGACACAGTAAAACTATATGAAAAAATCAGTACCTGTAAAGCGAGTGATAGACGAATAAGGTCCACAACAACCTCTTCATTGGCCAACTCCACACTGAGAAGAGCCAGCAGAGCAAAGAGGGTCTGGTAGTGCTGCCGCCCACTGCTTTCCTCCTTACAGCCCAAGTAGACGTGTCGGTAAAGCTGCTGAGCATGCTGTGACCACAATGACAATAATGAGTCACATTGCTGTAATGTTGTTTGTTTTCATTAGAGAGGTTCATCAATAAGTATGGATTTTATTTTCTACAGGACGCAGTAAAACAAGTAAACAAAGAAAAAGTGCACCTTCTTCATGAACAAGTTGTCCTGTCTGGAACACTTGTCCACTTTCAGCTTGAGCGCAGAGATGTCTGAGATGCTGGTGCATGAAGGATAGAAACACAGTCAAATCAAATGACACAGTTTTGTATCGGTCTAACTACACTCACAGTCACGTACCTTATGTTGGAAAACTTTGGCCTGTTGTCGTGTCTGTCGATAAGACTGAGCAGGATTTGAAGCACCAGCAGACGAACCTCCGGGTCTTCCGTCAGAGAGAGGGACAGCAGAGGTTCCAGGAAGGAGCTGGGCAACGCTGTGAGCATATTGGTGTTCTCAAAACCTGCTGTTACCTAAGTGATTGATCAGAGCGACAAGCTATTTTGAAGAAGCAAGATATGAAAAATCAACCGCATTGACATTTGGCTTAGCTTTGGTCTTTACGTACAATACAAATGATTTCTATTTCGGATCATTAACAAATTGCAATGGTTGTTACAGAGGAAAAGACAAAAAAAACAGTGTAGACAATAATGAATAATGAGTAAACAGAAGATTCAAAACTTACTTGCACCAAAGACTTTAGCAACATAACCTGAATCATCCTGGTGCCATCAGGTCTACAATGTAACAAAGACAGCAGATAATGATGAGATAAAACAGACCAATGTAACATTAATCAAATCTCTCTTGTAAACTCACCCGGAGCCAGAAGAGGGCAGAGAAGGGTGAAGCCCAGGGACCTTGCCCATAATGAAGAGCATGACCTCTGACCTTTGATATGTTGGTAGTGTATTGGCAAAAGACCCTATAAAAAGCGAGGACTTATTATAATAACAGTTATAGTTTCACAGATTTAGGTCGATATATGATACAGTCTGTGCTCCCTAAATAAGAAAGATAAGCCTCTGACTCACCAATAGTCTTGATGACGGCCTCCTGAAGCTGCCTCTCCTCGTGAGCTTTGATAATCATGGTGCCGATGTTAGTGCTTCCATCGTAGGAGCCAGTCAACTCGTAGTCCACGCTCAGACGAAGCTGCCGCAGCAGAGTGTTAAACACTTCCAGCACTGTTGGGCCTGTGCAGAATGAATCATTAAAAGACCACTCAACTCTTTTTCAACAATGCAGCCTGTACAGCGGGAGAGAGGATAAAAAGTGTGACTCCTCTCACCTACGGAGCCGCTAGCAGCGATGGCAGCTGCCTCAAGCAAAACCTCCACTATTCCTGCACGCACTGTGGCTGAGTTCTTGCTATTAGCATCCAGGTGACCGAGAAGCTGCTGAATGACTAAGTGCGAGTGCTGGGACTGAGAAGAAAAGCGAATAAATCAATAATGGACTAATTAAGCCGGTGGAAAAATGGGTCAATATTCTTGTGTGTGAAAAAAGTTAACAGTCTGAGTAAAAAAGTAGATGTGGTGGGGAAATGTTTTTACACCTAGTTCAGATTTTTCACTAGACAATGTTGGTCTTGTGTTGAGTGATTAAGTCGAGTGCATAACCATATGATTACAGGGTCACAATGTTTGAAGAATCTGTATCAAATAATAATTAGCCAATCAAATGATGCTCTAAATTGTGATGAAAATAGGTTGCTAGCATCAGTTTGGCCATAGCCTTATATAAATTTTGTATTATCCCCACAGGGTTTTTGCATGTGTTCTAAATATTATACAGTCCTAGTTTGTGTTTAGAGCAACTGTGTAAAAATAAAATAAAAAAAAAATAAAAAATTGTGTAGTGCAAAGGGGTCTTGATAAATGTAGGCCATGTATTCATTTACCTGGATGGAATACATTATTATTTTGAAGCAGCGCACTGCAAATGTCTTCCCCTCCCACAGACAGTGGTTATCCAAGTGCCTAGGGAACACAAAAGATGAAAAGGTTACAGGAAGAGTGGTGACAACACAAAGTAAAATATTCAAAATGGACCAAAGTAATCAAATACCTGTGGAGCCCCGGAGAGGACATGTGAGAAAAAAATTATAATACAAGGTCAAAAATTTACTTGAAGAAACTCGAGGCCTCATATTATTTATTTTTTTCTCAGATGTCCTCTGGGCTCTTTCTACACCAGAAAGGCAAAATACCTGTCACTAAATGTCTCTATTTATTAGATTAAAAAATTCACACGGTGAATCTGGCCTAGTTGTGTGCGACTATAACGCTGAATAAATTGCCAAAAATCCCTAATGATCCGAGACGGAGCATTAATCAAACAGGATCAAGGTCATTAGTTGTAAACAGTTGTTCAATCGTGCACTTCTTGTGTAGACAAAGGCAAAAGCAGGAACAGAGTGATACAAATTACTAGAGCATGAAAGAGACAGAACCAGAGACAGTGATGGATGATCTCCCTCGGCACAAATAGTTAAAACCTCAAACTGAGAGGTAAATGATATTCTGTAATAAAAGCAAACAATTGACTAAATATTTGCATGTTTCACTTTTTTTAACCTCATTTTGTATTTCATTGATGCTAACTTAATCAATATGTACATCAGCGCAGAATAATGTACTGCATTAGCTTCAGATCTAGTCAGTAGCAGATATGTGACCTTGTTAGCGACCTTGTTCAACACCCATCGACCAATCACACTTGACCTAAAAACGTCACGAACACAAAGCTATGTTGTTCGATTGTGCCAAATAAAGAAAAGCAAAAACTCTCAAACAGATGATGAAATGAAAGAAATAGATGGACGGTCTCACATCAGCACGGGGGTGATGGCGTTCTTGATGTTGCCATAGGCGGCTCGTCCAAGCAACTCTCTGAAGCAGCGTTCGGTCAGCTCCACCGGGCTTTCCTTCTCTTTCTCCGACGCCTGCAGTGGAGAGGGGGAGCGGCTGGAGCCAGAGAGGCAGGTGAGAAAGCAGAAACGAGGGAAGAACAGAACAAAGCAAGGTGAGGTGAGAGAGGCATATTGAAATCAATTGAAGTTGATTTACATTTGCGTCTGGACTTTTCACAAACACAAAATACCCCCCAATTGGATTTTCTTTGCTCTTGAAACGCCTTTCTTCGCTGCAGTAAAAATGAAGTGACTGTGTTGGTTGCAGTGCTGGTGTATTGCACATCTGCCGTCACTGTGGGGGACAAGTTTGTAAATGTGCAGAAACGCACATGTGGACGGACCTTTCTTTGTTCTCATACATAGTTAATATATCTCAGACAGGACTAGCCTCAGGTGATCTACCAATGATGACATTATTTATTAACACATTTCAACAAATAAAATCACACAAAGCCACCTGAAGCCTTTTCTCCACTGTTGTTCTTTAAGTACAGCTGCAATTACCCAGCGTTTGACTGAGATAATGGTTCTTTCCTGACCTTAAGAGGTGGTAAGTGAGTTCACAAAAAATGGCAATCTTTGATGAATGTCTTTCATTAAAAAAGCTGTTTTACTGTAACTAAGTGACTTAAAAAAGTAAAATAAACTGGAGACAATACAGTGGGTGAAAATGAATCTAGTGGTTGAACTGTGTCTGTCTCTTTTTCTATTAACATCCTGCCATTTACTGCCACTCTTCTCTATTATCCATTCCCCAGACAATCTTCCAATGTACTCTGTTCTACCCGCCCCCTTTTCTTCACCTAACCTTCACATCTCAGCAGTGACGTCAAAGTGGTTCAGATCAGTATGTGGAATACAGCCAAGATAATAAAATAAGGACTTCACACTCTCCATCTGTCTCTCTTATAAACTTGCTGTAGCTTACATCACCATTTGTTTTTTGTATTTTTGGACTATTTCTGTGACATATTTGTCCTTGGGGTTGCAGAGGCAAACTGAAGCTTGAAAAAGCAATACGGCTGTCAGAGAGTTTCCTCAGAAGTGACAGAAATGATGAATGATGTGGCTGACACGTGGCTAGACTGTCAGAACAATTGAGGCCTCGCACACAACAAGCAGCACCAAGTGCAATGGGCTGTGCGACCGGCGCTTGGCTCAACTCCGACACAGTTTTTATGGGTCATCAACTTTCTCCCCACAAGCAGGATGGCCTCATTTGCAAAGATTAGAATAAAGCCAAGCCATCTTTTTGTAATTCCCTAATTTAAAGCTCTCACCTCTCTGTACGCTCCCTGCTCTGCAGGTTGAAGAGAAGAGAGGGGACGATTTTGTCCATGTGCTGAGGGTCCCAGATATTAGCCTGAAGTTCATCATTCACAGTCTTCCTCACCACACCTTGAAGGCCTCTAATACCTGCCATGCGGATACTTAAAGGAACAAAAACATTTATTTAAGGACTACCAATAAAAATAGACACTTATTTTTAGTAAATCATAACTTGTCCTAGGTGTCTGATATTTTTTCCTTTTAGAAACTATATTTAACTGTGCGGCCTATTTTCCACTGGAAGACTTCTTCTGTGCAAGAAAGCTAAAAACAGTGCTTAATAATGCGGCCGTTAAATGAATAAAGTCCTCACTTAGTGCGGATGTCAGGGTCCTCAAAACTTGAGTGACACATCTCACTAAAGCGTGAAACAAAGAAATCATAACTGCGGTGATATGATGGTGTATCCTCTTCAATGTTGGCAAACTTCACAAACTGAAAAAACAAAGACTTAGATTACACATCTTTGACAATTGTATATATAATATAAACAGAATATATACTAGAGGTCTAAAAGCTCATTTGACATTATTGAACAATCTATAAGAAAATTATCTGTAAAACCAAAGGTAAATATATAAGATTTAAAAGTTGATCGACACGGCCATAACATCTCATTAGGAACGAAAAGCAAAGGGCAGAGGTTTCCCACTGGGACAGACATGTCACCATTTAAATAGAATGACATTTAACAGCACACCACTCCTCAATTAATAAATGATGAACACATTTCAGTGATAATTTCAGTTATTAAAGGCAGCTGCTGATTAGTTCATATTTCTGTACATAAAATGTGCAAACAGAACAGTGCTGATTAAACTAGCATCTAAAGAAACTCTTTGTAATTCTATATCCTGAGTACTTGGGAGTGATTCTGAAATTAAATTAAGTGCTCTTGAGTTAACCCGTAAGGGCTCCTGTGAACCTACTCAGCTGCAGTAATTTACTGCTGCAGCCGATATCCGGAAGCAGCCTGGTTTTACTGCCAGTAATACTGCTATATGTTCAGCCTCTGCTGAACATCATTCAATGAAAGCTCCGGTCTGTGTCTGTAAATCTGTATTTCACAAATAAATCACAAATGTAAACAAGATAACTGGTGATATAGATTATTGCATGTGGTTATGTTCATAAAAGAACATGTGACAGCATGTGAGTCTTGCAGCAGGATAAGTGAACATTTAGTAATTTACATTACATTACATTTATATGCCAAATTCATTTGAAAGTGGCTATAAACCAATCAACTGGATATAACATTTTAACCCAGTTGATCATTTCTTTATTCATTTTCTTCCACATGGTCCTGTGAGAGGTCGCGGGTGAATAGAGCCTATCCCAGCAACTTTGGGTCTACTGCGGGGTACACCCTGGACAGTGGACAGTTAGTCGCAGGGCTACCCAGTTGATTGGTTTATTAAATTTGTTTGTTTTTTTTATTTGCTTGGAGCCTCACCGAGTTGGTTCCTAGGATTTGCAGGCTGGGTTTGTCTGATTCCAAAAGCTTTCGAACCATTTTAAGGAAACTTTCCACAAACAGGTTTATGCTCTGGCAATGACAGGCCATTAGCAGCTGGTCCAGAGCTTCCATGGCTATGCACACATATCTGAAAAGGACAAGAGACACAGATGATAATAACATCTGGTACATATTTGAGATTATTACACCACAGGCCATTTGGATTCACACAGATTCAGCCAGACTCTGCCAAGTGTAAATGTAATCTGCAGAGGGTGTTTGGACGCCACCTAGTCATGAGTCATAAAGACAAACATTTCTGTGCAACTAGAACAGACTACTAGGTTCATGTTACATGTTGAGAAGCAATCAAAAGTAAACTATGTTTGGTAAATGTGTATCCAATAGTATACAGGTCCACTATCTGTAGCTTTTACCAATGTTTCCAGAGGAGGACATTTTGATCGTTGACTGACAGTGGTTGCTCACCCATATCTGTGTCGGGTCACATCCCTTGACAATCTTTCAGACAGGTATGCACCGATACGGTCCAGTTTCTCTGGAGCTGACAAGGCATAGAATGTCAGCTTTTCCATATTGGCCTTCACCAAACCATCCTGAGTATAAGAAAGAGTAAGTAAACCATTTTGGCTGGTCATTATATTATTACCATTTATACAAAACAAAAGAAGATTTTAAATGTTTGTGTAGTGTACACTTTATGAAACCCACATCATAAGAGTATAACTAGAGCACTGAGAGCCAGCTCCGTCTGCCCCTGGCCTACTTCACAGTACTTCAGTCTGGTCAAGAGCAGGAGAGAGCGAAAGGCATCTGTACCACACTTACACTGATACATTATCCAACATTATCCTTTATCTGTTGTTAAGTTTGTAAAAAAAAAAAAAAGAAAGCTTTTTTTTTTTTTTACAAATTACAAAATGGGAGTGTTGGCCATGTATTTTCCCTAATCATAACACAACAGATGTAGTGACCTCTTCCAATGCATCCAATGTGTCACATTTCATGATGGTGTATTGTCAAAAGATTTCAGCAATTTGAGTCAAAAGGAAATATTTATTACTCCTAGTGCCTGTGCAGGCTGTCTTGGACTACACAGAAGCTTTGTCATTTTCTGTCAGTTTACAGAAAATAAAAAGGTTTACATGTAGCCTCCATTGTTCAAGTGTTGCATTGTTGACGAGCAGTATGACAATAAGGGCTGATTTCTCTTTCTTCTCTTGACTAGATTTATAAGATCAGCGCAGACAGAAGCGCCCCTTTTGTCTGCCAAAACAGACGGACACAGACTGTGGCTAGAATTCATAAGTGATGCACAGCTAAAATACCAGAGCTACCTAAACAGATCAGGATTTTAACATTTATTATTTTATTCCAGAAAAATTAAAAGAAAATACCTCAGACAATATCTTCTGTGCATTCATTGACAAATCTCAATTGTTCTTTTCAGTAGGAGAACCATTTAACCAGTTTTTTTATCTTAGTTAATTAACCAAGGGAAAAAACTAAAAATACAGTGTGACACATTTTTGAGGAAATGATGGTTGCATTATTCCCAGGCTTCTTCAGGCACTGGTACTTACAGATTTAGTGACTGAAGTTCATGTTCTTATAAAAGCACAATGTTTAGATGTTTAACTAAAATGATTTTTTTGTTGCATTAGACTGTTGCCAATTGGCTGCAAAAGTAAAGCAAAAAGTAGGTTACTGCAGTACGGCAAAGAAAGCCCGACAAAAAATGTTATCTCCTGCTGTGTTTTTTAGAGCTCTTAAAATTTAGAGCACTGATTAGATCCTCAAAAGCAAATTATCTGAAAATCGATATCGTCTAAATAAATATAAAATGGTTTGTATTTATTAATTTCTCGTTTGAATTTAACAAAGACAATGTCAGTTTTCAACCCAGTCATTCAAAGGGACATTATTGCTGTGAAAGAACCGTTTTCTCTCAGCATCTTACCTCTGGGTCTTCCGGGAAGATATTGTCGACCAGTCTTTTGTACCGGGGCCTGAGTGCCCCACAACAGCCACAAACGCCTGAAAGACAGAAGAACACAAACAAAACGGTCAATTAAAAACCCAATAAGAAGTCAATTCCCTCTTGTAGAAATCTCAAGAAGAAACCACAACTTTATAATAATTATTACTTTATGTGAATAAGAAATGTTTACTTTCATAGCAAAAGAAAGACAATGTAATTAATTAAATGCTATCCAAAAAATAACAGCATTAGCCTCACTTTAAAATACCCCTTCAAAAGACCATTTTAACTTATTTCCTTTCACAAAAACTGCCTTTTTTACAGCTTTAAAAAATAATAACTAAATAATAACAGTGCGACACATTGAACAGGGATTTTTCTGACTTAGCATTGAGCCAAACACAAACTAAGCATCCAGTGCAAACGTGACTCTGATTGGTCCACAGACTTCAGCAGTGGTGAGTCATAGGGAGGCCCTGGGAGAGAGGCAACTAAAAAAATAATAATAATAAAGTCAAAAATCATCTATAAAGAATTATATAAACCTCTTTCATAGTGCTCTCAATGCAGACGACGCACATATATAAGAAAAGTAGGTCACAGCGGTGTGCAGCCCGATGGAATGACACTCATGCATACTCGCACATGGACAGTGAAATCAGCTATATAAAGCCTATAAATTGTTATTAGTACAGTACATCTGCAGTATAACTATTCTTTCATAATGGCTGGCAACTGTGTGAACTCCACAGCATGACTCATCTGTGACACTGCAACAAATAAGAGAATAATAACATCCCTTTTGGATACAGTACATTTTCCAGAGTACATCCATAATGAATTTTAAAGATACAACATGAAAAAAAAAAAAGGGAGTCTGTGTCTGCTCAAGCTCCGTTAGCGCCCAGGCTTATCTCTGAAAGCTCTGGGTCTATTCATAGTACCGTACTTCTCCATCACTCCAAACACTAATGAAGCATTTACGCCCTTCCCACGCTCACCTTGTATCGGACAGGGTCTGGATGGAAGACGCCGATGAACTAATGGAAATGTAGATGCAAATGAATGGAGGCCAATTACAGACAAACCGAAACATTGATGTGATATGTGAGAATGATTAAGATACAATGATATACATGCAACATCTATCCAGCCCTTCTCACCGGTGTAAACAGGGAGATAATTGTCCCAAAGTGTAAAACAAGGAGTAAAACTGTATTACACGACAGCTTAACAGCATCTATTGTAAATAATTGGTATGTTTTTAAACGGATGTAAAAGAAAGACTTGTGCGTGGTGTTGTAATAATGGGTTAGAGTGAAAAACAGCGGTGAAGAGGGTGAATTGGCATGGGGTCTCACGACATCCACCCACTCTGCATGGCAGGCTCACAGCACTGTTCGGGGCTGGACACTGCGCCGCTTCTCCACATCACACATTAGCCCACACTCCAACGTGCTAGAGGCACACAGATGAGCGCTGAATCACTGGAGGTTAGAATAAACAACGCAGTGACACATATAAGGGGTCCACACCTCCTAAATGAAAGCAGCTAATCACAATGCTATTTTTATCCCCCTAACAATGGTATTGGTACATTAACAGATTACACTCTCCATTTCCTCCTGAATTGCAGCTTAGCGAGCGCTTCCGCATTAGGGGGAGATGAAGACAGGAAGTGCATAATGCCTGGAAAACAAGGACATTGAAATACATGTGTGTCCTACAATTAAATGATCATTCCTCTTTACCGGGTGTCTATTTGCTGAGTTCTCACTTTTGATTGGATAAAGTGGGATAGCAGAAAAGAGTGGCAGAGTGGTTAGCACTCCGGCCTCACAGCAAGAAGGTCCTGGGTTTGATTCCCATCGAGGGCAGGACATACTCGACAAACATCATCTACTCACTGACAGGTATGTAGTTGCTAATCTAGTATCTTGCAGTCTCATATCTGCACCTGCAGTTTATTAGTACAACAAAGCAGCTTTGAACAGTCACATGGCCTATATGAGAGAGAGTGCACTGTCCTGACACCCTGCAAGGACACAACACATTTCCAGAGATTTATCGAATGAGAAGCAGCCATGAGCATTACCTGGGGTCTTTTATTACACATCAAAAACCACACTATGGACAGTGATGCGCCCACACACAGTAAACCTGAAATACAAAAGCCACTTATTGTGATAGTTACAAGGTACAAGGCCTCAACTGTGGATTTATTACATAAGTGAGAGAAGGAATATAGAACGGACCAAGTCTATTTTTTACATCAAGCGACGAACAAAGACAAAATATTACTTAAAGATTTGGGATTGAGACCGAGAGATGCAGCTGGAGACTCTGGTGGAGACTTTTTTTAAACACACAAGACAATAGACAGAGTAATAAAGAGGATTTCTGGTTTACATCCTGTAAATATGTTGGTTTAGAATTTAGAAGCAGAACTACAGCCCAGGAAAAGAACATCAGAAAAGATATGTTTTTAAATCATTATGTACAAAGTATAAAGTTCAGTCTAGCCCTACTTTAGGAGACAAACATCAATATAATGTGCATTTGATTTCCGCCATTGATCTAAGCCTGCCAGATCCAAGCAGTGATGTGTGTTCTGCTACCTACAGAGGATCACAACTGACATAATGCACCCGACACTGAGATGAACAGACCGAGCGGCCAACAAATCCTGGTGACACAAGGCCGATCCAACACACCATGAATCACAGTCCTACAGGCAAAACTGGGCTGTGTCTGTTTCAGAGATGCTCTCACAATTTCACAAACAAAACCAAACTGAGCTGAGCCTTCAACTGTGAGCCGTCTGCGCTAATAATTCATTAGCTCACCAGGCAAAAGCAAAGCTCACTACATTTTGAATTAGGACCAATCAATAGTCCATGTATCAGCCTGTCCCAGTAACACCAGGGCATCAGTAAATATTAAAATTCACAGAGGGAGTGCCATTTCAACACATTTTGTAACACAAACATTTCTTAGAGTATTCTAAAGCCACAAAACCGAAACTGCACTTCTAAGCTTTCTTTCAAAGTTCTACACAAAAAAGAAAAACACACCAATTTACAATTCACAGGGAACAAAATGAGACAATTATATTACCAAAAATAAACATTGTAGTAGCTCCTGGTCAGCTATTCAATTACAAAATGGCATCATAAGAGTTCACATAGAGGCTGCACACTCCAGTAAGAAGTCCCACAACAGGAAAGATATAAGGAAACGTCAGTAGAATGTGGCTAAACTGGTTGAAGGCAGGCTACTTCACATTACTCACATGCTTACACACAGCAGAGAATATATCTTACCGTACATCGATCGTGATGTTTTAGCTCTCACTACAGAAGCTTATGTTCCCCTGATGCAGCTCCAGTCCACTCATACAGACATTAAAATGCACACAAACAGCGCTCACTCTGGGATGAATGTGTGCACGTGTGCTCGGAGCTAAAGAGCATATGAATATGCAGCGTGATTGGTGCAGAGCCCGGCTGCGGGCGATGAATTACTCTGCTGCTGTCCTGGCGGCTGCTGAGAACCCAACGTCACAGGGAAGCGTGTCGCGTTGACCTTGGATTTTCCCGTTCGTCTTCTGCAACAGCGCTATTTCTCAAAAGGAAAGGGGGTTGTGCAGGTTTCCCATGCGAGCATGCACACACACATGCACACCCCCTCCGCGCTTCCAATCAGTTCACTCTGCTGCCCACGAGACACAGGGAAAACAGAGGGAGACGCGCGCCACGGGGAGAGAAAGGAGAAGACCTCCCACCCACGCAATCTCCGTTCCCCTCCTCCCTCCTCCTCCCAGCATCCCTCTTTCCTTTTCTCCATCACTAATCTCCTTCTGCCTGGTGGACGGATCCTTATATCCTTTTGCTGAGGATTAAAAACTGAATATATTTTTTGCTGACCATTCAATAAGTCTTTGATTTATCATGGTACCATACTGCTGATGTTTTTTTCCATATTGTCAATCTGATCCTAGTTACTATGAGATCATATTACCACTCATAAACTAATATTTGTGAGGGATATAACGCCAACTGTAATAAAGTGTCTTCCAGGCTGCAGTGTTTATTCATATTATTAGGTTTCACTTACACAATAGATAAACAAAAAATAACAGCCAATATAATGAAGCACAAGTTATTGGAGTTCTGTCGAGGTTTTGATTGGTTTCACATTTTCCATTTAAAAAACAGTGGAGGTTACATTTAGAAATTCACAAAAAAGTGATTTGATTATTTTTTATTCATTTATTAGATCAACTAGCCTTTGATAACCTATGGTTAATTTCTGTCTGTTGTCCTTCATTCTCACACCAGTGCAACATACTCACGCATTTCTCATTTCAATAACATTCAAGATTTACTGCACATGTCGTAATAATATTGACGTAAAATAGTGCATGTTTTACTGAGTCATTGATATTCATATTGTGCAGACCTAGTTACTGAAATAATCCGAGCTGCACACACACAAAAAGGTCTTTAAGTAACAATGCACAAATATATAACCACAGTCGCTCTTGCTTGAAGTGGCAGGATGAACACTTGTCTTCAGGGCCACTTTGACTAAATAACCAAGAGGCTGTAACTCAAGCTTTGTTTTTACTCCATTCATTAACATTCCAACAACTGGCTCCAATCACTAGTTTACTTAGAGCCCCAAACACTTTTTGGGGGAAACCAATTTGATAATTTACTTTCCTATAACTTGCTGTGATTAAAGTTAAAACTCGTGAAATTTGGACAGAAATAGCACACGTTTTCCTTGTCCATTAAGATTGTCTATTGTGCAGTTCACTCAGCAGTGCTTTGTAATTACATTCAAAGCTGTACATTCTTGCATCCTACCATTTAAACTTTCATGACACAAGGCCTTCTTTGTAATACCAGAGAGCTAAGGCTTGATAAAATGGTTATTCTTCTTATAAATAGCAAAAAAGTAAGCCTATGCCACTAACAAAAAAAGTCCAGCCGTGAACAGTGAGGCCGGTGTGTTATCACTTACCCTTGCCACCGCGATGGTCCAGAAGGGTACGACAGTCCAGTGCCAACCTCTGAGTGGCAGGGACATCAGGCGCCGGCAAGGGCATGGCAGATAAAACCTCCACAGCAGCCCACCGAGCACTCAAATGCACACTACTCCTCTACACACAGATTCAACTCAAGCCACTGCAACTAACTATGCCCTGATATTCAGATGTCCTGGCTAGTAACTTATATCAGTACATAAGCTGACGGCATTAACAAAGAGATTAGCGATTGGTACTTCTACCGCAGCTCTGCTCTCTGTGTGCCTCCCACTCATTAATAAACATCTCCCTGACACAATGGACTTTTCAGTATACAGCCCAAGTGTCCCTCTCTCCCAAGGCATGAGACAAGTGAGACACAGAAATGAGGAGGAGGGCAAAGCGGGACAAGAGGGACTGCCATTCACTCAGTGGGTTTGAGGTTCAAGGAATGCAGCCATGATAGATGCCAACACAAGAAAAGTATCTGGTGAGTAACTTCACTACAGGAGCCTCCATCAGACAGTTATAGAGTTTTTCAACAAGACCACATTTAAAATAATACTGAATCACCCAAGAAGCTATAATTATACTTAACTTGGATGTATTATTATAGCTTCTTGTGGAGAAGTATTGACAATATTTTGGAATTGGGATGCTTAAACCCATTGATAGAAAGCCTCAGCATTTACATAGACATGATACATTTATAACACAGACTTGTGGTAAACGCAACCAACACATAAAGAAATATTGTATTGGGCAAATGTTTATTAGGAAATAGGGCACAAGTTTAATCCTATTCTTGTGCACTGCATCTTTTCTATTCTCAACCGAACCGTACTTTTCTACAAGTTAATTTATTTTCCCAACCGCCTTTAACTTTGTAAGAGCTACACAAAAGCATTGGTGGGACCTACCTGTCATGTTATATGTTGTCCACAGGGCGGCGCTGCTCTCCCAGTTTCACAGCGCGCGAACAGAGACCAGCACTACGCCCTGCGATGAGTCCCCTCCGGTGCTTTGTCAATCAGGAAAAAACCCGGATTGTCTGTGGCCTGTGGAGATTAGCCAACACAGCCAGGTTAGCTTTTGTGCTACTAAACAGTTAACTAACTTCTATTAAAAATGTGAGATTATACCCCGACACCACTTGTTTTTTGTTATATTGCCGCACGGCGCTTAAAGGAGAAAACACTTTTATACAAATTTGAAAAAGTAAATATAAGAAGCATTAGTTTAAGTTAGAGTTTGTGGTGCCACCATTTTCTAAACAAATTTTTCTTCTATATCTTCCGTTTATTATTTTCCTATGTCTACAGAATTTATTCAAAGATTTCTACAATGTCTTTAATTTTTTAAAGAAAGGCTTGTGAGGACCATATAAAACAGAAGAAAGTTGTTTGTTTGCGGCATGCTAGGCTACACATGCTAACTTAGGCTAACAGAGTGCCTTTTGAGTAATCACTGTCAGACAGTTTTTACTCGCCACAAGATTTACTCACCATAAAGCAAACAGGGTTTACGTCCTCAAAATATTTAGCAAGCAAGCATGGACAGTACTCAGGTGACACCAAAAGCCACTGAACATTGACGCTTAGACAGTAGCCTCAGGTGCTACCAGCTGTCAATGACTGGAGTACTATGGAGCCTGGATGGTTAGGGGTACTACAATGTTTCTACCGACCCTGCTCACACAGAGTAGGACTACGAATTGACTACGGGTACATGAGCCAAAGAAAAGAACTTACTACAACTAAAACTTTAATTCAATATTTTATAATTTAAAATATAGATTAGGTAGTCCTTTTTTAGATAGTAATTTGGGTGTAATTGGCTTTTTGTAAACAGATTACCTTAATCAGTTTTAGTGTTTCAATAACTTTTCCATAACTGATGTTGATGCTTTTGTGTTTTTCAGTCAATCAATCTCGAGATTTTCAAATATATTTCTATGTTAAGAGGCATGACGTTTAGAACGTGTGCCGCCATGGCCCAAGCTGACTTATTAGACAAGACAAGACATTTATTTTTGTATAGCCCAATATCACAACAACAGTCGCCTCAAAGGGCTTAACAGACTGCACTAGACAACATCCCCTGTCCTTAGACCCTCCATCAGGGTAAGAAAAAACTCCAAAAAAACCCAGCCAGGAAAAAATAGAAACCTCAGTGAGAACCACAGAAGGAGGGATCCACTCCCAGGACGGACAGGCCGTGCAGGAATGTGTCCGGGACAGTTGAAAAATACATAGAAATACACAAACATTTTCACAAATAAAAAACATTTATATTGGCAGTGTCCAGTGTCCACTCTGAGTGTGCAATAGTGGATGGGCCGTAGCCAACATCAAGGTAGATGACAGATGGGTAAGGGCCCTCACACTGGAGCACAGGCGTGGGGGAGGGGGGGGGGCACACATCACCCAGCAGGTAAGAGGTTTGGTCCACCCTAGGAGGAGGGAGAAAAGAGAAAAAAAAAAAAACTGTAATAGGTAGATGTGATAATATGAGCGGATTTAGTGTGTACCTACAGCTACAACCAGTGTAAACGTATACCTATGATCAATCAGTCTCCATACGTTTGGTGAAATAAGTATGTTTTGAGTTTGCTTTTGAAAACTTCAACAGAGTCAGCTCGCCGCACTTACGCCGGGAGCCCATTCCATAAAAATGGGGCTCTATAAGAAAAGGCTCTGTAGCCAGCAGACTTCTTCTTTACTCGAGGAAGTTGAAGGAGGCCAGCGTCCTGAGAACGAAGGGTACGAGCTGAAGTATACCGGGTGATGAGGTTAGATAGGTAAGAGGGCGCGCGTCCACAAAGGATTTTACATGTTAACAGGAGAACTTTGAAATCTGCTCTAACATGAATAGGAAGCCAATGACCGGAGTAATGTGATCAAACTTTCTGGTCTTTGTTTAAAGTCTGGCGGCTGTATTTTGGACCATTTGTAGTCTGTGAGTACTTTTCCTCGGCAGTCCAGAGAATAACGCATTGCAGTAGTCCAGCCTGGATGTGACAAATGCATGAATGAGAATTTCAGCATCAGCTAAAGAGAGGCAGGAGCGAATTTTTGAGATATTCCTCAAGTGAAAAAATCCTAGTTTAGTGACCTCACAAATGTGCTGCTGCAGAGATAGTGTGGAGTCAAAAATGACACCAAGGTTCCTCATAGTGTTGCCGTGCTCCAACAGACAATTGTTGATCCAGACAGTAAGATTGTTGAACTTGTGCCGATGACTGGCAGGACCAATTAACAAGAGCTCTGTTTTATCCGAGTTCAAGTGGAGGAAGTTTTGAGACATCCATGTTTTAATTGAAACGAGGCAGGCGGGCCTCTAGACGCTTGATGTCAGTAGTATTATTCGCTTTTATTGGTAGATACAGCTGTGTATCATCAGCATAACAGTGGAAGTTTACTCCATAACTTCTGATGATTTGTCCCAATGGTGTAACATATAGTGAAAAAAGTATGGGACCAAGCGCAGACCCTTGTGGCACACCGAATTTCACTGGTGCCGTGGAGGAGAACGATTTATTAAAAGAGACAAAATGAGACCTATCACACAGATAGGATTCTAACCAAGCAAGAGCAGAGCCAGAGATGCCAAACACATTCTTTAGTCTGTTGATTAGCACTGCATGATCAATCGTATCAAATGCAGCGCTGAGATCTAGTAATATGATGAGTCCTCGTCAATCTGAAGGAGGAGATCGTTAGTCACTTTAACTAAAGCTGTTTCAGTGGAATAAGAGGCCCTAAATGCAGACTGAAACGGCTCGAGGAGGTCATTTTCCGATAGATATAGAGTAAGTTGTTTTAACACAACTTTTTCAAGGACTTTAGATAGAAAAGGTAAATTGGAGACAGGACGGTAATTATTTAGGCATCCAGGATCCAGAGTAGGTTTTTTGAGTAGGGGTTTGACCACAGCCTGTTTGAAGAGGGAAGGAACGGTGCCAGTAGACAGGGACAAGTTTATAATGTTTAACATAATTTGCCCTACATAGGGCCACAGTTCTTTAAGCTGTTTTGCTGGCAGGATATCCAGAAGGCACGTAGTTGCTTTACATGAAGAAACCACCTTTGTCAACTCATCGAGGGATACAGGATCTAGGACTGAGAGACGAGAGGTCAGTGGATCCAAGTGAATGGGACCCGGAGCTGAGGAAGACAAAACCAAAATATTATCCCTGATATCTTCAATTTTATGTTTAAAGAAATCTAAAAAGTCTTGTGCACTAAAGGGAGAGGAGTCTTCAGTTGTTCTTGGTTGGATTAGTTTAGCAACTGTCCTAAATAGAAACCTGGGGTTTTGCCGGTTTTCTCTGATTAGAGATTAGAAATAAGCCGTCTTTGCAGTGCTGAGGGCGTGCTTATAGGTGTTTACACACAAACACCACTTTTGATAATTTAGATTAGTTTTTGACTTGCGCCATATACGTTCAAAACTCCTGCAGGCCTGTTTTAAAGCCCGGGTTTCGTCGTTATACCATGGTGTAGGTCGTCTGGCTGGTCTGGGCTTTGTCCTGAGGGGTGCCACTGAGTCAGTGATGGCCGAGAGGGTTACATGGACCTCCTTTGTGTAGGCTTCTATTGAGTTTCCAGGTGGAGTTAAATTAGGAAGAACATCTGTCAGCCGTGTGGCAAACATTTCCATTGCAGCCGCGCTAAAATTCCGTGTAGACACTACGCAATTGTCGGAATTTGAGGGGAGTCTATAACTAATCTCAAATTCCACCAGTGAGTGATCTGAAACAGCAGATGAAAGAGAGGAGACGAAGAGATGGGAAACATCTATTCCCCGAGCCAAAACAAGATCCAGATAGTTTCCACTAATGTGTGTGGGCTCATGAACAAACTGGTTGAAAGACAGGGTTGTAAGCAGTGATTGAAATGCTCTGGCCAGAGGATCACACTCCTTATTTAGATGAATATTAAAGTCACCAACTAGAAGGATGTTATCAGCGTGGGTTATTAAGTCCGAAAGGAAAACTCCAAACTCATCCAAGAAAGAAGAGTAGGGACCCAGAGGGCGATAGACTACAGCTAAATAAAATGGCTTCCTTCCGTTAATTTGAGAAGGAATATGTTTGATGAGTAACACTTCGAATGAGTAAAATTTTGGCTGTGATGATGGACCAGTAAAGCAAAAGCTTTATGAATGGCTGCAACACCACCACCCTGCTTCGACGTGCGTCCTACCTGTGCATATGCATAATCAGGGGGAGAGGCTTCATTTAGTGGCAGAAAAACATTGGGCCTAAGCCAAGTTTCACAAAGACAAAGTAAATCCAAGCAATGAGAAGTAATAAGATCATTAATTAAGAGTGCTTTGGACGATAGAGACCGCACATTCAGGAGACCAATCTTTAGTCTTGACGTAGAGCCTGCATTTGAGGGCTGGTCCAGTGGAGCGATAGTAACAGGAACAAGCTGTCGAGCTCTTACTGTTTTGCCGGGTTTAAAAGAATGCCTCTGAGTTATAATAACATGAGGACATGATGCTTTTGGGTCGCTGACTCTGAGTTTTCAGATGTGTTTGAGGACTAAATAAATTCACCATATCTAATAGATTTGGGCAGTAGACATTGGATTGATACGGCCTAACCAGAAAACTAAAAGCTGCTACATTATCCAGTTCCACACCCGCACTATGACTAGCAGGTTCTCTAATTCCTGCGACCTGCTGAGATTCCTTGTGTCAAATGCATTGAATGCACCCGTCTATATTACAAGACAAAATGGCAGCACCTTGTCCAGTAGGATGCAGGCCGTCTGCCCTCAGCAGGCCTGGGCGGCCCCAGAAAGAAGGCCAGTTATCCACAAAACCATAACCTTTCTGACTACAGTGCCGGGCCAGCCACCGGTTCATGGAAACTAGTCTGCTATACTGTTCATCACTACCCCTTACGGGGAGGGGGCCAGAGACAATTAATCGATGCCGACTCATCTTGTTCCCTAGTTCAAAAGTCCTAGCTAGGCTATCTTTGGTTACCTCAGACTGCCTCATTCTCACATTATTACATCCTTACTTACAAGAGCTTTGCACCTTTGCCAACAAAACCAGTTTGCATTCACTGCCCAACTATTCTTATGCCCAACATGTAATACACACCACCAACAGACCCAAATAGATGTATATTCAAAGTAAGTGAAGCCGTTGGCAGGATGGAGGCCATAGGGTCACTTTTGGTGTTTATTTGGCTTTAGTGCGTATCAGCTGATTAGTGGAGTGCCAACGCAGTAAGCTTTAATACTAATTAGAGTTTAGGGTTTTGCCTTCAGCAGACTTTCAGCCTAAATCCATACTCAAGTTTGTGCAAATACACTTTGAATTGTCACTAATTACAAATCTCGTAAATACATATACGTAGATAATACTTGTTTATGTAATCTCTATTAACAGGTATCTATGTATATCTATGACTATAACTAACACAACTTAATAATTTATTTTAATTTACTGCCACATACAATAATTATTATAGAAAATATATAATTTTACAAATTAGAGTTACTTGATTTAACTCTATCTACTGTATCTGAGTGGTTTACCTGGTGTCATAGTTTATAATGACAGGAGCAGGTAAAACAAGCACTTGACTCTGTGGAGCAAGGTTCCCAAGCATCAAGGAGGTGTGCTGATGTGGTGGCAGATAAAGCAGAACAAATTGCCTTAGACGTTGAAGCTATATTTAGATATACTGTAATCAGCAAGAAAGGTTTGAGCTACACAGTCAGAGTGAGGCAAAGGGCAACTCATTAGATCTGTCTTAAAGGCTTTGTGCACCGCCTAGGCAAAATTAGCAAAGTAAGGCTCAAAACCTTAACCAGCTTACAAGTAAGGCAACTACAGCCCCAATGATACTATTAGCCCCAAAAATACTTTACTGTTTACTGTTCGTGTCTATTGTTTTGTTTTATGTAGGTAGGTACAGTGTTAGTGTAAATAACCCTGCCATGCCATAAATGATTTGATACAAATATGAAAAGTTGAAATGCAAATTGGCAAATCCATGCTCTCCTTGGCTCTGCCGTCTGTTTTTGGGTTATTTTCTAACAGTGTACATCCTGGAAAACATACAAATACATTCAGGTTTACAGATTCATCAAGGCCAAAGAGACTTTATTTTTCATACCCATTCTGATGTAGTTTTTTGTCATTTTTACATGCACAAACAGACATGCACATCTTGACAAATATCTTTGTCAAGATATTGTCTCTGTCACAGAGTTGCCTTGGTGCCAATGACCACAGCTCTGAAGGCCAACAAGAGTGGCTGTTGACTAACTAATCCTCTTTGCTCTCCTCACTCCCACAGCTCTGTTTCACAGAGGTTGTTGACAGTCCAGGTGGTGGCCTACTGTCACGACAGATCGTCTCCATACATCTTGGTTGGACCTTTCACTCTTTTTGGCTTAATTTTGAATATGGCATCTTTTTGAATTACAATACATCTTTTATAATAATAGTTATGTTATAATATTTTCCAGAACATCAGCAGTCTTTTGCAATGGAATATGAGGAATACATTCTGTGGCTACGGACTGACATAAGGAGCGGATAAGATGTGGAACAATGCAGGTAATAAACTGTGCAGTGTAGAAATAGTCGCAGTACTAATAAACAAAAATAATATAATAAAGTGGTAGTGATATTGCATCTCAAATGTCAGATAAATAGCAGAAAAATGTTACCACATGTTTTGTATGTAACTATAAATTTAAAATAAATAAATAACTCTTGGTCAAAACGTCTAGAGTCAGAACAACCTAAAGGAGTTTAACTCTTAAAGCAGTAACTAGCTCAGGTCTAAATCTGGCCTCTAGATAATTTGGTTGAAAGCTGTTGTCTGGCACACACACCCTCGACTCGTGGACCCTGTCAGAAACATTTAGTCTCCCATGTTTTATACAAAAAGCTCTTACACTTCTCATCACCATACTTTTCACCCAAGGCTAATAACTGATCTGAGAGCTGAGGCCTGCTAAGGCTGTCGTAATGGTGACCTTCGTTGAGACGACACAGACTTCTCCAGTGGAGCTGCGTGAGCCAGTGTGTGTTTGTTCAACGCTGTCTCCAGGGTTGCGCAGAAAGAAGATGCTATGGCAAAAAGCTGTGAAACACATCATTATCCAGCAGGAGCTTAGTGCTCAGGTGAAAAGACTCTTTCTGTTTGGGATATTTAGTGTCATAAAGACATGGTTAAATTATGATATTGATAAACTTTTGATTTCAGTGAATAACACAACCATACTTATGCCCTATAATAATTGTGCCATACAATTTATTTACTAAATGACAGGTGGGTGTGGAGCCAGCGAGAAAAATATTTGTGACCGATGCGTATATGCAAGAGATCAACAAACAGATCCGCAACAAGGCCTTACGTGGGCGTAACAAAACGCCGATCATCATCCTTCAGAGTCCACCCTCAGCGAGGTTCTTCCACTACACAAAACAGTGTTGGAGGAACTTTTTATGACTATGCCAGTGATGCAGACTTTTTTGTGCAGTGGGGCCGCACTGTTCGTGGGGTTTATATACCCACACTAAGACACACTTTTAAGTCTCGTGACCTGGAGAAACTCTACCAGCAACACTCTTCTCACCAAAGACGAAACTCTCTCGCCATCACCAGTGCCATTGATGCTGTAGCCAAACTCCATATATTAGTTCTGTACCTAGGACTTGCCCCTGAGGAAACCACAGACACACTGCGCAGCTGCCTTACAAGCCTTTTCATGATGTTAGCTATAGCCCTGTGTACTGTGGTTTTAACCTGCAAAGACTCCATGTCTCCAAAGTGGCTTCACTACGCCGGTGTAGCTAGCTGGTTATCACAAACCACACAGGTGTTGGGAGGACTGGTATATGGACTGGAGAAGGACCCATCTTGGTATGTTCTTTTCACATTGTTTGCCACATACACGCTGCTACCATTACCACTGCTATGGGCCATGTGCGCTGGCACCCTCACCTCAGTGCTGCACCTTCTGGTGGAAATATTTCATTCATACCATGATTCTGTGCTTTTAAGACAGGTAAGAATGTCTGGAGTATACACACCTGTATAATTAACCTCATGGTTACTGAGCTCTTAATGGATATTTTATGTTTCTTGAGAACAGGTGTTTGCCAAAGGACTGCTGTATATGGGCATGAACACAGCTGGCTTGTTTATTCACTATTTGACAGATCATGCTCAGAGACAGGTTTTCCTTGAGACACGACGCTGCATTCAGGGTCGTCTAAAATTAGAGCAAGAGAATCAGAGACAGGTAATGTTAATCCTGCAATTGGTCATTGCTATACAGTTGTTCCATAACTGATGACAACATTTGACTTGATCATCACACAGGAGCAGCTGGTGCTGAACATCCTGCCTCGGTTTGTTGCCTTGGAGATGATTGCTGACATTAGCTCTCTGGATGAGGAACTCAGTCCTCAAGAGGTTCACAAGATACACCAGTATCGAGACGTCAGGTACTGTTTTCATGTAAAAATAGCATGTTTGTTTGTCATTTCTGTATCACTGCACACTGTAATTAAATATTCTTTTATTTTAGTATACTTTTTGCAGACATCAAGAATTTTACTCTTCTGTCAATGAACTTGTTAGCACAAGATCTGGTTCGACTACTGAATGAGCTCTTTGGACGCTTCGACCACTTGGCAGAGGTGAGAACCTGCCAACTTTTCGAAATAAACATGTATTTAGTGGCATTTGTACAGACGTTAATTTTTGCCTGCTTTTTGTTGTGGCCACCTCAGGAGCATCACTGTTTGCGGATAAAGTTACTTGGAGACTGTTATTACTGTGTGTCGGGGGTCCCTGAGCCACAACGTGCACATGCTCAACATTGTGTTGAGATGGGGCTGGCTATGATCAGCACCATCCGGTCAGTCTTTGGAAAAATAAAACAAATACTTTGTTTTCTCTGTTCCTTTCATTTGTTTAATTCAATAAATAAAATACTGTACCACCAGGTATCTAAGGAAACAGATGAACCTTAACATGGATATGAGGATTGGAATCCACTCAGGCTCTGTCCTTTGTGGGGTTCTTGGTCTACAGAAATGGCAGTTTGATGTCTGGTCCTGGGATGTGGTCATTGCCAATATGCTGGAGGCTGGAGGTGTACCAGGGTAAGTGTAAATGCCTATAAGTGGCAATAATTGTCCATGTGAATTTTATTATTATATTACATTTCATATTTCCAAAAGCAATATAGAACCAGGGCAATCTTGTGGACCAAAATACTTGACCACTTAATTGTTTTCAGACGGATTCACATCTCTCGAGCAACACTGGATTGTTTGCAAGGCCTCTACAAGATTGAGGATGGCCATGGTCGTGACAGGAATGAGTTTTTACGCAAACACAATATTGACACATTCCTTGTTTGCCCTGAAATGGAAGGTGTTAAAGTTAACCAAGCTGAGCCCACCAAAGTCCAGAAAACGGTTAAAACTTGGAACACAGATGTGTCTTTTGGGAATACCGCTGATACAAACAGTGTAAGGAGATAAAGTTATGAGCTCTATGTAAAAAAATAGATCTTCCACTCATGTTATTTATATGGCTCCTTCATAGATCCTGGCCTCTTTTACAAATGGATCACTAACCAACATATGGCAGTCCACCTCCAAAGAGATCAATAAACGTATCAGACATGCTATTGAAGTTCGCAGCAGTGATTTGCTGCACAGGGAGCACATTACGCCACTATCTTTAGTGTTCAAGGACACAGACATCGAGGACAAGGTATGAGAAGCTATTACATGCAGATGTATAATGTCCAATATGGGGATTTGGTTTTAAATACTTTCTTGTAATTTCTCTAGTTTTCACAGATGAGAGATGAAATGTTCAACTCCAACTTGGTGTGCTCCTTTATAATGCTCCTCTTTCTAATGTCAGCTCAGGCTCTCATTGCTGCTCCCAGGTAGAACCCACACATTTTCCAGAAAGATTACTTTTACCTGGAATTAATGCATTTGCTTTCTTTTGCTTTGTCTGACCATCTGGCCTTCGGTTTGCAGGATTTTATCAGCAGTCCTCCAGTTTTCAGTCTTTTTATTTGTCTACATGCTGCTGCTTCTGTTGGCCCTGGCTGAAGAGTTTAAGTGGACTCCTTTAGCGCTGCAGTATTTCTGCTGTTGGATCCATGAGAACAACAGAGCTCGCAACCTACTCACACTCACTGCCATCATTATTAACTTTGTCCTGGCGTCTACTAACATGGTAGTCTAGAACAATTAAGAATTGCAATTCAAACTACTTAGTGCACAACATTAATGCAATATCATGCAGTGTTTTAGCTCAAAAAAGAAATTGAAAATCATTAGTAAATCTTTTTCATGTCATGCTATATATTTCTTTGTATTTGTATTTGATGCAGGTATGGTGCATTGTCACAGACACAGGAGAGACTAATGTGCCAGAGAACACTGCACCATCACAGACACTGACAGTCTGCACGTACCCTGAAGTGAGACCGCAACACTTCTCAATCCATAGAAAAATATAGTCACACCTAAAATAACGCTGTCGTATTTTCATGTTTGATTGTTTCTTTAGGTTTTTGTACTTAGCACTGTCATCGCCATGGTCACTTGTGCCGTGTTTCTCCGTCTAAATTCAATTCTAAAGCTTGCTGTGTTATTGCTGGCAGTAGCTGTTGACTCTTACCTCATTCACATGGCCTTTGTTTCTCTCACACATCATGACATGTTGCAGAGGTCAGTGTATGTTGTTTTGTAAGAGTAGCATAGTTACTTTTTCAAAAACAGCCGTGAGTACTAATTTATCTTTATGTATCGACAGGTCTCACTATACCAGAAGAAAAGGGATATCTATCCTTCTCTTGGTCATGTTTATTGTGGCTGTCTACTACAATGGACGTCAGGTACTGAGATGTCTTTGTTATTAGTTTTTGTTATTATCTTTTTATTTCTCCTCCTAAGTAAGGTGACATGTGGGATACGGTCTCTTTTATTTGTCCAGTGGGAGGCTACTGCCAGGATTGACTTTCTGTGGCGCCTGCAGGCCCAACAGGAAGTGGAGGACATGAGAGAGTTGAGGGAACACAATGAGTGTCTGCTGTACAATATCCTCCCATCGCATGTAGCAAGACATTTCCTGGAGCGGAGTAAGAATGATGAGGTGTGCAAACAAACCTGATAATCATTGATTAATCTCACGACTCCAAAACTAACCATTTCTAATCAAACTAATGTATTGTAACATTTCCCTTAGGAGCTCTACTCTCAGTCATATGATGAAGTGGGGGTATTGTTTGCCTCAATTGCTGGATTTGATGAGTACTTTGAAGAGAAAGAGATCAAACATGAAGGGGTGGACTGCCTTAGACTGTTGAATGAAATCATTGTTGGGTTTGATGAGGTGAGAAGGAATTGGGTATTGCTTTTGAAATGCCTGATTATACTTGGAATCAAACCTGGACTGAATAAATAGGAATGGTGCTTATTACATCAGTCAACTGTGTAATCTATAATTATATCTCTCTGTGTTAACAAGTTGCTGGAGGAGTCCTACTTCCAATATGTGGAGAAAATTAAGACCATTGGTAGCTGCTATATGGCAGCCTCTGGCTTGGCTCCAGACCAACAGGTTGGCCATCTTCCTGCTGCCTTAACATTTCTTTTTCCTTTTTACTCATAAACCTGCATACTCTTTACATTCTCTCACAGACAAGTATGGATGAGTGGAATCACCTGAGTGAGCTTGTTTTGTTTGCCCTAGCAATGCAAGAGACCCTTAAAGAGATTAACAGGCTCTCTGCCAAAAACTTTCTGCTGCGAGTGGGTAGGTATTTAAGTGGCTTGCTGCTTACGTACACAAAAAAACACCACACTCCCATACTGACATTGCACTTAAATATACCCATTTGTCCAAGTAAAAACATTTTTCCCCCTGACCTAAACAGGGATTGCCCACGGGCCAGTGGTTGCAGGTGTGATTGGTGCCACAAAGCCACAGTATGACATTTGGGGCACAACAGTAAACCTGGCCAGCAGGATGGACAGCACAGGGGTGAGCGGTCGCATTCAGGTCCCTGAGGCAACCTGCAAAATCCTGTCAGAATGGGGCTTTGTACTAGAGCTTCGAGGGGAAATTTTTGTCAAAGGGGTGAGTGAATAAGAGATTAACTGTGCATTCATATACGCATGTATATTTTATCAATAGCCCTATGTAAATATAAATATAATAATATAAACACTAAAAAGAATTGATCTTGGGTAAAAAGCAGAGAGCTCAAATTAAAACAAGTGCTGTGTGTTTACTTATAAGCACAGTAACATATAATAAGGTGTAATATAAATGCATATTTCATTATTATAAATTAGCATTTTTTTTGTCAATGTGTAAATACAGCTCTTATTGCAGGTGAGTGAGCGCCAGGGAAAGGTCCGCACCTATTTCATCAGCACCATTCGCCACAAGACAGCCAACGCTTTAACATTTAGCCGCTCGGGACAACGATCAGAAGGGCGCATGACTTTGGCAAAAGTTGTGTACGGTCTTCTTCAGACCAGACATAAGGAGAAACTAAGAGAAACCAATGGTCGGTTTGGTCTGTCTCCTTGCAGCTTTCAATGCTGATGCAGGTCGTTTCAGATCAGCAGAATTGGAGAAGAAGAACTCTTTATTATTGTTTGGATAGCAGGCTATGGAATTCAACTATTGTTGCTGTTACTCCATGACTGAGTGCTCACTAGACACAATAAAAAATAACATATGGTTAAGCTTTAATGAGTAAATGCTCCAAAAATCTGCTGTTGATTTATTGCCATGTTTATAGTTCTGGCACTCTTTTCTCCACTGAAGTCGCCACCACTTCTTATGTAAAAGGCCAAAACACAAAATACCTCGGATCAGCCTCAAATACACCAATTGCCTATACAATAGCTTACTTATTTTTTACTGACAACTGTTTAATACATTTTCAGTCCTTGTTATATTGTTATTGCTGTCATTCATCTGTAATGTATGCATTTAGCAGGGTCCTATCTGTATTTGTATTTTTTTTTTATTAAAAGTTGTATTTTTATTATCAGCTGCCATTTAATGTTGCTTAGGTTAATTTAATATTAGTCAGTAAACGTGCATTTACTTATGATAAATCCAGATACTGTATGAACGGTGCCTTTAGTGTTACATTGTATCTACGTGGACAGCTCTAATTTAGACAATGGTCTTTTTCTTTCTCTGATTCAGTCGGCATAATTTTGTCATCTCTGCAGAACTTTAATGTTGGCTCCTCAGTGTTCACGTGAAGGATTAGCTTGAATATGTAAAACTCTTAAATATTAGTTTCCTTCGGATTTAAGAATTAATTAAATTGTTTTAAAACAAATGCTGCTTCCTTAAGGTTTTGTATTTGTCTAAGGGTTTTGTGAAGATGGTCATTCTATTCATACTATTTCATTTGTTTTTCAAGGAAACCTCCTGTTGCTAATAAAATCAATCAATCAATTCACTCGTTTTTTTTTACTTTGGCAATCTATTTAAAGTGGTATCACAGAGATGCCAAGTCCCTGTTGGGCTGGGTCGATTTTTCTAGACTCGATTAAAGCTGACTGAGGCTTGCGCGGGTATATTTCACGGACTGGTTCACAGATCGTTACAGGGACAAATCACTTCTCATGCTGGGTACTATTTAGTCAATATTAAACAAAATATGCAGCATATAATTCCATCAATAATGTCCCCACACAAATGCCACCAGTGTTGTTAAAATGTTGGGGGAAAAGGCCTACATTAAATTCTGAATAAGATCTGATTTCCCCAAAAAGCAGAATATAATGGGTAAAAAAACAAAACAACACCGCACCACAGTAAAAGGCTGCCTTTTCAAAAAACATTAAACGCGTCAAAATAAAGCCAAAGTTATTAAATCTAGGCTTACTGGTTCCTGCATACTACTTCGGTGCTAGTCGCCGCTCCGGAGTGAGAGCTCTGTCTTTGCTTCGTCTCTGTGCAGACACGCGGCGGGCTTCGCCTCTGCGCTGCCGTGCTTTGATTGTTGTGGCTTCTTGTCTCCTCCTGGAGAAAGTTCGCCTCGCTGTCAATTCATTTCTTTTGCCGCTAATCTTAAAGAACTATGGCTGACTCTCATGAGGACAAGCTTTACAAAGCAGAATATGCGAAAAGCGGCCGCGCGTCGTGCAAGAAATGCAAAGAAAACATAGCTAAAGACTCACTGCGGATGGCCATCATGGTGCAGGTAACGTAGCTTCGCCTGGAATGTGCTTCTGATAAGAAAGCTACAGATTTAGCAGACTGTTTTATATCTACACACGCATGTGAAATATATAGTCCCAGGTTATTTCTCTCACTGGTGAAAGGAAATATAAAGTTTAGATTGTGCTATTTGCTATTAGGCCCTCGTTAGCATTTAAATGGCTGACATTGTCCATTGAATCCTCACAAAGAGCCGCTGAGGCTATTCGAAGGAAGTCGCATTCTTCTACTCCTGTGTGCACTTAACGTTACAACAAGTTAACTACAGTAAACACATCTTAATAAGAATTTTACGTAATGCATTAAGTGCAGTTGCTAAACCAAAAGAGAAGCTAATATAGCAGTCAGCTTCATCTAGTTGAGATTTTGTAATATTTTCTCTTTCATTCATTCATTTATATTTCAACTCTGTTCACTATGTAAATGCAATATTTGTGATATGTTCCTATCCTCTTCCTGCTCTAGTCGCCCATGTTTGACGGGAAAGTCCCACACTGGCATCACTTCTCCTGTTTCTGGCAGCGGGCTGCAGCACAGTCCCCTGCTGATATAGGAGGCTATTCTGACCTCCGCTGGGAAGACCAAGAAAAGGTCAAAAAGGCTATTGAGAGTGGAGGAGCTGCCTCAGGTCAGTTGACTTTTATACTAGGAAAATTTCAATATATACTTGAGACACGCTACATATATATTTCTTGATGTTAATTAACAAATTAATTATTCCACTGTCCACAATTGACATTATGTGCAAGTATCTGTCTATTCTACAAAATATTATTCTCTTCTATATTCTGTTGGCTGTTATTTGACGATTTGTCTCTAATCTTTTAGGAAAAGGAGACAAAAAAGTGGCGCCAAAAGGAGAGAAAACATTGAATGACTTTGCAGTGGAATATGCAAAGTCTAACCGCAGCACATGTAAAGGCTGTGAGCAGAAAATAGAAAAGGTTAGTACAATCGGACGTTGTAAATATACTTTAATGCATTAATGACATTTTACGTCACCTTTTATGGTAAATGTTATCTATTCATAAATTTCTCTTAGGATCAGATTCGTGTATCTAAGAAAACTGTTGACCCCGAGAAGCCTCAGTTGGGCCTGATTGACCGTTGGTATCACACGGCGTGTTTTGTGAGCCGTAGAGAGGAACTGGCCTTTAAGACTGAATACAGCGCTGCACAACTGAAGGGATTTGGTGCACTGCGGGCTGAGGACCAGGTGGAGCTTAAGAAAAGGCTACCTGCAGTCAAATCTGAAGGGTGAGAAAAACATTTTTAAATGAAGGGATTTCTTATTTGCAGGTTGGAAATGTGGATTCAATCATACATTAGTACTTACAAATTAGATAAAGTCTAGCCTAAGCAGGTCTAAATTGCATTTCTGGCTGCAGTGCTCCTGTCTTCCTCTCTGTCTCTTATTGTTCGACAGCATAAAAATATTGCCTTAAATGTGTCTCTGAAAGTTGCCATAGTGTACGCGTAGAGGAAGGGGTTGACAGCAGAGTTGGCGTGCGACAAGATGATGGAAGCGAGCAGCAACTCCAAAGGAACAGGGCAGTGTGGGCACAGCAGCAGGAAGCAGTTTATTATATGGAGTGGGATCCAGCAGATTGTAAAGAGAAAGAGCACCAGAAACACAGGCATAGCTGTCTTAATCTCCTTACGAATACTTGCAACGGCTGGTATTTGAGCCTCTCCTCTTCCGCTTTGCGCACATGCAATTCGTTGCACCTGTTTCTTGACCGTGATGAAAATTTTGGCATAGATAAAAAACATAATGACCAATGGTGTAAGCACACAGGCAAAGAAGTTAAAATAAACCATATAGGTCATGTCCACAACAAAAACAAAGAAACAGTAGCCTGATTCTGGAGGTGTCTTATGCCAGCCCATGAGTGGCACAAGTCCAATGAGAAAAGCCAGCAGCCATGTGGCGAGGATCACCAAAATTGCATTGCGAGGTGTCATGAGTACCTGGTAGCGGAAAGGCATAAAGATGGCCAAATAGCGCTCCACAGCAACTGCAAGCAAGCTGAAGATGGAGCTCTGGGTGAACATTATCAACACACTTAACATAAGCAGACACAGGAAAAGATTGTAATGCGGAAGACCGATGTCTGTGAGGATGGCGCATGGAATGGCGATTGTTCCAACACAAATGTCTGCAACCGCAAGCGACACCAAGAAATAGTTGGTGACTGTGCGTAATTTCTGGTTGAGGCCCACTGCAGCACAGACCAGTAAATTGCCTAATGTGGAAAGCAATGCGATGATGAGTTCAGCCATCATGTACGCCAAATTTGGGGAGATCCCCGTCTCGGCAGGCGGCAGTGAAAGAGAGGGAAAAGAGCTGATATTGTCTGAGGAGGATCGGTTTGAACGGTTCCAGTGAGATTTGATATTTGATGACTTTTCTGTTTCCTGGAATCTGTAGAGCATCATCAGTACATATGTCTTCATTGCTGATGAAAAGATAACTGGATTTAATTTAGAAAGTTCATACAAAAAGTCAAATTTTGCCAATTTATGGCTATGAAAAACATACACATGTAAATTATAATAAAATGGCTCACTGACCTGTTTGTCTGCAATGCCGTCACAAGAAATACAAGAGAGTCCATGCTTTTATTCTAACAGAAGATATCCTCACAACCTGCTCTGAATTTTTTATAGAAATATCATTCTCCCTTATGGTTGTTATTAATCAAGTTTTGTTTTGGCTTTCAAAACCCCAGGGGTCTGTTGCACAATTGTATTGCACAATCATTAGCAATAATGAGGGCGGATGAGCAATAATGAGGATGGATGTATGCCCAATAGACTGTTGATGCTCTTGCATGTTTTCAGCTGTGACCCCATCATCATGTGGAGGCTAGTAAATTGTTCCGTTCAGGACATGTTGGCTGATATTGATACTCTTGAGAATTAACAGACATGTACATGCTTGCCTAGGTGGGTGTCCATTAACTAATAGTGCCCCAATGGCTTTTGTTAATGAATGTGATCAAGCTAACTTTATGTACTTAAGTCCCCCTTGGTTATTTATTCTTTATTCAGTGATTAATACAAAGTTTGGTTAATTATGTTCTTAAACTTCTAGAAAGAGAAAAGGTGACGAGTTAGATGGTGTATCAAAGAAACAGAAGAAAGAGGAAGAAGATGAAAAAAAAAAACTAGAAGAGCAATTGAAGGTGGTTTTTAATCAACTTTATTTATTCATTCATTCATTTTTATTCTGATTTAACAACACTTATGTTTAGTGGCTGTAAACAAAGCTCATGTGTTTGTGAATCTCCAGATCCAAAGCCAGTTGATTTGGAGCATCAAGGATAAACTGCGAAAGTACTGTTCAACTAATGACATGAAGGAGCTATTGATTGCAAATGGCCAAGAGGTGCCATCAGGAGAGTCTAATGTAAGACAAAATGCTCTATTAAGTAGTATTTTAGAAACGGATAACTTTTAGGAGGTAACTGCAGTTTCTATCAGTCCTAATACTGTTATTTAAACTGGTATTGTTGTAGGTGGTTGACAGTCTGGCTGATGGCATGGCTTTTGGTGCACTTGATCTTTGTAAGGAATGTTCAGGCCAACTGGTGTTCAAGGGTGACGCTTATTACTGCACAGGGAACATCTCGGCATGGACAAAGTGTGTGTTCAAAACCAAAACGCCAGTTCGCACAGATTGGGTCATCCCGAAGGTAGGTAAATTTATCTCTTTTGGTTTGAGTGAGGAATTATAGTACATTTTTGTTTTGTCACATTGAGTGTTAAGTACATTGCCTACCTTTTTTTCAGGAATTCCATGAGCTTCCATTTATGAAGAAATTCAAGTTCAAGAAACAAGACAGAGTATACCCCAAAGAGGCTCCCATCCCAACTGTGGTCAAATCTGAACCCTTGGCGAGTGCATCTAGTACTCCAGTTGAACAAATGACAGAGGCACCTGCAGGTTAGAAAAATACTAAGCCACATTTTTTTTGAGGGTTAGGGTTATTTCTTTACACTTGAGTTTGAAAATAATTAATTGAATGGGTATGCCTTTTATAATTGAATATTTTGAGCACAAGAAAATGCTAGATGTGTAAAAAAAACAATACAATATGTTTTTTAATGAATATGGCCATTTTTATCATAGACAAACCTCTTACTGGTATGAAGCTGATGACTATTGGGAAGTTGTCCAAAAACAAGGATGATTTAAAGGTTGCTGTAGAAGAGCTTGGAGGAAAAATAACTGGCAGTGTAAATAAGGCCTCGCTTTGCCTCAGCACCAAGAGTAAGTAACCATTTTGCAAGAGAATTGAAGTAGGCTGCTGGGTTGTACTGAATCAACAGGAAATGCATAACTTTGTGTTTTATTTTCATGTTCTCCAGAGGAAGTGGAAAAGATGAGCAAGAAGATGGAAGAAGTGAGGGATGCTGGCGTGCGAGTAGTTGCTGAGGCTTTTCTTACAGATATTAAGTTCTCAGGAAAGGCCCTCCAAGAACTGGTCTCCCTCCATGCCATCTCACCCTGGGGTGCAGAGGTTAAAGTAGAAAACCAGGCTTCATCAATGGCTTCAAAGTCCGGGACACTGGCTACAAAGAGCACTGGAAAGGTCAAGGAGGAGGAAGGTAAACAGTGTGTTTTCTCTGTTAAATCGTTGACGGGTAATGTTGTGAGTTTTATCAGTGAAATGGTGTTTTTGTACTATATATTATTGCAGGTGGAAGCAAAGCCAAGAAGATGAAACTGACTGTCAAAGGAGGTGCTGCTGTAGACCCAGACTCAGGTAATGATGCTTTGTGTCCTTTGTACCTCTACTTAGCTAGTATGTGTAATAAACCTTTGTTCTTGTCCTGATTTTAGGTCTGGAGAACAGTGCCCATGTCTTGGAGCAGAGTGGAAAGATGTACAGCGCGACCTTGGGTCTCGTGGACATTGTCAGAGGGACTAACTCTTATTATAAACTGCAACTGCTGGAGGATGATGTACATAAACGGTCCGCATTGCTCCTGAAATATATTTTCAGAAATGAAACAATAAACCTTTTATATGATTTTTATATATATAAAATCTTACAAAATTTTCTTCCAGATACTGGGTATTCAGGTCATGGGGCAGAGTAGGAACCACCATTGGGGGGAACAAACTTGACAAGTTTGATGATAAGAGGTCTGCAATGGACAATTTCCTAAATGTGTACAAGGAGAAGACTGGCAATAACTGGGGATCTTCTAATTTCACAAAGTATCCCAACAAATTCTACCCGCTGGAGATTGATTATGGACAGGTACAGTAAGTAAACGACAATGCTAAAGATAGAAAACACACATTCTCTGTTGCTGACCTGTTTTTTTTTTTTTTTTTGTGCCACTCGTCAGGATGAGGAAGCAGTTAAGAGGCTAACGGCCAGTGCAGGTACCAAGTCTAAGTTGCCCAAACCTGTTCAGGACTTAATCAAGATTGTTTTTGATGTTGAGAGCATGAAGAAGGCCATGGTGGAATTTGAGGTGAGATTGTTTGGATAGCATGAATATTCTTGAAAGAAATATGTACATCCAATAACTTTCATTCAATTAGACACTTCCAAGTCACAGTTAGTGAATTTTCTTTATTTATTCTCTTTTTTTCAGATTGATCTCCAGAAGATGCCACTTGGAAAGTTGAGCAAGAGGCAGATTCAAAATGCCTATGCTCTTCTTACAGAAGTACAGCAGGTCAGCAGAAAAGAAAGATTGTAGACTTTACTTGTTATGATTTTTGTTTGTGAGGTACCTTGTACACTTTTTTTTTTTTTTTTTTCATTTTCAAAAGATTGCAATGTGAGTGTTTCTTTTTGTTTGTTTGTTTTCATTTTGAAAAGATTGCAATGTGAGTGTTTCTTTTTTTTTTTCTATTTCTTTTTTTAGGCTGTATCAGATTGTGTGCCTGAGGCTCAGATATTGGACCTGTCCAATCGCTTCTACACCCTAATACCTCATGACTTTGGAATGAAGAAACCTCCTCTGCTTAACAACCTTGACTACATTCAGGTAAGTGCAACATTACATTTTTATGATAACGTTTTATTTGAAATGTTTATCATCTTTCATTTATATTGTCACAATTCAGGCTAAAGTTGAGATGTTGGATAATCTGTTGGATATTGAAGTTGCATACAGCTTGCTGAGAGGTGGAGCCCAGGACGATGAGAAGGATCCTATTGACATCAACTATGAAAAACTCAAAACCAAGATTGAGGTATGTACTTTTTTATAATTCTAAGTGGAGGTGTTCAGCATAAGCTTACAGTAAGCTTAGTATGATATGGCTGTTATTTTGTCATTCAGGTTGTTGACAAGACTTCGCAAGAGGCGGAGATCATTAGGCAATATGTCAAGAACACACATGCTGCTACTCACAATACTTACACACTGGATGTGGAAGAAGTAAGTGAAACAGATTCCAACACAAACACTGTGTGTGTAAATAAAACTAATTAAAATGTATAAATTCTCTTGCATTTAAGATCTTTAAAATCAATAGAGAGGGAGAACGCCAGCGTTACCGGCCATTTGAGGAACTGCACAATCGGCAACTACTATGGCACGGTTCACGTACCACCAATTATGCTGGTATTTTGTCTCAGGGTCTCCGTATTGCCCCTCCAGAGGCCCCAGTGGTGAGTGGTATTTCAGTTGTTAGGTATATTTTGACATATCAGAGTTTTCTCATTTGACACACAGTTTTTAGTAGTACTTTAGAGTTCATATTGATAATATTAAAAAATATTGACCCATTTTTATTTTTTTTTCTATTTACAGACTGGTTACATGTTTGGCAAAGGTGTTTACTTTGCCGACATGGTGTCTAAGAGTGCCAACTACTGTCACACCTCTCAGTCGGACCCTGTTGGGTTTTTGCTGCTAGCCGAAGTAGCCCTTGGCAACATGTTTGTGACTTTTTACTAAACATTAAAAATATATTTTGGAACTTAATCAAAATGAAAACTAAAGGATGTCCATTATTTTCTCAGGCATGAACTGAAGAAGGCAGCCCACATTACAAAATTACCCAAAGGAAAACATAGTGTTAAAGGTAAATTCAATTTCAAGTGCTTGTGTGTGTGAATGAATATTTTTACATTTGTAGTTTTATTCAGGTTACAGTGTAGATAATCTTGTCATAGAGTGGCATATTTGTCGTCTGCTGCAGGCAGTTGGCTGACTTTAGCACTGTTAACCTTTTTTTGCAGGTGTGGGCAGGACAGCTCCAGATCCAAATACCACCGTTGCATTAGATGGTGTTGACGTGCCTTTGGGAAAAGGAGTCAATACAAACATTGATGATACCAGTCTACTGTACAACGAGTATCCTTTTAAAATAGATGTTTTTGTTATGAATATTGGTCACAATATTTTATTTATACATATCACAATATATTAGTAACCATTTGCATGCATACCTTAAGCAAATCTTAGCAAAGGTGCATACATAACACAGCTTCAAAGTGACATTGGCTCCTATTTTGTTTTTTTTCTTTAACCATTTCCCCTCCAGATACATTGTTTATGATGTAGCACAAGTAAATCTTAAATATCTCCTGAAGACCAAGTTTAACTACCAAACATCACTGTGGTGAGAAGGCTTTGTCTAGTCTCTTCTGTGAAAACCCAGACCACTATTGCCTCCAAATTCCTGGACTTCATTCTCTACTAATGTTTGGCAAAGAGTGTGCCACTTTGTTACATTCTCAGAATTAATAGCCGTTAATCATTGTTAGTATTGTACTAGGTATTTGAATACCTACACCAGAGTTAAAGCATGGTTTTAAACTACAATGAAACTTGAAAAGGTCTAGTTTTTTCCCATGTAGTCTTGAATATTGAAAATGTAGTCGGTAAGTTTTGTCAACAACCAACATAGCTTCCAATAGGAACATTGCAAAATGTTACGTACAAGGTACTATACAGGTTTGGCCTGTATATACTAGTTTTGTTAAGTTTGCTACCTTAAGTCCAAATAACTTTTTTTTGTATTAGTAATATTAGTGTAAGAGACATTTACAGGTACAACTGACATGAGGATTTTCTCACATACCGCAAACAAAATAAAAGCATTGCTATAAAATATATCTTTGGTTATGTCTGATTTTACTCTAGTTTAATATAATATGATTACTTTTTGTTTTGGACATTTGTAAAGAGAAGCATTTCAAAGGAAATTGAAGTTCCTTGAATATGTCCTGGGTGACAGAAGCTCCACAGACAATGTTAAAGTTTTGATATTACTTTTACGTAATCCTTGTGCTTTTAAAAAAGTTCAAACTGGTTATAAACGCATTAACTAGCAAGCATTAACTGACATTCTTAAAATGAGAATAAAGACATGTATGGTGAAATATCCAAAGGTCAAGATTGCCCTAGCTTTGCCGTAGACACTGTATTTTGCCTACAATACACTTTTCGTTTGTTATTGTACATGTTGAGTAAAGTAGGAATATGCAAAATGTAACAATCTTACCAACCATTATTACATTGTGGCGTTTTATTTCTCTCAAATCACCCTCCATAAAGCGTCCCGACCCAGAATGCAATTTGACTAAGTCTTTGAAAAAGCGGCGCGGCTGATTCAAGATGGCGGAGATGGACCAGCTGTTAGACGAGAGTGAGTAAAAACACAAATTCAAAGAGTTTTACGATACAAACACACAACGAACCAAGCTGCTATATGATGAATATTATGTTATAAAGTGTCATTATCTGTTACCCTGACATTAAATCACGTTTCAGATAGAATTTAAAAAGTCATATAATGTGTAAAGACGTACCGGTTTGACAAAGTAGGCTAACGCTTATTAGCAGGAGAGGCTAACGATAGCTAATAGGACAGAGTTGAGCCTTTATGGGTAAACAAACAACATAGCTTAGCAGAGTGCTATCGTTGCTAACCCATTTTTTGTTTTAATTGTAAAAACAAACTCTTGTGTCAATAAAATGCATACGCTAGCTATTTGCAATTTGTGTCTTTGGCTTTAGTGATATTGTATTTGTATACTGTGATCAGTTAGCGCCGGTTAGCGCTTGGTTGATGTTGGGTGATTGCTAACTTGTTAACGTATATCTAACTAATTCATTTAGCGAGCTTGCGATGGTATACTCGGTACGCTTAGGTTTGGCAACAGCTGTTATTTTCAGTCCATCTATCTTAAGACATCAAAATAGACAACCCTAGGTGCAACGTTAGCTTTAACACTTGTTTATTTCATTCAACAAATTATCAATGATGTCATCACTGCTTGACATTTTAGTTTGAAGGTCTCTGTTTTATACTTTTTTTAGTTTAAGTTTAATAATTTTAACAGCAGTTATCAAGGTTGCGTTATGTTTTTATTACTAGCCCTAAATGTGTTACATGTGTGATGTTATGCTCGTTTTATGAAATATGTCTACAATAAAGACCTCATTTATTTGTTCTAAATACTTTAAATATAAAATATACAACCAGGTCCATAAATATTGGGACATCAACACAATTCTAATCTTTTGGCTCTATACACCACCACAATGGATTTGAAATGAAATGAACAAGATGTGCTTTAACTGCAGACTTTTAGCTTTAATTTGAGGGTATTTACATCCAAATCAGGTGAACGGTGTAGGAATGGGACAGATTAACAATTATAAATCAAAACTTTCACTTTCTAATACTTGGTTGCAAATTCTTGCAGTCAATTACAGCCTGAAGTCTGGAACGCATAGACATCACCAGACGCTGGGTTTCATCCCTGGCGATGCTCTGCCAGGCCTATACTGCAACTGTCTTCAGTTCCTGCTTGTTCTTGGGGCATTTTCCCTTCAGTCTTGTCTTCAGCAAGTGAAATGCATGCTCAATCGGATTCAAGTCAGGTGATTGACTTGGCCATTGCATAACATTCCACTTTTCCTTTAAAAATCTCTTTGGTTGCTTTCACAGTTAGATTTGGGTCATTGTCCATCTGCACTGTGAAGCACCGTCCAATGAGTTCTGAAGCATTTGGCTGAATACGAGCAGATTATATTGACCAAAACACTTCAGAATTCATCCTGCTGCTTTTGTCAGCAGTCACATCATCAATAAATACAAGAGAACCAATTCCATTGGCAGCCATACATGCCCACGCCATGACACTACCACCACATGCTTCACTGATGAGGTGCTATGCTTTGGATCATGAGCAGTTCCTTTTCTTCTCCAGACTTTTCTCTTCCCATCACTCTGGTACAAACTGATCTTGGTCTCATCGGTCCATTGTTCCAGAACTGTGAAGGCTTTTTTAGATGTTGTTTGGTAAACTCTAATCTGGCCTTCCTGTTTTTGAGGCTCACCAATGGTTTACATCTTGTGGTGAACCCTCTGTATTCTGGAAGACTGAAGTCTTCTCTTGATTGTTGACTTTGACACACATACACCTACCTCCTGGAGAGTGTTCTTGATCTGGCAACTGTTGTGAAAAGTGTTTTCTTCACCAGGGAAAGAATTCTTCGGTCATCCACAACAGTTGTTTTCCAAGGTCTTCTGGGTCTTTTGGTGTTGCTGAGCTCACCGGTGCGTTCTTTCTTTTTAAGGATGTTCCAAACAGTTGATTTGGCCACACCTAAAGTTTTTGCTATCTCTCTGATGGGCTTGTTTTGTTTTTTTCAGTCTAATGATGGCTTGCTTCACTGATAGTGACAGCTCTTTATATCTCATATTGAGAGATGACAGCAAAAGTGTCAAATGACACACTTAAAGTGAACTATGAACCTTTTATGTGCTCCTTGTAAATGGGATAATGAGGAAAAAACACACACTTGGCCATTGAACAGCTGAACAGCCAATTTTCTTATTACTTTTGGTCTCCTAAAAAGTGGGAAGCACATTTACAAACTGTTGAAATTCCTACACTGTTTACATGATTTGGATGTACCTCAAATTAAAGCAAAAAGTCTGCAGTTACAAATCTATTGTGATGGTGTATAGAGCCAAAAAGATTAGAATTGTGTCGATGTCCCAATATTTATGGACCTGACTGTACTTGTGTTATTAGACGCATGAATTAACATGGGGCATCTATTTCTTTAGGCTCCTCAGCAGAGGCACTTGTCAGTCTGAAAGGTACGTTTTTTTTTTTTTTTTTTTTTTTTTGTCTGTTAAGAATTATGAAGAAGCAGCTGTTCATGTGGTTTAAAAAAACAGATGAGTCTGGATATAGTTAAACTGTGACACAATAACAGCATTTGTTTATTTTTTTATTTCCTTGCAGAAGGCAGCTTGTCCAACAGTCTGAATGAAAAGAATAGTTTTCAGAGAGCTCACAACACCAGGGGACGTCAGTCTTCACTTACAATAGACACGGTAAAAAAAGATTCGACTTCACAAAACAGACATTTAGTCCAATTTTTATGTCATTACATTATTTTGTAGAAAGGGTGCACAGTTCAGTTATGCTGATGCTTGGTTGCCTCTTCTAACAGATCCACCACAGGTAGCAGGTACCTAACTGGACCGTATAATCATGAAGTGCTCTTTTGTTTATGATATTACAGCGTCTGCTAGTCTGTACAACAGAGAGCTTGACAGTACAACTTGAAGAATTGACACCTACTCCTAGACTTAACTGTACTTTAAATGTTATCATCTGCCCAGCTGTTAGCAATCAGAACTTGGCTTCAAACAACAAGCCAACTGTCGAGCTTAGGCACAGTATTGAGTGAATGCATCCTAAATGTGCACACCTTTCTGTTAGCTGGTTGCAATTTTAAATACTGTAGTTTGTTTCTCTTGTTTTTCTTTTTCAAAATGGTATTTTCATAAAAAAAAAATTCCTACTGTACAATTTGTATGTGTTTTAAGAACATTGTCATAATACTTTTGTAATAATATTTTTGCCTAATTCTACACTTTAATGCAGCCCACAAGGAGCTCAAAGAGAAGCCGTTTGTTTCGGGACGAGGATGAGCAGCCACGTCTTCCTTCCAGATCTCCTCGGAGGAGCCAGAGGGTCACAACCACACCACAGGTGAACAATAATTCTGTTTTAAAAAGAGGTAAACCTATTCTTTTGTTGACTTTATAAGTCAGTTTGCATTTTTATACATTTTTTTGTGGTTGTTTTGCAGAAGTTTTCTAATGTGGTGACACCTGATAAGAAGGCATCTCAGAAAATAGGGCTGAGATTGAGAAACCTTTTGAAGCTACCCAAAGCTCACAAATGGTGCATCTATGAATGGTTTTATTCTAATATTGACAGGTAAAGTCTCATCACCTTTAATAACATGTTATTTTTTGTAAACATTAGACAAGCACTAAATGCTGTCCTTTTTACATAGCTGTTTTTTAAAGCCCAAAGTCAATCCGTTTTTATGTTTGTGCATAATAGAACTCATGAAGATTTCATGCACTTATTTGATACCTAATTTGGCAAATGCTAAGTTGTTGGACACACACTTGCTCTCGATAGCCGAATGAAAGCATTTTGATTTTGTAAACGCACTTTGAATTTTCAACCTTAAAGTGGACATTAAATGGACTTTTATTTTATTTTTATTTTTTTGTTAATTAATAACACAGTTCCTTGTGCTCCTCTTGAAGTGTATTTTACATGTTTTAATCAATAGTCTCATGGTTTAGGTTATACAGGACTCTGGAAAACCCTCCTCTGAAACACTCAGCTTTAAGGCCTGGCCCATTTAACTGAGCAGAGTACTTAATTTCTTCTCCAGCTTGTCAATATTGTGTAGTCTTTACCGGATACAAAACTAGAGTGTTTCTTTTCGGAATTTTAAACATTCTTGTTAAAATGGTAAGAGCCGTAGATTATACATTTGAGCCAGAGTCTAACTGCGAGCCTGAAGAGACTCGAAAAGCCAGGGTGAGAACAGCTCTCTGGTAAGTAAGTAATGGGCAAACTAACTCTCTTAAAAACACTCTTAATGCATTTAAATGTGTATTCAACAGACACGGTTTACTCCCACAGACGGGAGTGATACCTAATTCCGTGTAAGTAGTGGTCAATGTATTTTCGTCTTGATATTGTAATATGCATCTTCCGTTAGCTTTGTTTGCTATACCAAGGGCAAAAGCAAACTGTGCCCGTGAAGAGCAGCTGGTGACTGCTTCCCGCTGTACTTTTCAGGTCTTTACGGGAAAACTACTGGGACTATTAGCGGTCTTTTACCTTGGGGCTGGAGTGCTCAGAACGGAGCAGGAGGGACAGCTGTCTCCGGAGCTGAGAGGAGCCATAGATGAACTGTAGAGCAGGAGTTTTGTGCATCAGATTCACAACTTCTTAAGTCCTGTAGCCTACATGCAGTGTGTTGACACCTAAGTTTCTGTAAATATTAAATATCCTGTCCTTTTATTTTTTCCAATTTAGTTCATTCACAGAGATCCCACAGTAGCTTTTTTCCACACTTTGTAAGTTAGAGTCCCCGAACACAATTTTTGCAGAAAGTATGTACAAGTGTTATATTTTTTTCTATTTATTTTTTGCACTTAATGTCCACTTTAACCTAGGTGTAGTGGCTCAGTGGTAGAGTGGTTGTAATATAACCACAAGGTTGGCGGTTCGATTCCCGCTCTCCCCAGTTCATACTGTAGTTGTGTATTTGAGCAAGACACTTCACCTTCCTTGCCTGAGTCTGTGGCACTGGTGTATGAATGTGTGAGTTTGGTGTAGGTCGGAGAAGGTTGTGAGCGCATGTGTATGGCAGCCCCCCTCTCTGTAGTAAATTGGGTGATTGGAAGCATGTAAAGTGCTTTGGGTGCCCGAAAACAGTATAAAAAAATTCTATAAATGCATGCCATTTAAGTCATAAAGAACAGGATTATTAATGCATTGCCCCTTTTTATAAAGAAGTTTTTTTTCTTTTTTCTTTCAGACCCTTGTTTGAAGGTGACAATGAGTTTTGCCTCTGTCTTAAGGAGTCTTTCCCAAACCTCAAAACCAGAAAACTAACAAGGGTTGAATGGGGGACAATCAGAAGGCTGATGGGAAAACCTCGACGGTATATTTCCTTCATAAGCGCTGTATAGCTTTAACTTTTTATCCTATTTTAACAGTGATTGTACATAAAATTAAATATGGTGTATAACTTGTTTTATTTAGGTGCTCATCTGCATTCTTTGCTGAAGAGCGGACAGCTCTGAGACAGAAGAGGCAAAAGATGCGCCTGTTACAGCAACGAAAACTAACTGATGTCTCTAACTGCAAAGACCTCCCAGATGAAATCCCCCTACCACTCATCATAGGAACCAAAGTCACTGGTAATGTATTAAAATGGTCTCGTTTTTTTTTTTTTACCAACACAAAAAAAAAACATGACACGTAAAATCCGTTCTAATTTGTACCCAATTGGGTTACTGATAATTGTCTTATGTATTCAACAGCTCGACTTCGAGGGGTCCACGATGGGTTATTCACGGGGCAGATTGACGCAGTGGACACAAGTGCTGCAACGTATCGTGTCACCTTTGACCGTAGTGGCCTGGGAACACACACTGTGCCTGACTATGAAGTTCTGGTAAAATCTTTCTGCTTTGTTACCAATACTATATTGTTCCCAGTTGTAGACATGCTTGACAGTTTTGTCTTATTCAATCTGTAATACACATATTATTGCAAAATTTTGAGGTTTCACTAAAATCATTTTTTTTTATTTCCAGAGTAATGAGCCCAATGAGACCATGCCTATTTCAGCTTTTGCACAGAAGCACCGGACTCGCTACTTCCAGAACGTAATCACTCCCCCTAGAGGCCCCTATCAATCCACTCCTGTCCTTATGGTAATGTGAACCCAAAGTAATGACATTTTTAGCAACAAAATGCTGAATATTATGTATAACCTAAAAAATTTAAATTCAATAATATATATTTTCATTAAAGGACAATGACCCTCTTATCAACCAGTCGCCTTGGAAAAGCAAACTGCCTGGTGCTGAAGGAGATACTTTGGGAGGGTTTCCTGTCAAGTTTCTGGTCCAAGTGGTAAATACTTTAATCAAGTTACATTTAAAAAATGACATGTTAACAATTTGAATATATCTCATATATTGTGGTCTCTAACAGACAAGGCTGTCCAAGATTCTCATGATAAAGAAGGAGCACATCAAGCACTTAAAAGAAATGAACACAGAAGCAGAGAAATTGGTATAGTTGCCATTAAAATATATGTATTTGTAATGTACAAGGTTGTTTTAACTTGTGTGTTGTTTCTTTAGAAATCCTACGCAATGCCTATTGACCTGGACTTTCAGAAGCAGTATGCTACCACAGTGCTTGAGCTTGAACAGCTTAATAAAGACCTGAACAAGGTGTTGCAAGAAGTACAGCAGTTCTGCTGTGAGGTAAGATCAATAACACAGACATGAAATGCCACACTGCAGTATCTTGTTTTCATAAATTGGTTTTATTTCAGCTGGCTCCAGATCAGGGTATGGTTCCTGTTGACCATCCAACAGAGATACGGCAGCGCTGTGAAGAGGAGGCCCAGCAGATGGTGCAGCTGAGCAACTCTCTAAATGATGGACAACAGAGTGTGACAAATACTAATCTCACACAACTTGTCTCCCGTCTCACTGCTCTGCTGCTACAGATCAAGGTAGAAACACTTTCTATTCCTGCTGTTTTATTTCCTTAATTACTACTTTAACGTTGTTATCCAGGTTGATATCTTCGCAGTAATGAAGCCCAACTTTCTGCTTAGTTAATACAGTCAGAGCCATAAATATTGAGACATCAACACAATTCTAATCTTTTTGGCTTTATACACCACCACAATGGATTTGAAATAAAACGAACAAGATGTGCTTTAACATCAACACAATTTAGCTTTAATCTTTTTGGCTATTATACATCTTACCACAATGGTGAAATAAATTACAACAAGATGTGCTTTATATGTGCCTCACTTTTAAGGGACCAAAAGTAATGGGACATTTTAGCTTTAATTTGAGGGTATTTACATCTTAATCAGGTGAACGGTGTAGGAATTACAAAAGTTTTTATATGTGCCGCTCAATTTTTAAGGGACCAAAAGTAATGGGACAATTGGCTGCTCAGGTGTTTCATGGCCAGGTGTGTTATTCCCTCATTATCCCATTTACAAGGATCAGATAAAAACTCTTCACAACAGTTGCCAGATCAAGAACACTCTCCAGGAGGTAGGTGTATGTGTGTCAAAGTCAACAATCAAGAGAAGACTTCACCAGAGTGAATACAGAGGGTTCATCACAAGATGTAAACCATTGATGAGCCTCAAAAACAGGAAGGCCAGATTAGAGTTTACCAAACAACATCTAAAAAAGCCTTCACAGTTCTGGAACAACATCCTATGGACCAATGAGACCAAGATCAGTTTGTACCAGAGTGATGGGAAGAGAAGAGTCTGGAGAAGGAAAGGAACTGCTCATGATCCAAAGCATAGCACCTCATCAGTGAAGCATGTGGTGGTGGTAGTGTCATGGCGTGGGCATGTATGGCTGCCAATGGAACTGGTTCTCTTGTATTTATTGCTGTGACTGCTGACAAAAGCAGCAGGATGAATTCTGAAGTGTTTTGGTCAATATTTTCTGCTCATATTCAGCCAAATGCTTCAGAACTCATTGGACGACGCTTCACAGTGCAGATGGACAATGACCCAAATCATACTGTGAAAGCAACCAAGAGTTTTTTAAGGGAAAGAAGTGGAATGTTATGCAATGGCCAAGTCAGTCACCTGACCTGAATCCGATTGAGCATACATTTCACTTGCTGAAGACTAGACTGAAGGGAAAATGCCCCAAGAACAAGCAGGAACTGAAGACAGTTGCAGTATAGGCCTGGCAGAGCATCACCAGGGATGAAACCCAGCGTCTGGTGATGTCTATGCGTTCCAGACTTCAGGCTGTAATTGACTGCAAGAATTTGCAACCAAGTATTAGAAAGTGAAAAATTGATTTACAATTGTTAATCTGTCCCATTACTTCTGGTCCCTTGACTGGCCTGCAAAGAGTCCTGACCTCAATCCAATAGAACTTTCGGTATAATTAGAGCAGAGACTGAGTCAGGCCTTCTCGTCCAACATCAGTGTCTGACCATTCTTCTGGAAAATTCCCATAAACACACTCTTAAACCTACTGAAAACCCTTCTTAGAAGAGTTGACGCTGTTTTATCTGCAATGGGTGGGCCGACGTCGTATTTAATCCTATTGTTTAAGAATGGAATGTCACTCGCGTTCATATGCGTGTGAATGGCAGATGAGCAAATACTTTTGTGTATATATAATCAAGTGTATATAAAACGTACATATTTGTTTCAGTGTCTAGCAGATGGAGGAGACCTGAATTCATTTGAGTTCAAATCTCTAACGGAGTCTCTTAATGACATCAAGGCATCCATTGACCCCTCTAACCTCAGGTAAACACACACTACTGTATTTTTGTCCGTGCTGCTCGGGTAAATGTGAGAACTTCATTTCTTAAATTTCTTTTATTTGCAGTTGCTTCCAGAATAATGTTGAGATTCATGTGGCACACATCCAAAGTGGCCTTAGTCAGCTGGGCAATCTGCATGCATTTGCTGCCAACAATACCAATGCAGTCTGAAAGCTGCATCGTTGTCACCTCACAGGTGCATGCATAAACACAGAGGCGTGGCTCACTCAAGTGTCTTTTGAGTTGGTGCTTTCATCTGAACTGTCAAAAGATCTCAAACAAAAGCCCAGATGGACTTTGACGACCATGGCCGGAGGTTATTACAATAAGGTATAGCTCTGCCCACTTTCCAGCATTGGGCTGACCGGAGAGAGAAAGTACTGTGTGTAACCCATACATTTTATTGCAAAGATGTTTCGCACATGCACAATTGAACATAAACCTACAAGAGTATTTAGTTATGGCTACAGAAATCACCAGCTCGATTAGCAGTGGATATTTATTGGTTTTATGTGCCAAACATTTAGTCTTAGGTTTTTACAGTCCATATTTATTTATTTCAGCAGGTGTGTTTGGTTATGAGACAGTATTTTTGTTTCTCCACAGTTCCTCCTAATATGTTGTTATTCCACTGTAATAGCAGGGGAGGCTAAAGAATGTTTTATAAAATTGTAGATAATTGTAAAATATCTGATTATTAGGACTATTGTCAGTATATCTGCTCTGTATTTAGAACTGTGTTTTGTAATTTTGTGTGCACTGAAAAGAGATTTGTTTTTGTTTTTTTATATATAAAAGAGTGCTCTGGGGTTTGGATGTCTTTTATATTGGCATTACCACATTGGCATGGCTGTTGCTAAATCCCCACACTAAAAAAAGGTTCCCCCCAGAGATGCTCCTGTCAGTTTTGTAAAGTTGTGTGAGAGTGCTGCAGGGCAACTGTATATAAACGTTTCCTTTTTATATTAAAAATATTATTTCAAAGGCGTATCTGGTTTTCTGCTTTGTCTTTATTTACAGTTGAACCTCTTATGAACCATATAAAACTATTTTACAATAAATAAAGGTTTTTCATTATATCACACTGCACACATATCAGACACTTTATGTTATCAGGCACTTTTTATGCAGTGCACATATGAAGCGTACATCACATGAAGCCACCAAAGCCAACCATTGCCTCATTTTCCCATTCGGAGTCGGAGTCAGAAAAGTCCTTGCCCTCTGTGACATGAATTGGGGAGAAGTGAGTGATCCCTGTAGGTCTCATTTGTGGATACTGCATTGAGCACCCGGTATCCTTTGGTGAGGACATGCTGAAATTATTCGGAATAGGTGGGATTACAACTTTCATCTCTGGTCCAATGGTTTTGTTGGGTGGGAAGTTATCATATTCTACGAGAACCTTAGTAGCCTGGCTGCTAGTTATGTTGGCTTTGGGTTGATGCTCATTTTCCTTGAGGTAAAGATGGACGTTGACACATGGGACGTTGACACTGAGTTCAGGTCGTTGCATCTGTTCTGGCTTCAGCCTGGTGGTCTCTTTGTCATAGATACAAGACACGGTGTGTTTTCATAGCTGGGTTTGGTGGGTAAAGTTGTCCTGTGGGTGTCTTCAATGTTTTGTTGCATTTTGGGTCTAAAATTATCCAGACCAAAACCACCTATTCTGTGTGACTCAGCACTATGATTGTTACCTGTAAAAGAAAGAAACAGGACAAAGTTCAAATGTGGAATACACACCTTTTTGATTCTGCATTTCAAATTATAGGTCAAATGATCAAGTAAAATCTACATAAGATGGTAAAAGCATATAATTACCTTCCTCTAGACCCATTCTGCCCTGGGCTTGGCTGAAATGACCAGCTACAGGTGTTGTGACCTTCACGGATACTGATGAACCAACTTGACGGCGAGACTTGGCCCTTCTGTTTTGAAACCAAACCTGAATTCTGGACTCGGGGAGGCCCGTCAAAGCTTCCAGTCTTTCTCTGAGGTAGATGTCAGGATATTTTGTGTCCGAGTAAACTTTCTCCAACACCTCAATTTGTTGCTGTGTAAAGTTGGTCCTCTTTCTCCTGTGAGTCAGTATCGCCATGGATTTGTCTGCCCTTGGTACTGACTCTGCAGAGCTGAAGAAGCTTGTTGCTTTGGATGCGCCGTAATCTGTAAATAACAAAATGGTTAGTTAAAGCCACGGAGTAGCCTATTGGTGTTTACGTTAAACAATTGGCCCGCTGCGTAAATTACGCTCGATGATTCAAACCCCTAAACATTTGTCTCTATCTATAGCGATTGTAAGCCATAAAGACTCAGTGTAGCCACTAACCTGAGTTGACCATGTTATTCATTGGCAGTGGCCCTTCGTGGTACATCTGGAAAGGGTTTAGGTCTCCAACACGTAGATTTCCATGTACAACAGACATGATGTTCTCTGCCTTATTCCGTGCGACTGAATGAGTGTGAAGCATGATCTCTGCTTTAGGTTTTATAGCCGGGGATCAAAGGTGGTGCTGCTGGAGAAGTGTGAATGGGTCAACCATCAGCTTTGACTGGCACTGCAGCAACCCACAACATCAGACGTCTGCAGGGCCGGTGAAGGTGTGAAGCTATTACACCTGGACGGTGTAGTGGCTGCATAACCCTTTAAAGGGATTTAATGGAATCGGCATGCTCAATACACAAGTACAGAGAAAACATTTATCCGCTATGTAATGAATGAAACAATAATGGACCGTAGTCTTCAAAGAGAGAGACTTGAAAACTGCCATTTCCTCAAAGCTTCAGAGTTTGGACTGTATTTGATGCTTTGCTTGAAAAAATGTCCCCCCAATAGTACTTTTTACTAAACTGTTAACTTTAAAATGTCACTAAGCATTTTATTCCTATACACAACTTAGACATAACATACCTGCTGAGACCTAGTTACAATACTTAACAGTTATGACTAATAAAAAATAAAAAAACTGGATGCAGTACCACAATACCACACATGCTGAAGTGTTCTACTTTAGAGAGGTGGCAACCTACTGTTATTATATTAATTTCTCTGCTGTGTACACATTAAATGATGCTTCCTGTCCCCATTAGTGACAACAGGATTAATTTCAATACACAAATCTCAGTTCAAAACAATGGGCAATTGCTATTGAATAGGTTAGCTCTATTTGATTGAAAGGAAGATCAAGTCAAAAGGTTCAGCAGACTGACTCATCTATTCCCAGTAATGTAGAATGATGAATGGACAATTTATAGTAATTATTTGCACTTTGAAATAACATTGAGGAAACGTCAATATTCAAAGGTAACAACTCAATGCATGAGGTTTTTTCACTTTATGAACCATTCATGTTCTTGTGAGTTCCATTTAAAACTCTGCTGAGAAATGTCTTGATGATTGGATGTGTAATTAATTTCACAACTTCAGTAGCTCAGGTAAAATTCACAGGTTGGATTGTCTGTGGGGTTTTAATTGTTTTTGCCAGTGTGCAAAGACCAAAGGCAAAACGGAAGGTGTTGAAGTTCTTTAGCCTCTGATTCGCAGTGACGAGTCTCTGTGCATTTTATAAAAGCCATATCTTTAGGTTATCTATCATCACAATGTTTTCACCTTGGCTTAGATAACTTACCTTGAATTCAATCTTAAAGAGCACAGTTCAAAGCCGACAGATAAAGGTTTTGTACAGCTGCATTTCAAACAGTAAAATCACTTAGGGATTAGTAGCACCCATCTCCAGTGGCTTTGTCCTTGTAGACACAAACATTAACACCTTTAAAAGGTCCCAACTACGGTACCAACAGTTTGACCACTATACATCTAACCTGCAGACAGACAAGTAAACTTTTACTATTACTTACAAGTTGGCAGTGATGTGTTAAAATGACAGCCGGTTTATGGGTCTTTGTGCTTTAAACATTTGTGTATTTGAAGGGGTAAACCAGGTAGCTTAAGGCAATGCAGACCTTCTTATAATGAACATTGAAATTATTTGAAAGGGTAAATAAATAGATATGATACACATCATTTGAAGATTATGTTTACCAAATGCTTATTAAGAAATACATATATTTGGGACACTGTTTCACAGCCATGAGGTTTTCATTTTTTTAAACATGCTGTCAACTAACAGGTGTAGCTTAAAGTCCTGTGCAATCACTCTCCTGAACTGAATAGGTAGCCACTCAGCTGATATTGCACTTGATGTGATACATTAATATTTAATGCCTAATAGCCACCATTTTAATTTGAACAGCTCAGATTTAATTATACGGCTTACCTTTTTATATTTTATAAACCCCTATTTGAAAAAAAAAAGTTTGATAGGCCTATTGTCTACTATCTTTTTTGTAGTTGCTATTGGATGATTTGTTGTATTTTTTTCTAAATGTTTGCAATAAGAATGTAACATGAGTATTGCATTTTTGTATTAATAAATAATTATGCAGTAATATAGCCTAAACCAAATTACACTTGCTGTATTTCAACGGTGAGTATTTATTATTAGACATTTTATTTTTTTAGTATAGTATAGAAAGTATAAAAAGACTAAGATAAACAAACAAAACACAATGAACAATGTAAAGAATATGCAAACAAAACTTTAAACAGATTTTAAAAAATGATATTAAGTTGAAAATATTCAAAGATAGGTAACTTTCATATGTGGTCAAAGCTTTTTTGTTTAAGCTTTTAGAAATAGTGGATAAATATAGTTCAATTACTTTAATACACACAGGCAAATAAAGTGACGCAGATGAGAATTTACATTTATGAATGTAAAATTTGCCAAATATAATGATTAGATTAATTACCTTTTTTTTTACATGCTTCAATGTTTTTACCATAGAACCCAAAGATAATGTGTTCAAATTTTACCAAGAAGTTAGAGACAATATTACATTTGATAAATTGTAAGCATTCTTTCCAACATATTCTTTCTTAACATATATTGATTAGTAGGATAAATTCTATGCAGAACTTTTTGTTGTTGTTTTGTTGTTTATCATAAATTTGTGGTGCAGAGTCAAACCTTTTTCCCACAATGTATCAGGAACAGAGTTTCTCCGAAAAAGAACAACAGAGGGTGCGTATTGTTATTTTTTCTAGCAGAAGAGGCTTTACCAACGGTAAACGGTAGAGTACAGTCAATATGGCACGTATTTGTCAATGACCGTGTTTTTAAACAGTTCACATATTTCCCAAGTAACAGCATCACAAACAACAGCATATCATTTAGGAAGCACAGCAAGACTATATTTAAAATTAAAATTAAAATTAAATAAAATTTTCACGATTTCCTCATAAACTGCGCTTCGTCACCATTCCGAAACTTCCGGTAAATCCAAGCGGAAGTAGGTACGTGGCTGCTTCAGCTGAGCTGACAGTGTACATGATGGCGACAGAGGTTCAGAGCGGCGACCTCGACAGTGCTACTTCTAGCCGGCTCGAAGTTTCTATCGATGGCCTCACCCTCAGCCCTGATCCGGAGGGCGAGCAGCGCCAGGCCGAGGGGCCGGACCCCCAACCCTCCTCGGCGGAGAGCTGTGAGCTGGACGCCGCTGGAAGCGAACATGGAGAGACTGCAAAATCTGCGATAGAAAGCAAATGGGGCTTTCCTTTGCTGGAGCTATACGGAATGGCTCTTAAATTCTTTAAAGGTACGATTTAGTTGTTATTATCATAGCTTTTTGACGCACTACAGGTGATAAGATATTTTATTGCCCAATCCATACTTAAATCAGGCGATGCCACTTTGCTAACATTAGCTTCTTGCTAACTGTCACCGTGGGCTTCTGCTGTCAGGCACACCGCAACACTACACCAGCAAGACAGCGAAAAAGTAGTTTAAGTGCTTTTAAAGGTAAACATCCGGCTTAGAACTTCTGAGATCCCTATTGGTATACTCTTGTGGTCTGAGATTGTAGCTAGTTATATCCGATATCCTGATGATGCATCTGCAGTGGTTGCTTGGGATTTGTTTTAATAAATGAATAGTTTCACGGTTGCTCTATAGATTCTGCTTAATAATTTCCCGTTCTTAACAATATTTTTCAAATGTCTCCAAAACGTGGAGACCTCCAAACAGGAATCCAAAATAATGGAACAGTGTATCACTTTGCATTTGATTTTCTATGCAATGTTTCACAGGTCATTTATTACTATGGTTATGCCAGTCCTGACTAGGGTCAAGTGGCCAAACTTGTAAGGGCATCTTCTGCCCTTGTTGCTTAATTGCAGGCTTGGAAGCAAATTAACAACTTTTCAATGAAAGGTTATTTTTTTTGTCTGAATAGTTTAAATTGTTTAGACAACGGTTTTACTAAAAGTCAAATCTTGATGACCCCACTTTTTAGTCCTGCTACATTTTACAACCGCAGTTGGGTTTTTTGCTTCTGCTGTTATCCATTACATTAGATACACACACAACATAAAATGTATTTCCTGATTTTTGCTGTTTTCAGATAAAGATGGTAAGGCTTTTCACCCAACATATGAGGAGAAACTTCGCCTTGTTGCGCTGCACAAACAGGTGTTACTGGGCCCTTACAACCCTGATGCATCACCAGAGGTTGGCTTTTTCGATGTCTTGGGGAACGACCGCAGGTAACTACAGCCAATCTGTTGCTTAAAGTGGCTGTTAAAATCTGCTATGTTTTCTATTTCCATATTATTTAAAAGCTTCTTACAACAGTGAATGATGAAAGCTGCAATTTTTTTAGAATCATCCTCTAACAATGAACCCTTTTTCAGAAAAGAATGGGCCTCTCTGGGTAACATGGAGAAGGAGGAGGCAATGGTTGAATTTGTCAGGTTGCTAAATAAATGCTGTAACCTCTTTGCTCCCTACGTCATCTCACATAAGATTGAAAGGGATGAGCAGGAGAGAAAAAGGTAAGAATTTATCCAGTTCCATTAAGAGAGATGATTTTATGTAGGAGTTTTGTGCATTGTATAATCCTTATTCTGTTTTCTGATCACAGGAAAGAAGAGGAGGAACGTCAGCGTCAAGAGGAAGAGGAGCGGGAACGACAAAGACAGGAAGAAGAGAGACAAAGGCTTGAGGAGGAGGAACGACTCAGGAGAGAGGAGGAAGAGAGACTACAAGCTGAAGAGGAGAGATTGCGAATTGAACAGCAGAAGTATGACTATATAACTATGAAACTTTAATCCTATGCTGTGTGTATTTTTATGCACCTGGTTTAAATATTTGTTTCTTAATGGGTTGACATTATGTACTGTATACTGATTTTGGCCCCCAAGGATAAACTAACCTGAATATTTCACTAACTACTTAATACTATAATGCAAATTAATACTTTTTGGATTTTTATCTTTGTCAACCCTGTCTTTATGATCTTTCCAAAGACAACAGATAATGGCTGCACTAAATGCCCAGACAGCTGTGCAGTTTCAACAGTATGCTGCTCAGCAATATCCAAACAGTCCAGAGCAACAAATGAGCCTCATCCGACAGCTTCAGGAACAACACTACCAACAGTACATGCAGCAGCTCTACCAGGTCCAGCTGGCCCAGCAACAGGTAGAGTAGCCCCACTTTAGTTGGTTAAACTGGTAGTGCTGCACTCCATTTGAATAGTTTTATCAAACAAGGAATGTCAATGCTGTGTTTGGTTTGGTAAACATAAAGCTAAATAAACATAATTTTCTTAGTTAATTATATTTTCCCCTGTGACCTCTCTAGGCAGACTTACAGAAGCAACAGCAGGCTGATTCTGTGCAGGCTCCTCTAGAAGCTAACAGTTTGAACAGTGGTGAACCTGTGGCAACATCAGCTGTGGGGTCGTTGTATGCAGCGCCATCCCCTACTGGTGGGGAGGTCCCCACAGTCAATGGAGGCCAGTCTGACTCTTACTCGGAAGGCATGGACCGGGAACTGGACCTGAGCCGGCAGAAGAGGTCTCAGAGAATGGGCCTTTAGTTGGTATGTGTGCCATTATAACAGAATTCAGTAATGTACCAGATTAAAATGTCAATTCCTTGTCACTAGAGAATAGTGTTTTGTCATGGAAAAACAAAACCTTAAACCAAAGGTGCAATCTGATTCATATCTGCTTTGCCCTCAATGATGTGAACTTGGGTGCAGCTAGCTAATGCTTGGAACAACACATGATAGCTTTTTCTTTTGTAAACCAGTTAGTCCTAAATTCTGCTCAAAAATATGAGGCACATAATGCATTACCAATTGAATTACCAATGGCCTATTGTCAAGGCATTGAGTCGAATTTTAAGTTGTCAGCTTTGTGACAGCTTTTATTATGGGTATCAGAGATCTTAAATATTATTTACTTGTTATACAGTACACATTTTCTCATTGAAAGTTGCTTTCAGTATAAATGTTTTTATTTTTTATTTTATTTTATTCAATTCCCCACATTATATTTTACTTTTTATACCCACAGACTCCCCTCCCATCATAGCTGCCCCCTCAATGTGGACCAGGCCACAGATCAAAGATTTCAAAGAGAAGATTCGACAGGATGCTGACAGTGTGATTACTGTTGGACGTGGTGAAGTAGTGACAGTGCGCGTTCCCACACATGAAGAGGGTTCTTACCTGTTTTGGGAGTTTGCCACGGACTATTATGACATTGGCTTTGGGGTATTCTTTGAGTGGACAGATGCTGCCTCTGCTTCAGTCAGTGTGCATGTGTCAGAGTCCAGTGACGACGAGGAAGATGAAGAAGGTGAGTGGTGTGGTTGGCAAGTGTGTACAATGTAGAAATGTTTGCCTAATAAAACAAAATTGTATACTTGAAATACATATTTTAAATAAATATACATTTAGAACTGACTATGTAAGTTTATTTAAAGCTTTTAATATTGCTTCTACTCAACGTGAAGTAGATATGAATAATTATTCTAATACAAGTCTTTGAATTATCCACTTGCTTTTCAAAAAATGAATGGGGTTGTGTTCTTGAGTTGAATATTATTACAGAAACACCTTTTTTCAACTGCCTTCATACTTTGATTTTGCTGTGTCCACAGGTGACCCTCCTAATGGGGAGGAAAAGGCAAAGAAGGAGGCAGGCAAACCTCAAGTAGATGAGATTGTGCCTGTATATCGGCGGGACTGTCACGAGGAGGTGTATGCTGGCAGTCACCAGTACCCGGGACGTGGGGTATACTTGCTCAAGTTTGACAACTCTTATTCACTCTGGCGGTCCAAGAGTGTTTACTACAGAGTCTACTACACCAGATAAGCCTGAATCCAGAGATGTCTGTGTGATAATGTGTGTGATTTGTGTGATGGCAAGTGTTCTGTATGAGAACGGAAGAGAAGTGACACCAATATCTATTCTGGGGAAAAAACACCAGAGGGCGACAAAGACACGCATCCAGGAACCTGAAAGATCGGACTTATGTGTGTACTGTATGTGTATGCGAGTCCTGAGATAGACCCACAATAGATGCGGTCAATGAGCCCTTAGAAGAGGAGGAGTTCTTTCTGTTGTATATTCACCGCCTGTCTTTGCTGCGCTTATGTAGACCAACCTACCTTTGGTCACTCATTTTTTTTCCCCACTATTCACCCTGGGCATCTCTTCTGTATCCAACCATCCCAAATGTGTCCACTGTAGCTTTCTATTTGGCTTCTTCTGCTAGAACTGAATCTTTCATGACTATGGACAGAGTGCAGGCCTTCTGCCGGATTTCTTATTTGGCTGTATTAGTGGTTGTTTTCCACCTAAACGGAGACTATATTTAAGATGAAAATATATTGCAAATCTAACACATAACACTATGCCTACTGACACTTTCTACCATAGCTCACATTAATTTAACACACAAATACCATACTCGCATTGTAAAAATGGTCTATTATTCTTTTGTCTGCCGAAATGCCTAAATGAAGATTCAAGAGTTTTGCTGGAAGTAGAAGTGATGGCTTTTGACCAACAGCTGGTGGATCCATACTATAAGTCATTAAGACTATATTTTTGAGATTGGCCAAGCATACCAATGTTGAAGATGTTTGTTATTTGGCAAACACGTAATGAAGATGTTAATGAATTACATACTGCTGTGGCTCTCTTGTATCTGAGCAAGTATGATCAAGGAAAAGGGGTTAAAAATTAATTAGTGTAATAAACTGCCCTCCTGAAGACTTTTTTTAAACATACCGTTACACATAACCTGTTGCTTTTTTTTTTTTGTTAAATCAACTGTTGTTCACCAACACTTCATAAAACAAGAAAACACAGGACAAATGAGAATTTATCATTCTTTAACATTCTCAGGCGTTGCTAATTTCCACACAAGTGAAATCCACAAAAATGGAAATGCACAACCTTCCTACACATGTATAAGGTCATAAGGTGCTGTTACATCCCTGCAGCTCTGAAAAATGTCAAAAAAATCACATGCTAGAAAACATTGTTGCTGTTCTTTTTCATGTTAAACCTTATAATTTAATTTGTCCTCGAATATTGTGGTGTGAATAAAAATAACAGGCGTATTATTGTGTCTAGGGTCATGTGGTTGATTACTAAGTTTTTTTTTTTTTAGTTTTTTTTTTTTGTGTTTCCAGTTTGGGTTTGGTATACTGCAAATGAATTCTGATGTTCAACTTCACCTGGTTCACTCACTGTGCCCTACCACCTGGGTGCATTTACAGCTGTGCTCTGTGAACTGTGCTCTGAATGATGGTTATTAAAAATGTGTTACGAATCTATTTGATTTATCGTCACACTTATTGAGTATTTGGTGGTTTGTTGTGAAAACACACAACAGAAAATTGAGATATTTTGCTTCCTGTGGTTTATTGGCAGACCAGTTCCTGAAAACTCCATTGTCCACTATTGTGTAATCTTAGTTTTTACCGTTGTTTTTTTGTTTTTTACGTTCGGTTTTCACTTTTAAAGCCTTTTATGTAAATAAGAATATGGAACGAGTTTGATTTAGATTTGAAAAAGACTTGGCAAATCAATGCACTGTGTAAAAATGAATGAGAGTTATGTGTTCAATTTACCCCGATGAAAGGCTTTTCCTTAGAAGGTAAACTATAAGACTTATCACTGACACTGCAGACAGAAAAGTTCATCTTGTATTGTTTTGAAATGTTGGATTTGTTGTCAGAATTGTTTTGGGTATATATTCAGTCTTGATTAAACTTATGTTCACTATCTAATTGGAATAGTACACATTTCTGCAGCAATGACTTATTTTTATATATTTTTTCAAACATCACCAGATTAATTGTATTACTGAATCCATTGGTTAGACTCGGTTTTTAGTTCATCACAAAAAACTGGCAGTATGATTAGTCTATGCATATGAAAAATCATGGGACCAGCAGCGGGGTGTGTTCCTATTCCCATCACCTCTGTACATGTCATAGTTTATCATTTTTCCGACAAACTGGTGACTGTTTCCTGTGTGGGGTCAATAGTACTATTTTTCCTGTGGTCCTGACAAAATAATTAAGGACCATCTTTCTTGTTCATCCTTTAGGGAGGACTGAAAGGAATACATGGAATGCAACCAATGCTAGTTAGTGTACTTATTGGGATTACAAATCAAAGCCCTGTTGGTAATGAAGTTTGTCCTCCAAAGGTCACTGGTGAGAATGGCACACGGTGTAGTTGCCACACAGGAGCTGGGACAGACAAAGACTAAATCTGTTGTACAGTGAACGCAATGCCCGGGTATTCGTTGACGAAGGTACTGTGTATAAACAGCTAATACATGCTACTAGGTATAGTTTCCGTGAAACTTTTTGAAACTGCCGTGAAACTGTTTGCTCAGTTTAAGTGTAAATGTGGGGATTCCGTTAAACAATAAAATACTACGTTCAGAAACGTTTTAATAAAAAAACAGTTAAAATACACGATTTTAAAGTTCATTCAGGCGTAAACGTCGGCTTTGTAAAATCCAGTCCAGGTTTTGCAGCAGCCCCTTCACTGACATCGACGGGAGGCAGGTAACCTTTCAAACGCTGTTTTTGGCTCCTGTTCCAGCCTCAACAGGTGTTTGTACTATTCTCCGGGTCTTCACTGCTACCCATTTACTTTTCCTTCACTCCTTTGGATTTTTTTTCTATCCAGGCTGTACTCTGTCTGGTTGAATTTTTGAATAGACTTTGGGAGGCAACGTCTCTAGTGTTCAGCGACACAAAGTCCCATGCTTGGAAAACCAAAAATATGGCGGGATTGAAGGATTATGTCTCTCCGCGAGTAGCAGGAGCATTTAGTAGACGATACACGGCTTTACTATGAAAGTGTGATATCGCGGGAATACTTTTTGGATCTATTGGGAGTTATTGCTATTTAGTAAACATGCCGTTTCACCAGAGAAGTGTTGAGCCGCGGCATGTTGGTAGATTATCTGCGAGGGATGGCTGGATACCGGGTGAAGAAACTGGCAGACGTAAACTGAAGAAACCCGTTTTATTCTCCTCTCTGGATGAAGTTAGCTGTCACGTACTGACTAACTTAATTTACCAACTTTCGGACCTGTCACGATATGCCAGCGACATCTTCCTGGACATCGAGATGGAGGCAGGGATGGTCTTCAGAAGATCCTGCAGGATCCAGGCGCGTTTGCAAAGTTTGCAGAGTGCAACCCGCAACTTGGATCCCAAAAAAGTCCAAATACGTAAGTTTGCACTGCTGCAGTAACTATTGCTGCTACAGCTGCTATTATAGGCTACATGCTGACATTAAAATCAGACTCTAACCTATTAACCAATACCTATTAATCAAACCTATACATACTTAACTTTTCATATTAGCTTAAACTATAAGCTGTGTGTTTTACTTGCTGTCAGTGTTTTGTATTGATCAAGTCCAAGGTGATTGTCATATTCCCTAATCAAAGGGCAGTGGAGGACTGACTGCAGTCTGTCCAGCATCTCCTCAACACATGGCTTTGTCGACTTCAGTTGGGCTCATGTTAATTTTCAACAGTGAATCCTGTCAGAAATGATGGATTCTCCCACAAAGCATTGGCCATCTGTGTTGGGAGCTTCAAAGGGGGCATCGAGATCACAGCAGGCTGTTACAACTGTCCCTTTGCTTTTATTATATGCAAGTAAAGAAAGCTGGTGAGCACGGATAAATGGAAAAATCAGTATAGGCCTAGTGTTTTTTTTCTTCTTCTTTTGTTTTGTCTTTCTTGTAAATCTATCTCCTCCGTTATACATTAACCGAGACGTTGAATCATACATTACAATAAGCAGACAGGCCTGTTTTTCACAGACTGTTCTGTTACAGACAGATACAAGAGCTTCTAAATGACTATATCATCTTTATCTGGTTGATGAAGCAACTTTATCTTTACTGTCTGAGTTTCTCAGGCTGTGTAAGGAAGTATTAGTAAGCAAAGTTATTGATTACATTTCACTTCATAGATTATTTGTTAATTGGATTTGACTCCTAAATGTGTTTCTTCAGATGAGGAGGGCAAATTTCACAAACGCTGGCCAAGTACAATGAGACCTTTTATTTTGCTGTCCCCCTTTTTTCCTTCAAAACTATTCACTCACTTATTTTGACTCACACAAAAATACTGCAGTGAAATTATAATCTTTTATTTCCCTTCACAACATGAACTGAACAACATGTGTCAATCAGGGATTTGTTTAGCGGTAACACTCCAGATGTTAAAAAACACTGAATCTGTCTGCTCCTATTATGTCCATCTGTTTTAATCTTAATCCTGGGAGAAGTTGGGAGTTCCTTTGACATGTACAGTCATTCATCTTGTCATCCGGTGAATTCAAGCAGCTGAAGACAAGGTGTGAGCGAGTCGGCTGGAATGCGGTGTGTTACAGGATTTGCAGTTGGCAGCTCCCAAACAGCCCCAAGGCCACTGCTCGCTCCGTACACAGAAGCACCAACAACACATTAACGCAAAATTTAATCTGTCACTGTTTCTACGTGAACACCTGGCTGTGAAATATGGTGCTCATTTGGGCAACAAGAAAAAGTAAGTTATGATTTAGATTGATTGAATATGGGAAGAGTGAATATATTGTTATTAGGAGCTTATACAAATGCTTCTGTCCACACCTCTCATACATCTAAATATTGTATGTGTAGTGGTTTAAATCATGTATTATTTGTAGGATGATGTCATTGTATCAGCTTGACATCGGTACCCATGACCGTTTTCATCTTGCAGATTGCCGCTCTGTGTCCTTGATTAACATGGCTAAATTTTCAATTTTAATGACATTAATTTTCATTCTGTCATTAAGCCAACCCCAGATAATATCATGGCTAATAGGTTCGTAGAACAGTCGCACTCATTGGTCACCCTGTTGTCCTCAGCTTTTGTGGGTCCGAATTCCTTCTGTGACCTCAGCTCAAAGATGGATCAAATTACTGGTTTGGGGCTACAAGGGCCCCCTTCTTTGGAGGGCCAATATCATAGGAAAGGCACTGTGAGTGTGTATTAGAGACAGCATAAGACAAACGAAAAGTCAAAGAAATGAGTAGAACAGTTATATATAACAAATGGATTATGTTGGTACATGTTTTAACCATGCAATGTCTTTCCTCATGGTCCTTGTAATTCATGTCTGCATTAGTACAATGGGCCAGGGCAGAGGTCACAGACCCTGAGGCTAACACCTGACACTCAGGAGTCAAGAGTTTAAGCAAAGTCTTATTTGGAGAGTTTGGATATCTGCTTCTGACTGGGTATGCATTATGACAACTATGACTAACAAACATTTCGGGTCAGTGCAGGTGACCCTTATTTGGCAGCAACACAAAAATGTCAAGTCTATGAACGCATCTTTAAAGAGTACAACATTATATACTCGTTTGTGAAAATACACATTGATACATTGGGACAAATAGACGTCACATGTTCACACAAGTCTATTTGTCTAAAAATAGCTTTTCACTAAATTTGGAGAGTACAAATTAAACGTTAAAAGTAGGTCGAACTGTTAATGAAGGTTAATTGGAGCTAGGAGAGCCTTGCAGTCATACATCTTGATGCCAACCACATACCTGCAGCTTACAGGCTCAGGACAGACACGCAGAGGAGACACACTAAACACTATTGGCCAAACACATGTTTCCAGCTGACCCTTCTGTCTTTTATTCACGGCAGACTGTGGGTGCATTCCTGCCTCCATCTCCCTGATATTTATAGACATGTGTCTTGGCCTGCAATCTTTCATCTATAGCATGCTATCATGTGGAGTGTGTGTTGCTCTTTCAAAGTGCTTCTCAAGAGTCTGTCTCCTCATAACACTGACACTACACTGTGAATGTGTTGACTCTTTATGAGTGCAAATACCCTTGGGCCCCGATCACACGACCGAAAATAATAATATCTTCTTTGCCTCAAACATATACCCTGTTTATCCCACCTTAGTCCCACTACTCACTATTCTCTGACGCCGGTCTTTCCTCATTCATTCATCGACAGAGAAGTCATTACGCAACCAGAATCCAAAATTTAGTTCCCACAGTATTAGCTCCAGCAAAATGAGTTTGGCCTGGCTCAAGCACCGACCATGTCTCACAGAAAACAAAAGGCAGAAAGAACACAGACAGAAACAGAATAAGAGTGGCCTTTTAGCAATCCAAGAACGAGAGAAAGCTAACCCTTGAGCAGTGACTGACTCGGGCTCTGTGCACATAAGGAGCTCCCACGATTTTTTGCGGGATGTGGAGGCAGCCCCAGCGAATGCACAGAAGACGGCTGGATGGGAACTGAAGATTAAAAATATATATTGTGAAGAAGTATGCCAAGTAGCTCACATATCTTTACCCTCTGGTATTTTCAATTATAAAAAGTCACTCAGAGTAAAGTTAATTGGAAGACAGTGTACATGCTGTTGTAGCATAATATTTTCCTATCTTGTCTGTTGTCTGTAATACAGTCCTAACATGTAAAATCTTATCTTTTCCACATTTTATTAGCGGCTTGCATGTGACTTGTTCGGTCATGATTCCAGCTCTCTGTGCTTGGCGCTCCCTTGCAGTTCCTCTACTTAGACTAAATCTGTCAAAGACCCATTTGCGCTTGATTGCTTGAGATGGTAGTTAATAAGAAAGCTGCTAAATTTAGTGCAGTTCGTGAGTGTGCTAAGCCTTGGTTTGGAGTGTTTTTGATTGCTAGCTCTGCACTTGACTGACATGACTGTTTTGGTGTACTTTGATTAGAGGATGGACTTCACATTTTTGGAAGCAAATGTGTTAAACTATTGCAACACAGGTCTGCTCATTTAAGTGTAAATGCTCCTCACTTTAATATACAGTATATTGTCCTGAAAGAGGTGATCAGGCCTTGAACTTGTCACTGTCAGCTTGTCCACAGATGTGTTATTGTCCCATCTGTCACTCACTCTCTCTTTTCCCCTGTAATTTCCTGTAATTCCTGTAATTTTTTTTTACTTGTCTTTCTCTGTCCTCTCACTTCAGCCTGCTATGTCTCTTGCTGTCCGGTCTCTCCCTTTGTTATTGAAGTCAGTCCACACTTTGTATCTGGACGCTGTGTCAGAGTGAGGGTTTACATCAAAGACCAGGTTCACAATTCATCTTTCTCCTATTCATCTTTCTCCAAGTATAGTCGTTGTGTTGCTCAATTCTGTCAGCATTTTCACACTCATTACCTATTGTTTATTACATGTAACTGCTTACATATCTAATTCCTTTGCTCTAGTCTTTTGCAGTTAGACGGCTATCTTTAATGGCAGAAACCCTCCCAGTATGCAGCAGAGACATGTTTGACAGGTGGGTGGATGGACAGTCAGGCAAAGACATACATAATGACATAGGGCAGCAGGTGGGAGCTCATCTTACAGAAACATAAAGGCTATTGTTATCCAGCTTTTGCATTTTACTGGCCTCAAACACATCGTACACACACAAGTGTACACAAATACACAAAGTGCGTTTTTGACCGCCCCGGGACAATAAATAGGTATTTTCTGTCACTAACCAATGTAGGGATTTGTAACCAACACGTATTCTGTAATGGGAGATTCACCAGGCAGACATTTTCACTGTAAAAGCTGTACAATTTTAATGGATTTGACAGCGCAAAAGGTCATTCGTTTATATAAGAGAATATACACCACTGTCAGCGTTCTAAGTAACAATAAATAATGCTGAATATTTAAATTTAACACCAGAGTTAAACATGACATTTGCTATGTTTGCACAGGCTGATAAATCTCTATAGGGACTGCTGCCTGTTGACTTTTTCTGACATATTTTTAGTCTTGTAAACAGTGACATTACACAGCTCGAATGTCCTCAGCTGAGTAAACAAGTTGAGTAATAAGATTTAAAGTTTTATCCTGGACCAGCCGACACAAAGTCTAGCCAAATAAAAACAGATGGATCCAATAAATAACGCAGTAAATGCCGTTTCTTTACTTTATTATTTATTGGTAATTGCGTGAGTTGTAAATCTACGCAAAGTTGTATGTATTCAAATTGTAATATTGGACTTGTGCTAATAGATGTCCCTTCTCAATTTAAAATTTACAGTGAATGTGAGAAAGTAGGTTAATTTAGTTGGGAATTCTGTTGCCACTTTTATGATGGAATAGTCCCAGATCAGTTGTGGTTCAAGACTCCTTACATGGGGTGTCTTGTTTATGAAGAAATGATCATTAAAAAGCTGGGAAATTCTACCAATCCCATGGTAAGGCATCAAATACTACATTCAAACCATGTTCTTTCAGTTTAAAATGTTAATTTCCTGTCATTGTTGCCAACTCCTGATTGAGCAGAAAAAGGACATGCTGTTGCCCTCATTTTCAGCCAACTGCTAAAACGTCCTTGTCAACAAGTTGACCTGGGTTATTGTATACAGTGAGTGACTACACCCCTAGTGCGTAACTGCATTTACTATCTCTAAAGTTATTTTTGTGTTCACAGCACTCTGCACATGCAACATGCAGATATGCAAAGACACTAATGATTAATTTGTCTAATCAGTCCAAACAAGAACAGTGGCATGTCTTTGTCTCTTTTGCCTGAAGAGGACCTTTGGCTCATCATCATATCTCTCTCTCTCTCCACTGTCTCTTTAGAACAGTGGAAGATGTGTTTGTACATATGAGCTCGAGAGTCTGTCAGAGTGAAATATGACATACTCTGCACCGGAATCCCCATTGACTACTGAATCATCTCGTGTAGAAGCTTGAGCTGCACAATGTTTCATCCACAGAGAGCTCATTGTGTTTGTATTGAGTGGAGCATGTGCACACATCTGCACAAAAAGTTTTTAAAATACATAGGTATACTTAGGTATCAGGTATAAACACCATCTTGTCCTCACATTTTGCATTTTCCACAGTCAATTTAAATTATTATTATTATATTTTTTTTAATGCCGGTTTTGTGATACAACTGGCTTAGTTATGGCAGCAAAAAGCAACAGGTTCTGGCAAGTAAGTCCAAATCTCAGAAAATTGCACATTGCATTGATGAAGTCTTTAACAACCCGTTTCAAGCTAGCAGCAACAAAGACAATTTGGCAGCTTATTGGAAACTGCATGATTTAAAAAAAGTCAAAACTATGTGCTGCTTCGGGTCATTTGTAATTGTGTCTTGTAAAGAACAAGGGAGACATTCAGATGCCCTCCCAGGCCACACAAAGAGAGGGGATTTTTGGATTGTGGATTATGAGGAATATGATTTTTTACAGCTACACAATGGTTAAATCTCCTTAAATCCTTCTGGAGTCTGCACGCCCATTCTCGCTACTGCCCAGTAATGAAGGCACTAGTATGTGTAGCTAAATATCAACACAATTGGACCCAACCAGTAAGTCTGTCTGTCTCCTACCTATTGGCTTCTAAATAATGGGTGCGGAGACATGCAATTATGTCATTGAGTAATTACAAGTTACTGCAGGCTTTAGTGTAAGCTGTGTCTGGTAACGTTGCCAGTATTCATTGTGAGGCACTGTCATTTTTATAACAGCTGCTGGTGGCCACAGTCTTTCTCCTGCCCACACATTAAGGTCATATTATAAATATACACCTTCCAAGGATAAATGTAAATGTCCCCGGTTTAAGTTTGTGGCTGTGAAGCACCTGAGATTGAAAGGTTATTTTTTCTCGATGGCTGCTCAGGCTCATGTCCTGGTTTGTTGACTCAGCTGTGTTTTTGACCTTCTCTTTCTGTGATTGTGTATATACAGTATATGTGTGTATAATCAAATCAGGATGTGTGTGTGTGTGAGCTGAGACACACCATACTGTACCATTAAAGAAATTAAACTTCAGCCGCAGGTGTTTCTCCCCAAAGACTTTTAGATTCCCAGTGAGGAAAAAAACAACAAAGCCTGAAAATATGCTACATCTATCTATTTAAATAACTCATATATTTTGTCTTTGGAAGAGGTCTTTTTTTCATGTGAAGTTCCAGTGTGCTTTGATACCTGTGTATCAGATGGCAATTATTGTACACCTGTCAGTGGCGTCATTACTGCAGTGGCTGTATAATTCCAGTTGGATTCACTGAGAAGGCATCTCTGTTTTTGAAAGATCCTGTTCCTGCCTCAGAGCTATAGGCGTTCTGTCTACATCCACATAATACGTTTCACATTGCGTCGTTTCCTCTGTAGCTGTATGGAGTTTGGGGCACAGACTGAAATATTATTCTTTGTTCTAATTCTTTACTTGTTATGCTTTCACTTGATCCGGGTTATTGTTGTAGGTTAGAAGAGAGTGTTTTTTCTTGAGCTCGAGGATGTATGGCGGTAATTGTGGATCTGCAACTTGGAATCATCCTATATAACATTATTTTTTATTAGAATTTGTATATTTACAGATTTAAGAGAGTAGATAGCACATAATTTCTCATGCTCTGCTACTAGTTTACTTGTTTGCTGATTGTTTTGGTCGCTGACATAAAAGGTCAAAAGGTTTGCCTATTGGAGTGTCCTGAGCTTAACAAGGATAATTTAGTTGATAAATGAACTCCTTCCTACTGGGACAAGGGAAGTAGTCTAGTTAAGAAGCTCAACTAAACTGCATGTTTGAGCGGTGTAATTATAGGAATGTGTCTATTTATGTATTTAAACCTTTAAAACCTTTAAAACACATTACTTCTGAGGTTGCGTTTGCACAATCCTTAATTCGATCTCTTTCTTCACATACTGAAAAAATGTCCCGTTTGTTCCGTTACCCTTGATGAGGCCCAGAGCAGCTCAACGGGCACCACATAAAAGAACATCCCCCCCCTCCCTTCTTTTGAATTAAGTGCCCCGAGTCCTAACAATGTGCCTCTACTGTCTGCTAGAATCCACTGCATACTGTTATGCCCTCACCCCCTCCCCCACTGCCTCCTGGGGCGCTTAGAAAAACTTAGTCCAGAAGCCCAACGGTGGGTTGAAGATATGATCGGGAGGCAGGTTAATAGGCCCTAGAGGGACCCTTGGCCTTGGGGGTCCAGGTCCTCTGAGGCCCTGGAGGTGTGGACATGAGACTGAGATAGTCTTTGTTGTTTGTTTGTTGTTGTGTAAGACAGAGGCAGTGCTGAGTGGACGGGATGAAAATGTCAGATCCCCCAGGGCTGAGGGGAAAAGGCAAATCCATCAATCTTTCTCTTTTATCAAACATTTATAAATGAGTCTGGCTCTCCTCGTTCTGCCATTTCTTTCATCTCATCTTTTGTCTCTAAATATTTTTCAGGTGTTTGAGGCAAGAGTAAAATACAGTTCATGTCTTCTTTATCAAGATGGAAATGATGCTCCTTTTATTCTACTTTCAAATCTATGGACAGAAAATTACATACTTGTTATTGCTTCTTCCCAGTACACTATGCACTCCTTATACTCCATACATACAATGTTCTTCTTCAGCTATTCTTAAATACTAGGTTTGTTTTTAGTAAAAAAATTACACCTTTTTATTGTGAATGCACTATTCAGTCATAACCAGAATTGGACATTTCCCAAAAGAATTTCCGCCAAAGTTGATGTGTAGTGAAGCAACTGTTTACAGTGTAATTAATGTGTTGTTTACTGACTTTACGGATCACAGTTTTAGTCATTCAATAGAAATAAGCGGAAATGAGAGAATGAGTAATAGCCACAAGGTTACAGAAGGATGATGATGAAGCAAGAGAGGAGCCAGGAGCTCATGGGGGAAGGGAGGTTCGGAGGTCAGAGACGTTTATGGTAAACAGCCAATAACAACATAACTGAGTGTCTAATTGGGCAGGGAATGCATGGAAGCGTGTGTTGCATTAAGAGAAAAGTGGGAGGCTTTCCATGAACACAGCTGTCTGAAGGCTGAGGGCAGTAGGTCGTAAGCAGCCCCCTTAACGGGACATCCAGTCCAAACACACCCATGTGTCTCTTTACCATATGGGAGCCCATCCCAGTCCGTCTTTCAAGTGGCTGCGAGCTCAGGACGTAGACAAATTCAGGAGGTGACACATGAGAGCTTCTCTTTGGCGCATCCCTTTGTTAATGGTGCAACTTCTCAAAGCGTTCATATTCCTTTGTGGACTGGAAGCAGTATATTGTGGTTTGAGTTTAACCCCAATAGTTCTCTGTTCTTTGCTAAAAGTGGGGTGGAGCTCTTTGGGTGTAGTTGACTAAGTTTTGCCACATGTGCGGTTTGGGAATTAAAAGCCAAACTCCAATATAACTTTGCCCCTTCACTCAAATACATTGATGCCTTGAAAGCTCAATAAGCATGAGCGACTCCTGATCTGCGGGGTCTGGGCAGGCATGTGGTGGTGCCATTCCCACTAGAGCCTTTCGTTTTGTTTAATCTCTCCTCGCCATCATCTTGGCTAACACAGAAGCCCATTGTATGAGCTCACGTCAAGCAGCCAATAAAACTTGGCTCCGACAGCTCGAAATGTAGTAACACACACAGCAGAGCTTGCAGCATCGCTCAGATCTTTCCTTGTAGGTCACTAGGACACTTCAAGGAAAACAGGTCACATTTCTATGGACTTATCAAAGATAAATGCTACTATTATTGTACAAGTGTAGTTTTGGGTTTCAGTTTGAAATCCTTATTGTCCCTAAAGACTTGATAGGAATATTACGGGGGTTATGGGGCCAGAATTGGATTTTCTACCTGAGGTGTGTGAATGTTTGTACGTTCTCCGTTACACTCCCTTTGTGTCCCTTGACAGCCTCCAGAAAACTGCAAATTGTGAACAATACTCAAAAGGTAGGGTTGCGGTTAAGTCCTGAAACTGGTGAACATGTAAACAATTACTTCATGACAAAAGATCAGGAAGAGCCTACTACTCCTTCTGCAGCGATCCGCTACCTCTGCTTCTTGCCAAGACAGATGACATGCAGTTTAATTAAAACCTGATGGAAGATCCCTTAATGTCAGTTTTAAAAGAATAATGAACAGATGACAGATAGATAGATGTTCTTCTGTTTGCAGATAGTGGTGAAATTTTATTGAGAACCTATTGTTTAATACTTTCCAAGAGCCATGTTGATTTTTCAGACGTTTTATCCCTGACAGTTTGAGCCTCATGACACCTCACAGTAAATGATGTTTTAATAGTTCTATTCAGAGAAAATATTGAACAAAACCTCACTGTGCAGTGAGTAAAGTACTCATATGGGAGTATCTGTGGAGGTCAAACTAGTTCAAACTAGAAGCTACTAGAGTAGCGAGTACTGTAGCCAAAACAAGAATATTGATATCAGGAACTGTGGGCTGTTCCATTTTATTTATGTACAGGTACATCTTATTTGCATTTTTTTCACTTTCCTGTCACACTTTTTGTGGTATATTGAATATGTTCATTTTTTAAAGCTTTAAGACATCTCACCCCTCATCCGAAAGTATGTTTTCAGTATTTAACCATGATTTGACCCCATTTTGCCTTTTGAGCTGTCCTGTTGTCTTTCATGTTTGACCAGTGCCTATCATTCACTGATATCACCCCTCTGTGTCAAAGCTGCAGGCTTCCTCTTCACGGACCTCACACTGTACTTCCCATATGCTTCCTGTAAATTAAGTGCTGCTTGTTTTCCTTGCGTGAACTTTTTACTCCTGCCTTTGCGATCATGTGTTGTGACACACACATGGTGAAATAACTGGGCTCGATCAAACATCCCGATTGCTCCATTCCGCGGTCCCGCTGGTGCCAGACAGCGGAGCGTTTATGGGCGTGTGAGTTCCTCTGTGTGCACTGCGTTTGTGTTTGACTGTGATTGAAGGCCTTAAAGACTTTTCTCATGCTCTGTATGAGCGTAACTCTGGCTTCAAATGCTGCGCAGTGTGAGAAAAGATCTGGTCACACACAAACTCACCCACAGTGTAAATGCAGAATAAATAGAAGGCAGTGTTTTCACTTCATGTCAGCACTGACCAAAACTGTTTGTCTAGTAGCATGTTTGCGTGTCCATATTGAAAACATAACAGAACTTACTCAGCAGTTCTTAGATTCCAGAGGTTTTTATCTTTTCTATTGTTTTTGTGTCGCCATTTGGTCTTTTTTATTTTGGACTTTCTGTCATTTGACAGAAAATTGGTGAATGTGTAGACCTAAGTAGAGGAAGTAGCAAACTCATAAAATCCTTGTTTTTTATGTTTTTGTGCTTCAGACAACTAAATATTGTTTTTCATAATATTTCATAGTAATCACATGACTAGATAATCAGTTAATGCAGGTTTACATGCAATTGTAAGACAAACATCTGTTCAGACACAGGTCTTGTTCTCTTTTTTTTATTGTAATTATCTCAAATTAGTTGTATCATGTAATTTAATTGGAAAGTCATATGTCTGCCATCTTCTTTTTGTTTCACCATTCAGTTTACCCTCTACATTTCAGACTTGTGTCCATTTGTCAAAGATTCCTTTCCCAGCATCCTGTGGGTGATGGCACTGTCAACTTCATCCTGTGCTATTTCCTGTCCTGGCCGGCCGCATATCCTACATTTGAAACCCTTGACCGTACACTCAAGGCCTCAGAGGAAAAAGGTCTTATTCGAACAGATGTCTTAGCCAATCACGTCTCTCTTTTCGATTGTTCCTTTTATCCACTGTAGCGTCACAGGCCACAGGATGTGACACGTCTCTCGCCGCTGTTTCCTGTTGGATTGGAAAAGTAGAGCAGTGGTGATAAATAGGTCTGCGGAAAAGGGATAGTCCCAAATTTTCCGGATTGGTTTGCAAGTTATGATTAACATAAACAATGTAAGCACCAGTATATACACGTAATTATAATTTTCACCGCTCTAAAAGTTTGTCAGGCTTAAATGCTAGATTCGAATTGAAGCATTGTAGCCTGACCGATCAAGTGTGCTTTTAACATTTAGACAGATTTTTTATTCATGAAAGACCTTCATAATCACTTTTAACAGTGCTTTGCTTGATTGAGGAGAAGATGGGATCAAGAGAAGATTCTAAGATAGGAAGCTTAGAAGACATGAAGATAAAAACAAAGATGAAAGCTGAAGGAGGCTACATTTGAAGGGAGATTGAAACTGGTTAATGCTCTGAAGTGGTCATAAAACAAACTTAGATGAAATTAAACCTGACTGTTCTTGATTGCTGAATGGCTTTTTCCAACAAAAAGTCTATTTGAGAAGAGTGTGTCCTGCCAATGAATGTGCCTCTGACCCCTAACTTGATAAGTGAAAAGGCCTCGAGGACCCGTTTGAAGAAAGTGAACATCTCCCCGGCAACAACAGCTCATGGCAGATAGTAACTGCATCACCTAGCAACCTCAGGGTTCGGGGTCACCGGTTATAGGGGCCTCGGGCGAATAAACCCCTCCCTCTCAGTGCACACCCCTCTTTTCTTTGTGACAGGTTTGCGATTGGTCAGCGTGTGTGCGGGCTCGAGAGACACGTGCAGCAAGGCGCTACAGAGGTGCTGCAAAAGTGCAAACCTCCAAAAGTGATGTTAAAAGTGCCATGACAGCACTCTGTGTAGAATATTTGTAGCAGTGCAGTGATCTGATGGTATCATGCCTGTGAAAGGGATTAGGATTTGGAGCCAGAGGCAGAGAAAGAACCCCTATCAAGCAGGTAGGCGTGCTTCCCAGCACATTTCCTTGAACATTTGTATAGGCAAATACTCTTTTTATAGTCACATGCTCACTCTTGTTCTCTCAGCTCAGACATAGAAACCAGTCCTGCCTGAGATCTTGGAAAAGGGTTATAAGAAACGGTGAAGTTTGTGTAATAAAAACAGATGTGATGAGTAAATGTGTGAACAATGAAAACAAGTGCAGAGATAGAGTGCAGAGACAAAGCTTCTAGTAAAGTGAAGGCTATTGTTTTGTTCAGTGTGTTGTCTTGGAGTGATACTGAGATTAGGAGCAGCCAGATCTTAATAACTTCAATGGAAACAGCAGGTAAAGGTACTTACAGTATATTGTGCTTGACTGGTGTTTTTGGTCATACTTAAGTCATGCATTGTCGTTGATTGTGGCTCTTCCTGATGCTCTGACACATGTGATGACTCAGGGAGGGACACATTATATGGGAAGCATGTTTTGTGTGTTGTCTCATCGGGGCAAAGCATGCGTACTGACACATAATACTGTTACAAAAACATCTACTTTCCACTGTGTGAATAATTTAACCTCTATTATTGTATTATTAATGAGGTGTTTTATCTTTGGAAATCCATGATACACTGCACCAGCCTTCAGGTAAAGTCCCAACACAAAACTTGCTTTGGTAAATATAGGAAATACTAATAGTAGTTTACTATTAAGTCAATTGAAACCACTAAAACATTGCAAAAGAACTGGCTTCCTCATGTGTAATTTACAAACATGCTAGTCAAATAACCATTAAACTAGGATAATGATATTTTCTTTTTGTAGATAATTTTTTTATTGCCTTTTATTAAAAGATTGACAGGAATCAGGGTGAGAGAGAGACAGGCGAAGGATCCCAGGACCCAGGTCTTTCTAGTATGAGGTTTACTTATTAGCAGAGTGGACAGTTGCTTGTTGCGATCTTTGCATCTCTGTCGTGTTTATTTACTTAATGCATCTTAGTTAATTTAGTTTATATATTATTTTGAGCTTCTGCTTTGACAAATGAAAGTTAGTCTGGAGGACCTTTGTTTCTCTTGTATATACAGTATTTCTTGACTGTTTCCAATTTGCTGTTCCAGAAAAAGTAAAACTGGACCGGACAAAATACTTTGACTTCAACGTCAGAACAGAAATAATCTCATTAAACATTGCTTGATTTCAATTGCCAATATTTATCCCTGTTTCATGTTGCATTCATTTTCTCTGTTTATGTTTTCTATTTTTCTGCTGTTTCTCTGTGTTAAAAGACATATTCAACATTGAATGTACACTTTCTGTTTTATCGGCAGCCATTACTTCAGTATTGACAAGCAGCATAGAACAATGGGAGCGCTCCTTTTTCCAGAAGCGAGAATGTGATTGGCCAAAGCTCCCATTAAAGACTGAAAATCATTAATAATAAAGCTAGCTAGCTGTCTTAGGGTCTTGGTTTTTTCCACAGATGATTCCTATTAAAAAAATTGCACTCTCTACATGTCAGTGATGATGAGTCCTGAGTAGGAGTTCATAGGATGTCCGGTGTCTTATGTAATATAACTGTTAACAAATCTGACAATAACATGAATCATAGATGCCTGGAAGTCTGTTCTGACTTTTTTTTGTTGCAATTTCATCACAAAACTTTTACTTCTTTCTGATTGCAATTCCTTCATTCAATTATTACTGTAGATATATAGACATGTTTTAACACAGCTTTTCAAACTTACCTTTTGCACCATGGCAATTAAACTCCAAAGAAATTCTCCTCCTGGGCATGTTTTGCATGTTACACAAACATTGTTCCTGTTTTGGCTCTTCCCAGAGTTAAGTTGATCACACACAGTCACACTGTCATTCACAAAAACAATAAACAGCAATAATGTGGTGACAGAGATGTTCAACTGTTTGCACTATAGTGAATCATTTATGACAAATAACTGCAAATTAATAACGTAGCTCTTTTCTTTTTTCCCTCTACACCATGACCTTCTCCTTACTTCTGTGTGATCCCAATCTGACCCATTTCTGGCATAAAATAAAAAGGTAAGTGCATTTATTTGACATAATGTGGCCATGGTTTTTCACACACTAACACATATGCTACTGCAATAATAGTCACCTGTCCTGCTCTGCGCTCATACAATTTTCTGGCTTTTCTGCTCAAAATATTTCAGTGGCGAGTTGTTTAACAGTGATACCTGAGGAAGTGGTGGGGTGAGTTTAGAAATGCGGTTCAAAGGTAGAAACAGACGGAGGGAGTGCTCCATTGTGTGGGAAAAGCAACTCAAAACAGTGGTTGGTTTGTGTGAGATCATTAACCCAAGTGTTTGGTCAATGCTATAACTCACAGAGCCAAGCGGCGCCCTCATGCTTTCCTTACTCGCACAAATCCTCTCGCTGCCACCCACAGAGGCAGCAGAGGTTTCTTGCCGTGTTGCGCTGACCTGCTCTCACCACGTTTCAACCCGCAGCACCTCTCCACGCTGGCGCTTTGTATCTGGAGGTGCCACAAAGAGGTCCAACCAGTTCAACGAGCTGCCTAGATCCCACGATTTACAAATAATTTTTTGTTATTGTAGGAACTTGGAAGTCATAACCTTGACATATGCTTCTTTATGGCTTTAGGAAGTAAACAAATGTATTGAAACTACTGTTTGCATTTACTGTAAAAGGCAGGCTTTAGCTGCAGGGGTTTAAATATGATTACCTGATAAAATGTCTTGATATATTGTATGTAGTATTTTATAATACAAGTACTTAGTTTCCTACTTTCTCTGAGATTTGATTTAATGTGCCTGAAAGTAATGAAAAACATGACATTTATTTAAATAGGAATGTCCTATTGGTGTTACTTCCCTTCTTCACTTGTTTAATCAGAGTTTAGCTTCACTACTTTGTCACTCATATCTCCTCATTATTGTATCACATCATGATACATTCTGTCCTGTTTGGTCACTATGTACATTATAGCCTTAAATACTACACTTTTTTGCCCAGCATCAAAGTAGTTGCTATCGTACAAAATGTACAAAACGTCTACATTTCAATATTGGACAAGAGCTAAACACATGTGTCCAGATCATTTTTTGACATAAAAGCAGTGGGACAGATCCTGATCTCTGCAGCGTTAATGATGAGGCTTCTGTTGTGTCTAGACGAGTGGGAAGTGGACAGATTACAAAGACAACTTTATTTGCACGACTAAAGCTTCATTTAGCTATGACTCAGTCTAATACGCTCGGCTGGCTTTATAGTGGTCTTTTATTAAGATGTGATGACTGAACATGCAAGAGGCCGGTGTATTAAAAAGAGCTGTCTCACTTAACTCAAGGTTGAATCCGCAGACATTATACAGTATACATCCCACTTTACATTTATACTGTATAACTCAAAGTAATTCGAGTTTGCTGGTCCTGTCATAACAACATTAGTGTACTTCTCATAGAGGACTTGTGGTTGCGCTTTAAATAGTTTAGTTGACAGGCCAATGTCACATGCAGACTGCATTTAATACAAACGGCTTTCAAACAACCCCTTGAACTGTAACCTTTAGGGTGGTGGATTTTCCATAAGATTAGACGAGTGAAGGCTCAACACTGCCATCACGATTAATCCGCAAAGAATTTAAGCCACAGCTAAAAGGTGTTCTATTTGATCTATTTACTCATTGTATTTAACTTTTAACGCTGTAGTCATTCCATAATATACCAATGATGATTAATGCAGCGTCTCAAAACAACAAATTTTGAGCATCGTCTTGTTGGATCCAGTCTGTCTCATAGTTTCTTTCCCATGCAACTTTGATACTTAAGCCAGCTGGAGCACAGTGTGAGGCCCTGAAGGAGAGAATGTATTTTGGGAATTTGAGATACACTGAAAAATACACAATACCTGAGCTTGAATTTCACTTCATTCTTTTGTACAAATATGTTCTTTGGCTGGTGGCGGTGTGATTCGAGGTATCAGTGATGGTGGACTGGCTATTCATGTTTATTTACTGGTGTTAAAGTTGGACACATGCTCCTACAAGAACATTAAGTCATATACATTTAAAGGACTGCAAATGTAGGGCAAGATGTATTGATGTCTACACACAAATGTATAGGAACTCACCTGTGCACGCACCACACGCAGGCCCTGGGCTCTGAAGAGAGGGGATTTCCTGCTGTGTGGATCAGCTGTGGGTGGTGGCCATGACCATTGACCTTTGGCTCTGAGTCTGAGGTGGGCCGGGAGTTTGTGTTTCACCCCCTCAGCTCGGAGACACAAAGAAATGTTTGAGGAAAGAGACATCAGATGAGAATAAAAACAGTCCAGGAAATAGGATATTATCAGAAATGTTGTAATGTATCATAAAGGGCTTTTCAAAGTGGCAAAGCAAACTGAGAACAAGAGGTGCACAAAAAGCTGAATGAAGTCAGATGTAATGTAATATAGGTTTTATGTTAAATAAACCTTGGAGCATTTCTTGCAGAGATTGTGTTTGAATTACTGAAGGCTGTGTTGCATACAGTCACTCTATTTTAAGTTGATCTCATATGTTGTGTGTGCTTTTCATTACACCCATAGTTTGTTGGTAATGTGCCTTGAGTTGAAACCCTTGTGTAATGGCTGGAAGTGGCGCTGCCAGCTGGACGGGCCAACAGCTGCTGATCTGGATGCTGCTCTTAAATCCCCTGCAACAGGACAGCGCGCTCTGGGGGCTGTCTTTGGATCAGGACTGAGAGGAATAAGCAGTGGGCCTTGTGTTTGTGTGTTGGGAAATGAAAGCTGGTCTTTGTCCAGTGTTTTAGGAGGTTTGTCCTGGGCTGACGCAGAGCTAGACGGGATGACCCACGAGTGTGAATGTGAGAGTGTATATGTGTGTATTTCAGACAGCTCCCAGCTGTAGAGTGCAAGACGCCAGAAGTTAACCCCCATTGTCATGGTAACGGTCAGCCTGCCGTCTGCCGAATCAGCATAATTCACTCAGTCTTTCATTATTGCTGTCTTTTGATCAGTCATTCTCACCTTTTTCTTGCTCAGTGTTCTCACTTGATCATTCCACTTTCTACGTCTTGGTATGTTTGGCATGTTGACAGGCTGAAGGGGATAGACCATGTAGTACAAGGCCACACACAGACAGTCCGGTGTTGGTGGTATGCATAGACCTACTGTACTGAGAGGCTGCTGCTACTGTTATTTCACACATCCTGGTTTTTATTAGAGATTTCCTCTGGCTTTGTTCTCACTTGTGTGCTTGTTAAATTGCTTAATACATGTAAACACTTGGCACATAATGCTCTCACCTTTAACAGGCTCACTTAATGACAGATGCTGATGGAAAACACATGGGGCTTTTTCCTTTTTGTTATTGTTTGGAACCTTTTTATTGTTTTGTGAGCTACATTTCTGTATGTGTATAGACCTTAAAAACAGCAAATAAACATAGAAAGTGGTAAGCTTACGCACACAAACACAAACTCTGTGGAGTTTTTGTGTAGAGACATCCACAGATGAACTGTGGGGCTGCCAGCCCACGCACTGAACTTTGTGTCCTGACTGTCCAGTCCTCCCCTTCAAACTCAGCTGGTCACTCCCTTAGGACCGCTGCTTTATTATGGGCGAGAAGTGTATAAAACCACCTCTTAAAATCCCCCAGTTGTCATATATTATAGTGAAACTTCAAAGAAATGTAGAGATGTGCTGATTTACTCACTTGTGCTGACAGTCTGAGCTTTATCTTTAAGTATTATCTTTGTCTTCCTTTTTGCCTGTTGCATGGTATGTACAATTTATTTATCACAGCTTTAACAGTTTATATTTATAGTACTACTAAATAAAATAATGTCACAGAATGTGTTGTTCCCAAGCTTAAACAATAGAGGCTGTAGCTGCTCAGACAAAGTAAGAGTAGCTCTCTGAACCTTGAAACATTGAATGTAAAGAAAGCAGCCCCATAAATGTTTGATGGTAAATGATGTGTAGTGGAACGTCACAGAGGGAGGTCTTTGTTGTAGTTTGGCTACAGTCTTGTTTTGTCAGCATCCATTATATAGGTATATATATAATATAAATACTCATTGGCTTTGTGGTTTAATAATCCAGAGGTTTGTCTCAACATAAACAGCATGTTTACAGTATAGAGGTTTTCATGAACAAACATGTAATAGAAAACGGAAAATTCTTGTGTGCTGACTGCTGACTGGTCCTTTCCCTAAAACAGCTGCTTGTCAAACACAGGCCCAGCTCACGTTTGACGTAAAGAAAACACCCGGGCACTTATTCCTGTGTCCTTTTGTCCTGGTGGCATTTAAACCGGTTCTGCCACGTGTCTACCTTACACAAGCCTGCTTTGAACACTGTAGCAAGTACAAACATTCACACCGCAAATTCACATGAACATTACTATCCTTGTTTGGATAGAGATGTGACAGAAATATTCCCCGTCCACTTTCCCTTATCCTACTGTATTTCCTTTACTTATTTAAACATAAATAAAAAGGCTGTGTTGTGTAAAGACATGCAATTAAAAAAGGCTTTGTTATTATTATAGGTGGAAATAACAGAGTACGTCATGTTACAATATGATTCACAAGATGCTTCCCACGGTAATAAGAACACTATGATATAGATGTCATCATGAATTTAATATGAATATCCAGATAGATTAGCTGTGACAGTCATAGACTATCAATATAATGACCCACACACCTACAGATGAATAATACTAAAAGGAATATTTATTTTTTGTCTCTTGTGCTCTTGTGTGGTTTAAAAGTACTGCTCGTAGAAATTGTGTGCCATCTGTATGTGATTTCAGCAGGGTCTGCATAAAAAAAAAGTCACGAGCATATAGAGCAGCACATCTGGCGTCAGGTCTGCTGGAGCTCCTTCACTCAGGCATGAACGATCAGGAATGCATCACCAGCCGCACCCTTTCTCCTTTCCACCACTGGACTCAGGGCCTCCTGGGTGTGTGTTTGAAGTGTGTGAATGGCCTGCTCAGATTACCACATTTCATTTGTCCTGTGTAAGCCACACTGCCACTCCTTTCTCAAACTTGTCTTCTGTTCTTGCTTTGGCATGACCTTAATCCTCTCGCTCATGCTCCTCTTTTAACTCTCTGGCTCCTGTTGGTACCAGTTGGTTGAAAAGATTGAGATAATGTCACCTCATAAATTCACAACAGGAATTAAGGAGGCATACTTGTGTACAGTACACATGTTGAACACAATGAATGAAGTGTGCTTCCTTGGATTCATGCTGGACCCGGATGTTTCACAGATGTGGCTTGAACACACTCCCAGTTTGAGAAATCCTATTTCCTATATAGAAACACACAACCTTTGTTATGAGAACACTTAAGTTCAGCTGTTGCTTTGGGTCAGAGGTCTAAGGTCAATAACTGCCTCACCTTTCCCTCTTGTCTTTGAATAAACCACATGCACAGGACATGTTGGTAATGCTACAGGCTTTTACCAGAGAACAATGGAATAAAGTAACATACACACAAAGTTACCTAATGCTTAAGCAAACATAGGAATGATGGAGCATGTGGTCAGAGGAATGACGGGAATTGTCTTCCCTAACCCCGGAAAATTGACATGTGTTGACTCCGGGGGCTTAGTGCATGTCTAACAACTCAAGAGGCCTGTGTCTTTGTGCATTTAAGAGGTCCTTCTGGGGCCTAATAGGGCAAGAATGTTGGAAAAGGCAGCATTTTAAAACAAAGATTCCTATCATTACACTCCTGCTCACAATCATAAACATGTAATTACGAGATAGTGCTGCTTTTCTGATAGACCGATAGCGAGGTGTTCTGTGTACAAACATGCATTAAACACAGTCAGATTAGCAGGCACACAATTTTATGCTTTATTTTATCTTAAAATAAAGACTTACAGCTGCACAAACCAGCAGTGCCTCAGGGTATATTCATTTCAGTCTGGTGGTGGCCTCTTGTGGTAAAAACCTGTAAATGGGAAAATGTTACAACCTAAATTAATTGAACAAAATACGAGTTGTTGTTAATGAATGGTTTCAGCATTTCTAAGTGTACAGAAGATTTTATTGAGGAAAACTTAGGAGCACTGTATTGGACCAGGCCTGTTTGTTCATGTCCTCTCCCCGCCACTAGAGGGCAGTTGCTGAGCTTCCATTGTCCACTGTGACATTACTCTTCTCTATGGAGGTCTGAAGTTGCTAGGCAGCTCACCTGACGTGTCATTTTATACTGTGTGACTCACCTTTTCCTCATCTCCGTTACCATTGTCACTAGGATTAGTAATTTTAATCATTATCTTCGGTTTGATAATGGTTTAGCAGCAGCATCTTTATGTGGAATAATAGTCTGAATAAGGACTACATTATTCCTGTTGAAATGGAAGGTCTGCTCATTCATAATCATGAGATGTTTTACCCTACACCTGACCTGACCCTCCCACCGTTCCATCACACACTGGCAGTTTTAGTGCATCATGCTTCAATATGAGGTTAGTTGAGGGACTCCACTGACCTTTTTAGGGCTCATATGTCTAAGTGAAACTGCCTATTCCATATTACACATGCAGCTTCACGCAGAAACACTCAGCTCACTGCCCCTTGTGTATTGCTGGTCATTGTAAATGACACATCACTTCTTTGCAAAGCCATGTGGGAATTTGTCATGGTTGGCTTATGTCTGCTGTATGTACTCAGCATATACTACAAAACAGGCAGCAGAGGACAATGGCAGGTCAGCTGTATGCAAGTATATCAATTTAAATGCTTTAATCTGAAGATGTGAATAAAGCAGTGAAAGGACAAATGTGTCACTAAGTTGGCAATATGTTTTTATAATAGTGGTTTTGTCGAGGTTAGAGGGGTTATTTGGTTATCAGAGCTGAAGATGGGGGAGTGGAGTGAGAGGCTTAGATGTCAGGGTTACTCCCTTGTCAAGGTTTAGCCTTACAGGTCATGCTCTAGTTCAGAGGTGACAGATACAGTATGATGTCTGTAATGTTTAAAAATGAACAATATGTGTTTAGAAAAAAAATATGCAGGTCTCTATAAACATCTAATTATGGCTTCTGTATTACATGCCTTACATAAAGTTTTTATCTGGTGTATCAAAAAGCAACATCTGAACTGTTACTGAGTTATTAAACTACAGTCATTATTGTCATGTACAGATGTGGAATATTTTATAATCCTAAAAGCAAATCCAATCAGTTAATGGAGTTAAGTTGTTATTATAAAGTTATTTTTGCCAATCCATTTATTCCCTAAAGAATGTCTGTTTGGTTTAGAATCTCAAATCTCAATGACTTAAACCCTATCTCTGAATCTGTTTTTGCTCCACGGTACATATACCTTGGTACATATACCCAGATGAGCGGCCCCTTTAACCCTCCTGTAAAGATTCCTGCACCTCCTGCCGCCCCAATATAGAACTTACAGATACAAAGGTTACACATGCTTGCCTTTGACTTATATTACTTCTCAGGGTATGCATTCTAATTTAAACCATAGCTGAGATGCTTAACCCTAACCCCTTAAACCAGACTTAATCTAACCCCTGTTTCACACATAACCTTTTTGTGTCGATTTAAATGTAGCCGCTCGAAAGCCAAATGTTAAGGCTCCAAAAAGTGAAGCCATCACAGTTCAACCCATGCTTTTAAATGGGGCTTTTGAGAAAAAATAAGCGGTGGGTAGTAAAGACTTGTGCTGCTGTGTGGCTAAACCTTTGTTTAAACTGGCTTTGTGAATGAGACAGGAAATTTGTCACTAAAGAGATATTGCTAAGAACACATCAATTGTGTATGTGCTGAACAATCAGGTGTCTAAGTTGTGTTTCAGTCACTATAGTCGGCCGTGACTTGTGGGTCTGGATAGTCTGGTGACGTTGGTGACAATGTTTGTTGTCTGTGCCACGTTTTCGATGATGCTGTGTTGAGAGAAAATAGACACATCAAGGTGAAAACTAAATCATATTCATTTTGAGTGAAATTACAGGACTGAAAATGTGTCTCCACAATCACAGGCTTCTCACTGTTTCCTCATTGTCTACTGTACATTGTTTTTCCTTGTTCATCACAGCTCAACCTGTTTTTTGTTTCATTTAACGTCAGGGTTTCTGGACTCCTGTTTTTTATTATCTTCTGTACGTCTGTTTAAAATGGACTTGAATAGAGCATTTGCAACTTCTCTTGGTAACGATTATTATCACTATGGCCTATCGAATGGAAGTAAGGTGGGTCTTTCAGGCCGGAGGCTGACTTTTTATGATGACCTTTGACTTTTCCATTTCCCTCAGAGAATTAGTCCTTGAAACAGCTTTTCTTCTTGAAAGAGAAAATCAATAAACTGTGTTGATCAGGAATGAGGGTCTGTTTGAATATTGGATGGAGCTCACAGATGTGGTTTGAGCTCTTTCAGCCTAGTCTGTTATTGTAGTCAATGTTTTAAACAATGAGTGTTTGACTTCTTTCTTTACAGGTTGATGCTTACAGGTTTAAGTTTTGTCTGCATGATATTTTGTCCAGTTATTTCCCTACTGGTGCACAATGTAAGGTAACACTGGTTAATAATTAAAACATGGCCATGTGTCATGAGTGTGGACAAAGGTCTGGGGGAGACAGCGTGATTGCACTTAAGTAAATCAACCTGGGACATCACTAGTTGTAAATTTTCCCCTTGTAAAAATGACTGTATTGAGTGCTGCTGACATTTACGTTTTAGCTCCATAGAAGGGAAATGAGGCTGGGGGGCCTGACAAAACATTGGGGGTTTAAGTTGAAGCTTACACTGCATTGGACCAGACATAAACTGGAATCAGGTTTCAGCAGAACAGACACAAACAGGAGGCTCAGACATCATAATGTATATCACAAAGACGGTTAGAACTGCCAGGCATTGATGTTAGTTGCAAAGGTAGTCATACAGTAAGCCCTGTTTTGACAAAAAATGTTTATCATGCTAAAAGGGACACGTTTAATGTGGACGCAAACTGAATGCTACTTCAGTCTCACCTTTGTGGTTTTGTGGTAATGCACGGGTGGGAAAACTCCACCTCTCCCAAACACATAGTGCCCTATTAAGACTTTTTTTGTCTCTGTGTGCTATTTTGGCTTTCCTCGAATACACGTTGGCAAGCTAAGTATGTGTTGGTATTATATTTGACAAAAGAATGTACACCCATTTTCTTTAGTGCTTAAGCTTTAGAAAGCAGTAGCCACTTAGGTGCAGTCTTTTTGACTGACTTGTTGTTTTTTTACTACAAACGCACTTTGTTTACATGCCCAGAGTAAGACTCAATGTGCTGTATAACCAGTTGCTTCCAGCACTTTAGGCAAAGTTACAGTTATAGCCCATAAAATGTTTCTCTTAAGAAACATGTTGCTACATAGAATATCTGAAGTTTGAGTTTGAAGACTCATAGCCAGTCTGATCCTGCTCGTAACTATATTGCCAGCTAATGCAAAAATGTTATATTTGTTTTTATGACAGCATGTGGTACCAGTAGTTTGACAGAATAGACTCCACCTGAGCGACTTTACGGCTGACCTAGAAAAGTAAAGAAGTGAAGGAAAAAAAAGGTGTTTTTGGACAGGTAAGACAGGAGCTGGGTGGGAGTGGTTGCCATGCCGGCAAACGGTGAAGAGGAGTGGCCAGTTCACAAAAACTGGAAAGAGGGAGGGAAAGAAAGAAAGGATGAGCTCATATTTCAGCACCGTGGCTCCGAGGGTTGGGTGTAATCCTAACTCTACACTCACAACACATATAGTAAACTCTCATAGTCGTACGCTAACATTTCTCAGGACTAAGCAGGACTGGAGTGAAGGGTTTCCTCACCAGTGCATACTTCAGAGGTGTGTGTGTCGGTCTCAGGGAACGAGCAGCAGGTGTGGGTTTCTTCCTGGTTCTTGAGTCGGTCAGCTGATGGGAGATCCAGATCCAGACAGTTGTCAACACATGGATTTCTCACACCAGCAGACCTTCTCGTCAAGCCTCTTTCTCCTCCAGAAGTGACAGCGAAAACCAAGCAGACTTTTACACCAGCTGCACACTTCCAAAATGGAGTAAAGAAAGCATGTTGACAAGAAAACTCAGCAGAGATTCTGGAAAAATGCTTCCTGTTTGACAGTTTGCTTCTACAAAAACTCAGGGAATAGTTATGTGGAACTTTTGAAAGGAGTTCTTTACGTGCTAGTGAGATATCGCCCATTAGTGTGTAACCCCATCGGGCTGGGAATAGACCCAGGGACATCGAACCCTCACAGTCTGGCCAACACTTCGGTGCGTGTCAGCTGTTGTGTGCCAACAACTGAAGATAACCCCGAAGGGCATGCGTGGTCATAAACAACACCTGATGACTGGTTATGATTGGAAAGCAACTTGTGTCATTTAACTATCTTTCTCCACCCTGTTATGAATCAACAAGGAGTATGACAGCCAGCAGAGGTGGACGTAGTAAAGTAAAGTGTGTTTGAGCGTGCATTGCAGCGGGGCGGTGGTTTTCCAGATAGCTGCATTGCCTAATTACCTCTTTGGGTTTGGGAATTGTGCCCAGAGTCTTAAAGCACAAAGGGAGTAAAGAAAGGAGAAATGATTTAGAGTGGCCTTTGGTTTTATCACAGATAAAATAAAGTAGTTGAAAAGTCAACCGTGATGTGGAACTGTGCAGTTGACTATGAAACTATGGACTGTCTGGAATTTTTGACCTGGAATTAAATTTTTGGGGATTATTTTGGCATGTGCTCTTATAGATGTTTCTTGTAATCTGAACTAAATGTACAGCTGAACATCTGAGGATTACTTTTCCAGATTAAAACTTCCAAGAGCGATTTGCTCCTACATTCTCCGTTAGTGCCTCACTGAGCATGAGAGGTGACAGAAGATCCGCTTCTTTTCGGAAGGAGAAGCCCGTGGGCTTGTCCCGGGCTCTCAGCTGGCTCAACGTGTCCACTCTGTCCCGCCAGAGCAGACGCATTTTTCACAGCCAGAGCGAGCTGCACAATCATACACTCTCTCGCACTCAGCTTCACACTGGGGATGGAGCTGAGGAACATGACGAGGACACCTGGGTTTACCAGCCTCAGCATAAAAGAGGTGAGAAAAACATGAACAAAAAAAAAAAGGACAAGTCATAGTGTGTAATTGTCTGTCTCTATCCACTCAGTGTCTATTTAGATTCTTCCTTAAGCCAACTGTTAACAATGGTCTCAGCTTGTTTGAATGGATTTTTGTTCTCACTTGCAAACAGGAAGTAAGTGAATGACTTGTTTACAGGCTCAAGCAAAGAAAAGAAGTGGGTCACTGTTTTTTATATCTTGTTGTTCTCCATCTCCATGCATTTCCTGTCCTCTTTGTGAGCAAGTACACAGTCAGTGGGACTGATATGAGGTCAAAGGGCACTTTGTGTGTGTGATAGTTAAACAATAGTGTGGTGGGGAGGAAACAGCGTTGGGGGGTGTGGTGATGTCAGTGGCTGGTGGTGATCAGAAGGTGTTGTTTGGTGCCTGGGACTGGGGCTACATGATGAATTGTATAGATTTTTTTTATTAGTTTGTGTTATGAGACTGTCTTGACTGAGGTAAGAGAATGACTTTTTTACTCTTCCAGTAACATAATGATATTGAATTTCCAGGTGAAGCACATCATTTATTGATCAAATCCAAGGGTGTGTGAATGTGTTGCGCATTTTTGTTGTCAGTTGCATGTTTTTATCTTTACTTATAAGCATTTTCCTTTACGTACTGTCACAGTCAAATATTTACTTAGACTTTATTGTCCCCAAGGGGAAATTCTTTTTCACAGCACTGGACGTTTAACACAAAAAAAATATACAGAAGACACAACAACAAAACAAGCCTTAGACAGACTGAGCACAGAGACAACACTTCCCATCAACTTCAATGAGTTTCTACATGTTTACTTGTTGTAAGAAAATGGTTTGCATCATTTTTGCCTTTAGCCTGAGGAACCGTGAGACATCTGCGGTTTCGTCATTTATAAGTTTGTCTCAATCTTGCACTGCCAGTTCATCATGCCCCTTTCCTAAAACAGCTCAGGGCTGTGCATATCTGGAAGGGCTCCAAGTCTTGACATAACTCTGGTCAAAATTGTACGAGAGAATATGTGAGAAGAATGAAATGATTACCGCATTAGACTGAAGTCGGTGTTGATATTTCTTTTCGTATTTGGGTGTGCCTATTCTAAATCCATTGTATTCAAAATCAATTATTTGGTGGTCCCTGTTAATATAATATTTGATTGTCTCTATTGATTTGTTAGCTCAGTCAAGGAAGCAAATCACTTCTGATCTGATAATCATTTCCAAGCAGGAAGTATTTTGTATGATCTCTATTTGTTTTATCCTTTCTTTCTTATCTAATCACTGATATTTCATTACTTGTTCCTGGCCACCAGCTGTGTCAGAGACGGGTCAATGAAAAATCTTTTATAAAAAATGTATTAACATTTACACGTGTAGACTGCGTACCACACAGGAAATATCTTATAAGAATACATTTCCAGTTTGGACTTAATGTGTATATATAACATCTGGTGACTGCCAGAGCCCATTACACAGACACAGGGCCAGTGGTGCGCCGAGCCTGTGTGTAAATATAGACCCAAAATGAGCGCCTGTGGCTCTAAAACCTGTAATTTTAACGCAGTTTCCAGCCTCACTGGCGGGGTGTTTGCCCTGGTTGCCAAGACAACGGGTGTGTGACAGCGTGTATGGTGTTGTGGTTTATTTTGACCCTCCTTTACGAACCAATCGCGTTGAAGGGGAGTCTGGTAAGACAATATTGTCTGTTTTATTGAGGCCAAATTGAGTTTATTTCAGTTTTTATTCAGTTAAGGAACACTGAACAGCAAAGAACCAAAACATATATCAAACAATGGATAAAATGCATATTAAGAAATAGAAATTACATAGATTAGACTGCCCAATAGGTTTTTGTTACCTTCAAAGGCTCTTGACTTTCTTTGGCTTCCTTTTTATTTTATTGTCACAGACACAAAGTGGCCTGATCAATCCTCCCAATCAGCTCATTGATCCCCCTTCTCATCTGGATCTAAACCTGACTGGTCAAATATCGGACAGTCTGGCTCCAGCTGAAGCCCACTCTGTCATTCCCCCTCTTTGGAGTCAATCCCTGTTTGGCCGAGGTGCAAACTGGGAATCTGGGCTTTACATGATTACTTGACTGCTTCTTACTGTATATATGTGTGTTTGCAGCAGGTTCTTATGAAAGACTAGCTGACACTGATTGAAATGTAGTCGTTGGCAAGAGCGATGGGACCATGTTAACATGCAAAGCAGAAGAGAGATTTATCATTTACCAGAATCTAGTTTGCGTGTTGACACATGTGCAGTGCTTGTACAGATGCTTTTTAATACATTTGTGTTGTATCTTTGGTGACTCTTTATGTAGGCCGACAACATACTGACCTAAATATTTTGAACACCTTGGCGCACTAGTATTTTTTGACCCTCATATAAAGCGTCATTAAAATGCATTAATAGACAATATCTGTCTGTGGGAGATGCTTAGTAAAATATGAGAGGATTTTGACGAGACCAAGCCCTTGCGTAACAGTCTCGTTTAGGGGTTTTGGAACTGTTTGTCATGGAAACATTGCAGCACACATCCCACACTGATCATCATTATGTAGTTTATGTGTAAATCCAGATTAGCAGATGATAATTCTGGGGGGGAGATGTGGTGTATAAACCAGCAGGGCCTCATTAAAAGACAGACGTGAAATCTGCTGATGTGGCCCACAGCCCAGGGCATTTACAGGCTCCTACTCAACATGAAAAAGTATGCATCGGCCTACATAGCTAATCATCTTAATATAAGATGTACTAAGTTAGTCACAACTTTTTCAAATTGCCTTTTTTCTCTCTTTTCTATGTGCTGACATTGTGGGCCTTTCCAGGTAAATGATGTCTCCTTCACAGTTCTTAATCAAATCAAACTTGACATATATTAAAATCCCTCTACAAAGCCTTGGGCACACATTTACATTCAGTTTTAGCCGGTATTAAATAGCATTACCTCTAATTTCCACTAAATCCCCGACTCGCATCACTGGCCTCATACTAGCACAGTGTATTTCAGACGCACTTTATATAGTCTTTTTTATGAAATACGTTCTTGTCATAACTTGAAAAGAAGAAAACACCCAAACAAACAAGACAGTACACACTTTAGCAAGTTTAATTTTGGTTATATAGATAAAACAGGATTTTGGTTGCACTATACAGAAGACAAACAACACAGCTGCATTTAACCTTTTGAGGAGAGACTTCTTTTTAGGTACAACAATTCATTTAGTCGGAGAAGTGTTCTTGATGCCCATTGTTCATAAAAGAAACACATGGCACATCATTGCAAAAGAAAAATAATACATAATTCAATTGTTTGAACAATGGGTTACTTCAGAATAAGAATCTTCCTGTGTACAGTGGCAGTCCAGAGTTAAAAGAAAATAAAAATCCCACCTCTCTGTCTGTGCCTGTAGCCTTTGAGAGCAGTGATTAAGTAGACCTCAAGTGCTCCCACTGAGCCAAGTGTTTTATGGTGAGGGTTAACGCTGTTTGGGACAAAGCAGGCTCCCATTAAGGTGAAAGCTTGATGAAGTATGTTTTATAGTTGAGTTCGGTGGCTCTATCCCTGCATGGATAATTATGTGTGTGTGTTTTTTTTAATTACTGATTACTTCCAGACTAGCATTCAGTGGTTTTCTCTTTTTATTCAGCCATACAGTAATAGAGGCTCTTTGTCACTCACTGCATCTACCACAGAAGTCATTCACTAATCGGCTTGTAATGGGTGATATCTGGTCACAGCCACGTGTCAAAGCCTGGGACTAGGGAATTTACCAAGTCCGCTAAATTCAAGGCTTATTATTGTGCTAGTGTCACTTTTAAAGCAAATATGACTGCTATATTAATGCTGTGAAGCTTTCTGTATCAACACATTACTGTAGTATTAAAACAGGTGTGTAAATGTATAAAAGAGTGACGCCAGGGGCTGTCTCACACTCATGTCCTGACAGGTTGGGAGTGTGAGTAGTGTGTGGATGATGCATGAATCAACACAGAACAAGAGGAAACCCCAGGCTACACTCACACGCTGTTTCATTCAAATTGTACTTGAGATATCAGAAAAAAAAAAAAAAAGTGCATTTAAATTCATGCTATTGTAAAGTTTAATATGTCTCTATTAGTATCTGTCTAGACAGTGTTCCCAGTCGGCTGTGAGTGACTCAGTTTGTGTGACTGTATTTGTCTCCCAAAAAGCCCAGAGTGGAAGGTATGGTTAGCATCAAGCTCGTATAGCTTCCTTTGATAACAGACAGTATGGGGATTAAAGTGATTATATTTGATTAGCGAACAATGGATCAGCCTCGAGCCTGGGCCCCATGCCTCCCTCTGTTCTGCTGACTGCCCGGATTCCCTAAAATAACTATCATGCCCTATCCACCCTTACAATGCTGTCTTTCTTATAATGTTTCTACATTTATGTACATGTGTTTCTAAAGAAACAGCTTTTAGTAATATTCATATTTAGGGTGTGTTTTGTACTGGGCTACCACTTCTGATGGGACCAAGGGGGTAGCCATTTACACTGCCATAGTGAGGGGAAGAAGAGGAGGGGGTGTGGAAAGAGCTTTTCCTGCGGCGTGCAAGTTGGCTAGTGGCCACTCGGGGCGTGTGTGTGAGTGTGTTCGAGGGGAGGAAGAGCAGGAGGGAGGGATGGTGAGGGAGGCAGCGGGATAGACCAGTGGATGTGTCCAGGTCTGGGTGAACACTTGGACTAGAGGGGTGTGAAGAAAGAAGGGAAAACCAAGATAACACTGAATGAATGATGATGATTAGGTCTTGATGAATGGGGAAAAAAGGAATAGCTATGTTCTGCTTAAAAGGTAAGTGCATGTGTTTGTTTGGAAAGAATTGTGTCACAGCCACTTCCTCCCAATACTGTATCCTTCCTTATGTGTTTGCTTTGTTAAACAAACTTGACAAGTTGTTCTTTGATCATTTTATAATATACCGTAAACTACTTCTTCCACTCATTCTTTGACTTTACTGTGAGCTCTCTTGTCCCTCGCAAACATGGAGTGTATTAAACTTACTGGAGCGATGTATAAACTGGTCCACATGCATCTGGTTTATGCATGGGTGTCTGAATGTGTCCCGCATTAACAGCTGGCCCAACAAGCAGTTGTCGAGCTGCTGTCCTGCAGAGAAGGGCCATGTGTTGATCAATCAGTTCAAGACAACACAAGGTTGACTTACGTTTTTGTCTGTATACATTTGAATTAACATAGAATGAATCATCATTTCCTGCAGCTCTGTGAAGATGCACTAAATTCATATTTGCATGTGAGTCTTTTGCAAAATGGCTCTTTTTGTCTTCCTCTAAACGAACAAACAAATGTAGCTCTTGGATGTTTCATAAATGAGGTAATACAAACTCGCCACTGTGAGTATTTGTCCTACTTCATACACTCAGTCATCTCTGTTGTTGCACTTTCCACACTGTTTGACTGTGGTCACATGGGAACAGTAGAAAAACAGCTGTGATGGAGAGGAAATCGTTTTTTTTTTTAAGTAGTAACACTTTGTTCATATTACGCAGGATTTGTACTTGGAGTATAAATTGTAAAAGGTGTTTGACAGCGCTAAAACTAGACCTAAATGTGGTGCCATAGCATATATTGTCCTCTGATCTGACCAGCATCCCCCTCTGTCCAGTCACTTAATGTGATTTAAACAACTTCTCTTTTGCAACTCTGAGGCTGATGTGACACATTTGTAGTTCATTTTGCCCCACATCCAGCTGCGGCCAAAGTGGAATCATCTGTTTCGACCATCATGCTAAGATCCCCCACATACACACAGAAAAGTCTGGCATTTGGGTTTATCCCTTCTCTGGCCTGGCCACAGCAGCTGTTGGGGTGGCTTTTGGTGCATTACATAAGTAATTTCTACAGTAACTAAGAAGCTGTTGGTCAAGGTTGATTTGATGTTTAAAGTCTGTCATTCTGATAAGAAATGATTGCAAGGCTCTTTTAGTAAGGTTAATTAAGGGCAACTCGGGCTGTGTGCAATTTGAAAAAACATGTTTTTGCCTGAGTTTAAGGTTTCCCTGGTTTATTTTGAACCACTCAGATTCCACTTAAGATATGTGAGCAATGAGCTTTTTAGTACCTCGAGATTTTTAGTTGTGTGCAGCTAAAGTGGACCTTTTCGATTCAGAAATTATACTGCAGTCCAATCACACTCACCTGTATATGTCCAATATTTTCCCCATTTATCTATTATCTATCACTGCATGAGGGAGATTTGGTTTATTGTATCAAATCTGTGAGACCAAATTACAAGAGGAAATCTGTGAATAAACTTTGTTGAAACTAAAAAAGAAAGCCTGGAATGGAAGGCACAGAAACTGTAACAACTGTGTGGACTCTTGACCTGCACCACATGCATCATACATTCCAAGGAAAGTGTGTGTTATTTGGATCTTGGAAAAACAAAAAGGTCGGTGTATCCAAAGAAGACATATTATATTTCTACATGTATCTATATTTAACCAGCTCGGTCAAAAGCATTTCATCATAACTGATTTGTAGTACTACACAAACTGTAAACCTGTATTATTTTATATTATAATAAGGGTGTACACATAGAAAATCTAATGCACCAACCTTGTCTGTAGGCTTCATTTAGCAGCTCTATTAAAGTGCCTTTCTAGTTAACCTATTTGAACTTGTAATGGGACAGTCAGTCAAAATCCAAAGCACCTGTGCTGTGAGTCTAAGGGGACTGTGACCTCTTGAACCCAGGGTGAACGCTACCTGCCCTCTGGCCTTGTGGGTAGTGGTTGTAATGGATGTTCTCATACTCAGCTGTGACAGGCTGCTCATCTGCAGCGGATGGGAAGTGGAAACAGCACTAATAATCCTCAGTGTATAAGAGATGATTTATATTATTGATTTAATGTAATATATATATATAATGATAACTGATAATGTGTCTTCTAAACATTACAGAGGAGACTGTGTTTGTATTTACGTCTTATACGTGACACAGTTTCTCAGGAGGCGAGTGCTAGGCTTGTTCCTGGGGACAATGCAGGAAAAGTTGCTGGAGTGAAGTTTTGAAAGACAATGGCCGACTCCCTGTGGATGACTTTCCCAGACAGAAAACTAACTCAGCATGCAGGTGCTCCTCTCACTCCATTCAAAACCTGTATGTATCCATGGTTACTATTGTCCTGACCCTAAAGCCTTCCGCTGTAACTTCCCCCTCACAAACACACACACTTACACAAACACATGCTCATACCTATTAAAATGGATTTTTGCTTATACAGTAAACAGGATCTCTTGTACTCAAGCAAAACTTTTACTAGAAATATTTGCACCATTGTCAAATTACAGACTTGTTGGGGTTTGTTTGACTCTACAACCCATGATGCTCTGGACTGATGTGTGCATATACGCATTAATGGATTCAGGGCAACCACTGGTGCAATTTGGGCCAGTCAAAATCTTTTGGCAAGCCCAGCGGGGTCCATAGTGTATTTGTTGGTCTGTGAGAGTGCACTGCTTTTGGTTTTGTAATCAGCTTGTGTTTTTTGGCTGCCCCTCATGCTGTGAAAATGATGGACATTGGTAATGGCTATTTTACCTTCTGGCTATCTACTGAGACTTTGGCAACAGACATTTGTGTGTGGGGAAGTTTCAGAGGGAGATACATGCATTAGCCAGTATTTTCAAAGCTTTGTTCTAATGCTTAATGGCCGTCTTTAAATTGCTTTTAGTTTACTTGCAGTCTCAGTCCTATTCCTCAGTAAGCATGTCCAAATGACAAAGTTGGTGAATACATATGTTGTGTATAATCTAGCTTTGTTAAAGTGTCAATCCCCTGCTCCCACTGCGTCTGTGTAGTATTAACTCCACATACTAGTAGAGTTTTAAATATAAAAATTCAGAAGATAAGATTAGATTTTTTTTTACAGTTTGCTGGTTCCATATTTTGTCCAACGTACATTCTTTCACACAAACGCACGTTCTCAGAATTAACAGCTGACAAACGGCATGCCAGGGCTTTTTGAACTTGCACACACTTGCACGCTGGAGGTAATGCAGTTAATTATCTTCAACCTGGTGTCCATCTGTGTTTCTCCTTTGCGCCTCAATCGCAGACAAGAGATGGAGGCTGGATAATCTGGTTTTACAGATTAGAGTGGCAGAGGGAGTAGGCCATGTGGCTGCAACTGGACTCAGCACTGCTCACTGAATAGAAGAAGGAGAGGACACTACTCTATTTGGACACATATGGGGTTTTTTGTGGCGGACACTTGCCTGTAGTTCAAAAATGTTTTAACCACAGGTATTTGCAGAGTGTAATGACTTTGTTTGCGAAACCTTATTTCTGCATCTTTTGAAAGACTCAAATATCTTGTGGTTGCTTTTAGAGGTCAGAATTGTTTTTTTTGCAGACTGCCTGCCATCCAACATAGCATCTTTGAATAACCTGATGTTACAATCATTTTGTATTTTTATTTGTATTGGAGTTAAATCTTGTAATCTAACACTGAGCTCAGCAGTCTTTGTCAGGCAAATCAATGCAGGTCAAGGATCCCCTGAGAGAGGAGGAAGGACAAAAACAGTAGGAGGAGACATAGAAGGGGGGATTTGATCTCCCTGTGGGTCTCAGGAACCTCCAAAACCTCAGTCTTGTCCTGTCAGAAAGAGAGGGGGAGGACTGGTCAGTGTTCGGAGGGAAAGGGGTGGTCTTTTGTACCCACTACCTCAAGATGAGGGTCCAGCAATAGGAAGCTATTGAAGACTAAACAAGGAGGAGTTGGGGGCTTGGGAGCAGAGGTGGGGGATAAGGTCTTAGCCGGGGGATGATCACATACGTGCACTGCCTCTCCTCGGAGCCGGTGGTCAGTTGCTGGGACAAGCCATGCTATGAGGGACCCCCTGGCAAGAGACGGACTCTGTGCTCTCTTCGGTCCGCCACAAAGATGGGGAACAGCCTCCAGTATGAGGCCCATCCCTACCCCAGGACTGTCAGGCCAGAAGGCTGCCTGCGCAAGAGGCTGCTCTCAGTGTCAAAGGTCCACCAGAAGCAGGACTCTCTTTGGACGCCCAAGCCTCTGCTAGGACATGTCGCTAAAGGATCACCCGGGAAAACACAAAACCACCAGGACATTAAAGGTACACATGGGAGAAAGGTTAATGTGTATGTTTGAAATTGTACCAATTTAGTTAGGATTAGTGGTCTTTGTTAGCCTTTTAGTCAAACTTGGTGGACTTAACACTACACCACATAGCTGTTTCTCTACAAGATTGATTAATGTAATTGCCTTGGCTAGAAAACAGACTTCTAAACACACATGGGTCACGAGAATTGTGAGTATGTGTCACTACACGCAAAGCCAAGCTTTTCCCAAGCCAGGCTTAGTCTCTTCTTATTAAATGATTTCCAAGCTCCTGTAACTGAATGGACTGTGCCTTCTGTCTCTGTCTTCTGAGCGTGTGCAGCTCTCACTGTGTGGATGGCTTGTCCGTCTTATGTGCCATTAATTTGGGTAGGGCTATTGTGGTCTCAGGGACTCTTGGCCTTTGGTGTGATGGAAAGGTTCTTCAGGCAGGATCTCAATGGAACAGTAACTTGCATACACACACTGCAAAAGAAAGTTGGCCAAACTGAATCATTATTTCTTCATGTGAGTTTGTTTATATGTGATTGGTCGCATACTCTAGGCCTTTATATGGGACAGTTGTATCGTACTGGAACTGAGGAAGGTCCCCTGGGTAGCCACCCCTGGGAACAGGAGACAATAGTGAGCAGCTGGAGGTGATGGGCCAGGCCTAAAGGGACGTGTAACAGAACTGACAGTTTAGGGGTGATGGAGCTGACACTGAAGGGGTTAAAGAGGTGACCCACTTTCACCTCCACTACTACATAAAGGAGCCATCAGAGATAAGAGTCAAGGCGTGCTGATAGTTTCTCTACAATACAATACCTCAGTGGATGAAAGAGGGCAATATAACTTTTATAGCACATTGTAGAAAGGCTGTCAAATTATTTCCGATACTACAAAGACCTTTCTGTGCTTATCTAAAACAAGTCTTGTTATGGTAACAATAGACTGCCAGACGAGCGAGGCCTGTCCTCATGCATGCTTTAGCTAACATGCCATGACAGCTCAAGATGTCTCGCAGTGTTATTGTCTGAATCTTGTGTTTAGATGAACCTTCTGATCAGTTAATGTGACGTTGAGCACTTGACCGCTGCAATATGAGAGATCTGAGAACTATGGCATTAGTTTCTAATTTTCAATGTTATTTTTTTCGAAATGCCTTCTCGTTTCCGTTGCAAAAGTGCATCTCCGTTTCTATCTGTATCCAAGCGAAGCAGGTGTTCCTCGGGATTCACTCTAATCCCCCGGTGAGAAGGCAGGTTCATCCATTGGCCAAGCGGTGCCAACAACTCCCGGGGGACAGGTATCTGAGGGAGACGAGGGATGAAGAGTAACTAGATAAGGCCAGAGGAAATGGATTTGCTGCATTTATGAGGGGAACATGGCGGAAAACCATAAAGGATAATCTAACTTTTAAAAGGGGGGAAGTTTGTTGTCAATTTCTGCTATTTGTGGAAATAACTGCTTTTCTGTCTTTATTTAACAAGTGTTTCAATTTTCAAACCCTTTCTTCCCATTCAAGTTTAAAATGTGAACAAGATACAGTAGATACAGTATGTTTATAGAAATCCATCTCATAAAAGTAACAAATAGCTTTTAAGTGCTCACAATGAAGTTCGTTAGTCTGTCTGTCACAGTTTATTCCAACCCAAACACCAAAGATTAGTAAAGACAGGTCTGAAACCCACAGTAGCAGGCTTACGGATCAGGAACAATAGAGTAGGGAGCATGACACACCACTTAATGAGATGAAGAAAGGATGGGAATTTTTTAGGGGCATACCCACTCACACACTTTCGGGAACTGGGGTCAGGGGGTTTCTTTGGGGCTACTCATCTGTAAAATGGGCTAAGGCACTGTTTTTCTTCAACTTCACTATGTCTGATTTGGTCTGTATGGTTTGAATGACTCACTTTCTGCACGCTTGCAGCTGTCTTTTAAAGATGGCACATTGTCAACATCTTGTGGAAAATCACACATTTTGTTGGATCTGTGATAGTGTGGATAGAGCAAAGGGGTCTTTGTTGGCAGTGAATTTAAGAAGAGTATAAAAAAAAAAAAACAATAACACGTATATTGCAAGTCTTCCCAACGCTGATACAGTCCTCAGAATTCAGATGCCACAAGTTACCACCACATATTACCATCTCAACATCTAACAAAAATACAACTTTAGTTTTCCAAATGTTGTGCAGCCCTACCATCTAACATATTGTCTGTGCGTATCCTTGTAGGAACGACTTTGTATGTGAGGTAAAGGTTAAAGGATAATCAGTGGGTAATAGCGAGATGTGTACCTAACAGACGGTGCACTCTCAGCTGGTTAAAGGCCTAATAGGTAATGGCTGGCTCGTGATTTGCTAAACAGGTGCTCCTCCATCATGTGTGACTAAAGCCTAATGAAGTCATCACTGGTGAAGACTGGCTGCTAATCGAGTTGTGTGTGGAGTCTTGTCTGCTTTCATTAATCAGGGAAATCCTCATGGTGGGTTTGTATCCGTGGAGCCCAGTCACAATTACAGCATAAATAACTAACATTTAAGGTTTTTGAGTAACACAGCCATAGTTCTTTCTACATAGTATTTGTGCAACATATTTTTGATAAATTGCTGAGATGAATAGGCTGTGCTAGGGCTCAGCTGTTTTTTATTTGGTTATGAGATTGAGGAAGAGATTGGATACGTCTGTTTTGAACTGTGTGGATGTCACTTGGGATCAGGTGCCAGGAGGAGACCCCCACAACCCCATAGGTGCAAGGGGTTTTACTTAATGGCTTGATTATCACATTAGGTCAGAACGGCTTGATAATTGCAGAAATCTTTAGAGACCTTTATCTTTTCATTGAATAAAGATGCTGCATGGCGATGGGGCAGTGTCACATTGATTTAGCCAAGATAAATGCTCTGTGGGCTTTAAGAGAGTGTTCTAGAAAGTAGTTTTGAAAATTAAATAAATCTGGAAATTTGAAGTTTGAGTTTTGACCCTTTGAGGCTGCAGTAGCTGGTGTTTTGACCCCCTGTTTTTGTGGACTGATGTTGAAACTGAAGCGGAGAAGGATAGTCACACTAATTTCAGCTTTTGGCTACACATAAACCTTAAGAATTTATAGTGGGTGTCTATGACCGTTAATTAGAAAACTGTGTCCTTTGTCAAGAAAATGTCATGGAAAAGAGGGGGAACCAAGGTTTGACTGCAAATTAAACCAAAAACACTCTGAAGCTATCTTCTAGAACTGAGTTAAAGTAAGTTATGGCCCAAAAGAGTAAAGAGTAGTTCAGGAGTCCCTTACATTTGAAACACAACTGCATGTACAAAACAAGTTTCTGTTGCCAAAATGTAATTGCTAGCCTTTATCTGTGTTCCCTCTTAACAAGCCCATACCATTCCAACAGGGGTCTTGTTGTTAGTAAGACAATCTAATTTTAGTGCAGGATAAAGTGTGTTTAAGCACTGTGTGGCTGGGCCGACCTCACTCATGGCTCATTTCCTTAATGAGCTCTGCTATTAGACCTAGCTTTTTTCCGCCACATGCTGCTACACGTCTGGTCCTCTGAGGTTCTGCCCTTGTTTGCCCTGCTGCCCACTCTTCTCTGAGTACCCTCCAGATTACTATTCGGTAAAAATGAGGCACTTTCCACATGTGATATCATTCACAGCAAAAAACAGGGAGTGTGGAGCCACAATACTTTCATTTGACTTCCCCCCAAAAGCCATCTGATTGGTTACCTTTCCACTCATTTTGCTACAAATAAGCGTTTTGGATTTAATGGAAATGTAAAACACCAGTCAAAGTTGTCACCTGAGATTGGACTGCGCCTCTTTTTACTCGCTTATTAGCACCACCTTTCCGTTTTGGACCCGTCTTAATCCTGCTGTCAGCGTCGGGCTCTTTTATGTTCCAATCAGCTGGAGGTTCCATTAAGCCTCAAAAATCCAAGTCTGTGAAAAGCTTGTGTGCCCCATAGAGCCTGATTATAAAAGGAGAGCAGGAGAGGGAGGCAGAGGAGCGAAAGTGATTTTAAGAGCCTCTCTAAATCTGTCTCCTTAATGAGTTGTCCTCACCATGGCAACGTCTCTTTTGAGGGGCCCGCTCTCCACATGCAAAGATGGATGGATGAGGGATAAGAACCAAAAGGTGGATAAATGTAGAGAAAGAGAAGAATGTGGTTGTTTCCTTTGCTTGTAAAACCACAGGGAAGTGTGTCCTAAAAGTTTCACTGTGATTTATTTTGTTTGTTTGATACCAAATTAAAGTAAGCGCCATGACAGTTCAAGACATTTAAAACCAACTTGCCTTTTTCTAGTAATGACTTGACCTAACCACAAGGAGGCACTGTAATACACAATAAAAAACACAGTGTCTTTAGTTGTCTCTTTTCAGTAGCATTTTAAAAGTTAATTATCTGTGAAACATCATTTTAAACTAATTGGTCACTAAACAGAACACACACATGCTTCAGGTTTTATTAGCATAATAATATGATTTACAAAAAGATGTTGGTGTTTAATTAATCGCCATGCAGACACAGTACTTCATTTATCAGCAGAGAAAGGGACACATGGGGCGTCAGAAGGAATTTAATTTAAAATCACAGTAGCCTTAAATTTTCAATATTAGATCAGTAAGGGTAGTCCTGTTTCCCTGGGGGCCCATTAGGAGGCCGCACTCGCAGCATTCTGCAGGGGTACTCTCTGTATTAAAGCCCCCCCATTCTCTCATTATTGCTCCAAAGGGGCAGAAGGGGGAGTGATGGAGTGAATGACCAGCAAAAGGAGGAGGGTGAGAAGGACAGTGGGTGTGGTTAAGTGGATTTGGGTTCTTTTTTTTCCCCCTAGACAAGGTCCCAGGGTAGAATTATTAATGTAAGAAGCCAGTCTTTGCCTCATACACAACTGTACACAATGCAGTGTCCTGTTGATGGTCAGATGGCACTATTAATTACAGTTTGGTTTGTGATACTGATCCACATCATCTGTCACTAAGCCTGTTCTGAGACATATTTAAATCCCTGACTGACGCACTAATTCTCAATGACATTCTTAGATTACAACTTTAAATACAGATATAGGTATAACCATAGTGGAGCTATTGTTATGGTGCTAATAGTTCTATGGTCCGTAGAATAGTCACATTATAAAGCATGTAGGTAATGAATGTAGCTCTCATTGTCCACTTGAAAGATTTCCCCAAAACGGTCTCAAGGGTAACTACAGCAGTGGTCGAAAGGTCTTTCCAACATCTCCAACAACCTGGCTCACAGTGGGATCTAAATTGGATCAATGTGATGGACAAGTTGAGCGCAGCATGGCCGGTCATGCCAAGTAATTGTATTGATAATGTCACTAATCAATACCAGGCCAGGCACCAGAACGCACATCCAACTTTAAACCTAACCACCCCATTGCACAATTGCCCCAGGTCTGATTGTCCTGGTCATTTCCTGAAATTGTAGCCATCGGATAAAGGTTGTATAAATGATCAGTGATTGGAGTTTTTGATGTGGCGACTATTTTCCTGCCCTCCCCAAATGACCTTCTGTTGTTGCTGCTGTGAAGTGAGGTGCAAACCTTGTGTTTCTGATTTTCTGTAGTAAGACGCTGCTCATAATAAAGACACTCTATGGTTGTCTGTCTTAGACACACACACACACTCACTCGGCTCTGTGTCCTCTGTGTTGCCGGCTCGCCCCAGGTGGCTTGTTGCTTTGTGCCCTTGAGCAACTGGAGGCACTTAACCTAAATTAACTGTCTGTCTGTGCGGCTCTGTCTAAACCAGAGAAGAAACCATGAGGCATGAGGCCCATAGCAACAGCACGGCGACGCACAGCTGCAAATCGAAACTCCAGTAACTAAAACTCAAGGGAACAGTATCATTTTGCAATTGACACAGTGTTTGTGTGAATTATTGATAGTTATAAAGTCTAAAACACAATTTTGTATCTAATAATAGGTGGTAGGATAGAGGTAGATAAGAGAGAGAAAGATCTTAAATCAGTTAAGATTGTTGTAAGCTGTACATTATAGGCTATACAAACGTATCATTCCCTTTGTAAGGATCTTCTTGATTCCTTTTTTCTTGTGTTCTTTTGCAAGTTTCTACCTCTACTTTCTCACTAAACTCTACAGCAATTGTTATATTCCAGCTGCTACTTCTTGAATGCTGTCATTTTACTAACGTGGACATTATTCACGCGACTCATTTATTTGAGTAAAAGCTTTATCCTCGTGTTGCATACCCACAGTGGACCTGTAAAAGTCCATTTCATATAGTGTCAGATTTACAACGTTCTGTGTGTGTGAGGTTAATTATAAAATCAGATTAATAACGCTCTCTGTCAGGCCCTGAGGAGAGAAGCACAGACCGCAGTGGTGTTCAAATGTAGGTCAGAAAACCAGCTTGGCAGCCAACATAATGTTGTGCATGAGGCATCCTGATGTGATTGTGTGTGTGTGTAGGCACATGAGCAGTTTGCCTGTAGTTGTAAGCACTGAGTCTATGAGACATGTCATGTGAATTTATTGTCTCATAACCTACATGTGCAGGCGTATGTAAAAGACAATTGAGACAAAGCAATGTACTACAGAGCATTAATGTATAACATGCTCCTATTATGGTTTTCATTCATGAACCCACCTGTAAAATGATGTCGTTCAAATCCAGCTCAGACATGACATAAATCTCTAGCTTACTATACTTGCTGTAGCCATTAAACAATGTTTTTTTCTTTCATATTTATGTTTAAATATTTTCATTTAAAATAAATTTCATCTGATTATGATAGACTATAAGTGCAAAGATGCGAGTGGGTCAGAAATGATTTTGGTGGTTATATTTAGTTTAATATTAAGTTTTGTTTTGTAAAAAGCCTTTCTTTCGTTTTGTACAAATTGTCTCTTAATTTTAATAAAGGGTTCTTCGGCCAATTGCATTTATTTAATAAATAAGAAGCAAATAAGTAGACTATGAGGCCGCGGAAGCGATCGCTTTCATTGCTCATGAACTGGAACAGGTCTCAAATAAACTGAAACTCAGCAGGTTTGCCTTACAGACATGAGAAATATGTAGCCTAATATGTGTAGAGACGAAAAGATTTAAATAAGCATAGTGCAGTGTTCAGAACTCACACGGTAAACAACCAGCTTGATACAGATGGATCACTACTTAAGCAGTTAGCCGCAAATTTCCTCGGAGCGAAGATGGAGCAGTGTTTCTGATATCAGTGAGCGAGGAGTGGAGCGGGGAGCGGGAGATGGTAAACCCGGAGCTGGAGCTGGAGCGGAGCGATTCTTGAATCCATAGAGCGGAGGGGAAATTGCCGCCGCTCCGCTCACATACTCGACTCGCAAGACTCGCAGCGGGGCGGGGGCGGGGCATCACAATGGTGTTTCTCCATCGTGATGTTGGTCAGCCATCACGATGGACGATGATATCAGCCATCGGCACAACCCTATAAGGCATATGTTAACACATTTTTGAACAGGAAACCCATGGGTGCACCTGAAATGTTTGAAAATGTGTTGACTTGGTGGTGTTTCACTGTGTTAGTGTAGTACCTGAGTCTGTACAAAAAAATGTAAATAAATCTAGCTACAATAGTCATGCTTAAACACCCTATTAATAAAGTTATGTATTCTTAATGGTTTACCACAGCTGTAAGGTCCTGGAAAAGCTTTAATGAATTACGTTTGTGAAGGTTCACAGTCATCCAGGTCATTTTGAAGAACAGGTTAAAGCAAAGGCATCTGGACTTTCAGTTCAAGGTGAAGACGTTTCGTCTCTTAATTCTAAGAGACCTTTTCACTTTCTGAGTTCAACTGGTAAGAGACCTGAGCTTTATCTCTAGAAGGAGGTTTTGATCTGAAACTAACTCTGATTGGACCAGGCTTTTCTAGTCTCATACTTATTTCCATTAAAAGGACAGTGTGACTCCTGATGTGAGAGTCATTGTGGCTCAGGTGAGTCATTAGTGTTCACTGTTCCATTCAGTTCCAACATTCCATGTTTGTTGTCCAACACTTTCCCAGGTACAGTGCCAAGTCACTGGTTCAGATATGTTGATGACATGTGGATCAAAATCAGAACCAAGGAAGCTTTCACAGAGCACATTAACGTAATGGACAAGAACATGACGTTCAGTGAAGATGCCATAGACTCTCAGACTGTGCAGTGGTTATTGCTGAGGACAGGACTCTCCAAGTAGTAAGTTTTAGGAAGCCAACACACACGGATCAATATTTACTGTTTGATTCCCACCTGCCTCTGCACAAGATGGGAGTCATCAAGACTCTTCAGCACAGAGCACAAGAGGTGCCCACAACCTCAGAAGGTAAACAGAGGAGAAGAACAACACATCTGTAAAGCCCTGAGAGACTGTGGATACCCCAAATGGACTTTCAACAAAACCAAGAGGACACAGAACCCAAACAGACAGGAACCAGGGACAAAAAGTGAAGAGTGTAGTTATCCCTTATGTGTCTGGTTTCTGATTTTCTACAAACACAACATTCCAATCCATTTCATACCTGGGAACACCCTGCGTCAAAAACTGGTCCATCCTAATGACAAGATCCCCTCTCACAAACAAACAAAAGTAATGTGGTTTATGCCGTTCAGTGAAGAGTGCAGTCAGACACTTATGTCGGAGAAACAAAACAACAAGAGGATGTATCAGCACAGAAGAGCCACCTCAAAGGAAAAGGGCATTCTTTGAGCAGCAATGTCCAACTTTTGGTCAGAGAGGCCAGATGGTTTGAGAGAGGTGTGAAGGAAGACATATTTGTTCAAATGGAAAAGCCCTCCATGAACAGAGGAGGTGGCCTCAGATTTATGCTACCTAGCATTTATAACAGTGTTTTGAAACCTAATTCAAAACAGTTTCACTTTAGAACAACAACACCTGAATGGAAACTGTGACACCTGAGCCTTAATGACTCTCACATTAGGAGTCACACTGTCCTTTCAAGGTAACGACTATGAAACAGAACAGCCTCGTCCAATCAGAGTTAGTTTTAGATCAAACCCCGCCCTTTAGCGATTAAAGCTCAGCTCTCATATCAGTTGATCTCAGAATTTAAAAAGTTTCTTGGAATTAGAGATGAAACGTCTTCAACTTGAAAACGGAGTCCAGATGTCTTTGCTTCAACCTTTTCTTTAATAAATATGGAATTAGACTTTGTAGAAGGTGCATTAACTTGGTTGATAGATAATAGAGCACTGAGACATATAATCCTAATGCCACCAAATGGATAGTAAACACCATGTTGGGTATTGATGCAGCAGGTCCTCAGAGGTTCAACAAGAGTGAAAAGGGCCGAGAAGTCGATATGAGACGAGACGGCACGGCTGCAACCTAATGGCTTCTAATGCGCTCTGAGATCTATACCATGATCTCTTTAGTGTACATGTTGTCTACGGACCTCACCTGCCAGAATGTAGACAAGACACGGTGCTTTGGCTTCTATCACAACCATGCTCTTCATCCAACACTTGAAAACAATGTCAAGTAATAAACTCAGTTGCCATTCTTGCCTTTATAATCTTAAGTTGTCCTGCCAACTTGTGAAGTTATTGTCCCCTCTAGTTCATGGGGGGTAACAGTCCGGCAATGTTGCTTGCTTAAAAGTCTGTTGCCCGGGGAGAAAATAGACAGTTGGCTACAAATCCATAGTGACACTGACATAAAACCTTTAAGTTAGCAACACAACTACCACCCTCTTAGAAAACACCTAAAGCTCGGGCGTACAAATCTCCTGGCTCGTAAAATAACAGCATTTTAAAGTCCATGTTCAACAGGCGTGAACATTTCAAATACGCCTTTATTGTGTCTGAGCGAACATTAGGCTATAAAGATCCCTCATTGAATAGAAGTATAGAAGAGACTTAGTAGCACAGTAGCACGCCTCCTTGTCAGTTTGGCTTTTCTTGTGTTTTCCAGCTGTTTCAGTCGGATCACGTTTCAGAAAATGGCATTTACAACAATGCCTCAGTCAAACTTGTCTGAAACATACATTTAAGCACTCTTTCCTGCTCTTTTATCCTGACTTAAATTTTAGAAGGGGAGCTGGGGTCAGACGGTGTAGGTTTGACTGTTTATCTTGCTGTTTTCAATATCACTTTTCATTGACTGTCCCCCGATCCATCCGTCTTTCTTGTTCTCACTTCATCCTTCTAACCCTTACCTACTTTTTTTTGTCTTTATCTCATCTCAGTTGATTTTCCCTCTGAACAGTGCCTTTTATATCAGGCCTTACATCTCAACTCAGCAAAATGACTCCTACATCAAAGTATCCATAAGCAAACTTTGCCTCCCATCTTTTCTTTGTTTCTGAGGTCTTTTTGTGCAGTTCGGCTTTTGATACTATCTCCTCCCATTAGCATTGTGTTGCCCCTTTTAAAGTCCCAGAGCAGCTGAACACCACGTTTGAACAAAAAAACCTGAAATGTACACGTTTTACCACATTAAGGCCTCTTTCGACAAATGCTTAAGCTGGAGCATCGGAGAAGACACAAAGAGTGGGAGGGGAATATGTTAGCGCTGTGTGCAGACTTGGGGCGTAGTTTGTAGGGTGCCACCCGGATTCTCATGGTTTTCTCATGGATCACAATAGAGCTGCAGCCTATAGAGAGAGGCCCCTTTCACTGAGATGAATATATCATCAAAGATGCAAAATACCAAGGTTCACATTAAATTCGGACAATGTAAATTTGTAAATGTTCCACAGTACTTTTCCATAACTGGACTTTGTTTGCAACAAAAAGTGTCACTCGCTTATTGCACATACATTTTGGGTTGATTTTGTTTTGGTTTCAGAGAAAGATGCAAACAAGTTTAGCGGGAAGACGGAGAAATAAAATCACAATATATGTGGACAGATCTGACAAAAATGTAAGGCTGGAGTATTGATATTAGATAAAGTCAATAGAATTGCAACTCATTTGCACTTTTCAATTCAAAATTTAACTTTGCATCAATTTTATGAAAAGAGAAAAACTTTTGATTTGTCTTGAAGTGAAAAAAAAGTTTATTTTGGTGTAGCTTCCTAACACTGTTATATTCTTCATTTATTATGCAAATTCATTGTTGATGCTATCCAAATCAATCAAAAACAAAAGGCCTGGGGCATAGACGAATAGACTCTGGGGCTAAGTTCAGTCTGGCCAGACAGTATTGAGCAGTGGGATGTCTGTGTGTCGTATCAGAATGTGGTTTGACTTAAATCGAGGGCAGTTGTGAGATGATGACATTGTCTGTGCAAACTTGGCGCATGTGATGGAATCCCTGCTGCGCCAATGGAGCAGGTCATATGGAACGAGCACAACTTAAGTTAACCACTAACCTCTGTCTGCTAGTAAAGTAAAGCCTTAAGGCAGATTCAGGAAGTCAGGGAGAGTTCAGTGAGAAGAAAATGCGGGGAACGTTTATACATGTGTTGTGCTTGTGTGGGAAACTATTGTTGTGTTCAAATCATTAAAAACAGTAACTGTCTGGGCTTGTTTACTCAGACGCTCTGTCACCTCATGTTTATGTTTATTCAGGAGTCGGTTTGAAGTGTAACTGCTTTTTTAGGAGCGCCCCGGGAGTTTTTGCTGACTTTTTACTCTTTTTTTTTGCATCCATCCTCTAGATTTAACATCATAATTAAGACTGTATTAAGCCTTCTCCTGTATGCATGGGCGCTGCTGAAGGACGGAGTGTTTTAATTTTCTCTGACGCTGCTGTGACAGTTTTTAACTCTCCATGTATCGTCTTTAATAGAATATTTATGCCTTGCTCTACATCTCAAAGCGATTAGATTCACAGTGACCCCTGATGTTTGCTTTCATTCACAGACATGTACAGATGAAAGAACTGAGGGAGGCATTAGTGTGTGTGTGTGTGTGTGTGTGTGTGTGTGTGTGTGTGTGTGTGTGTGTGTGTGTGTGTGTGTGTGTGTGTGTGTGTGTGTGTGTGTGTGGAGGGGAGGTGCTATAAATTATAGATTTTCTTTTACATGAAGGGCAAGAAATAAATTATCTTTAGTTTTTTTAATAAAAAAAAGTTAAGAAATACAAACATACATACTCAGTGAAAACAAATAAAAGGACAAAAGAAAAAAGAAAAGAGAGAGAGAAAAAAAAGCATCCATTACTAACATTAACAATGTAGACAATAGGATAGATAATATAGACAAATGGATTACTCCATTCTACAGCAAAGAAAAATGTATCTAGCTTTAAGTTCATCTCATTTGATTTCACGGCATTCAAAATTCATCAAAGGCTTCCAAATTTCATAAAACACCTTTTCTCTTACCAGAAAGGTTAATTAACAGAGTCCTTTCCTAATCCTTCCATTTTTAGGGCTATTACACATTTTGGGTGGATAAGACAGCGGTTAAGTAGGTGGCATGTCTTTGCATTTAAAGAGAAACTCAGTGCATACATGTAATAGACATAGTTTTGCATCAACAGGAATGATCCAGCCTATTCATTTAGATACACACTGGAGAACATCTACTACAAAATATTTGTAGTTGATGGCATTCCCACAGGCAGTAAATTAGAGTTCCAGTCTTGGTTTTGCATTTGTTACATTTATCGGAAATATTACTATCAAAAAGATGTTGTTTCTTGAACCATTTATATTGAAGTAACATATCTTTAGTTGATTCAGAAACAAGCATTGCACTCATGAAGAAAGTGTCTAAATGTAAAGATGAATCGCACACTGTTTTTCCCTTTTATCTTTATCTTACAGGTTACTACGCAAGGAAAGTGTGCAAGGTCAAAGCCTGAACAAGAAAAGACAAGGGGAGAATGAGAGTAGGCGGCGTAGAAGAGGGTTTTTTGAATCAATACAGACTTGATTACATTAGCAGAAATGAAAGCTTCTGTCTTTGACGCCCAATTAGACAAATAAAGCTGAGACCTGTCCTAAAAAAAGAGAAAGGTTATGAAAGGAAATGCTAGGATCTAGATGAAGTGTGAAAATGGGACTGGGGACTACAAAAAACAAGATAACTCTCATTTGTCTTCTATAATTGCTTTGCCACTTTCACCCTTGAGCCTTAATTATTTATTTTGTCCTATTGGTGCCTAATTTATCAGTTTTTTTGGTTTCTACAATAAGCACCGTCTCACGACAGATTAGAGGTGACGGGCATTTTGACTGTCAGGAGATTTGTCAGTTTAGATAAATGACTCACATGTTTTTCAACCTCAATGTGAAATTTAAGCTTGTTTTGACCCTTTGAGGCTGCTATAGATTCATTTTCTGACTGGGAAGCTGTTGTGGTTTGGGTTTTGCTGTTGTTTAACCCAGTTTGGTTCACAAACATGTTATGGGAATGCCCCATTAAATAATTTCTGAAAAAGAGAATCCTATATGAGACGTAGCATAACTAAGGATATTGGGCTAATTTATAGCTAACAAACCACTCTGCCACCGTGCACCCGCTAACAAAGATATAGTTTTAAATTAAGATGAATTACAGTTCTTTTCAAGCATATAGTATGTAACATTGTACAGGTCATAAAATGAAATGAACTTTCTTGTCTCATAATGTCTCAGTGTCATGTCCATATTTATAATGCTGCACTATAATGACCCTTCTAATGGAATAAAAATATTTTATTTGCACGGTGCCTGCACATAACCTGCTTAAAGTATGAACCGATGAAAGATTGGACCATAGCAAGGATGTCCATTCATCTTTCAATGAGGTATGGCTGAATGGCTTGAGAGCCCTAATCCTGGAGCTGCCCTAGATTTGCAGGCCTCCTTCGGTGGGATAGAGCTGTTTGTCTGCCACTGTGAACGTGTATGTGTGTGTTATCACTATCCTGTGAACAATAGGCTCTTTAATGAGTGATGCTGCTCGGGCTCGCGTCTGCATGTATTAACCTAATACTGTACGCGTGCCAAATACAGCACAAGCCAAACTGAGGCTACAGGGCAGATATGGGCAGTCTGACATATGGATATGGACTTTGGATTAGCCTTTGACACAGACAGGAGTCACCACTGAACTCAATTTTATATTTTATTAGCATTTGGTTTATTAAAAACAAGTCCCTTATTGTACAATTAAAACGTTTCTCTTACTTTGGATAGTAGTAGTAGTGCCTTACTTCAAAACCAAACCCAAGTGTCTTGTCAAGGTCTCACTTATAGAGTACTTTTAAATCAATACCATAACTGATTTATGAAAATTATTATTATTATTATTATTATTATTATTATTAGACACAAAACTTTCCTTGTTCCTTTATTGATGGTTGTTTGGTCTGAATTAGTTTGATTTGATTAGTTTGATTCTACAGCTATCACTAATTGACTTCTGTCTTTTCAGAAGTTGTTTTTTTATTCTTATTTGCCTCAAAATTAGTGGAGAATATGAAGCACAAAAGATGGAAGTATTGGCATAGAAAAACTAATTACAACAAACAACATACACTAGTTTTATTTGTTACCACACATGTATAGATCCTGAGTCAAACCCTAACTGTTGTATCCACTCATATGCAGCACTTCAGAGACGCGCGGAAAAGGTTTAGATGAACAGGGTCTAGTGGGAGTGAAGGGAGGGGAAAAGCTTTTTACCACAAATTCAAGGATCATTTGCAGCGCCATTCAGGCTCTTGTTGCATCTCCCCCCTCCCTCCCCTCTGTAGCCATTTGGGGCTGAAAAGAAACCCAAGGCAGAGAGGGAGGGGTCTGCGTGCGTGTGTGTGTGTGTGTGTGTGTGTGTGTGTGTGTGTGTGTGTGTGTGTGTGTGTGTGTGTGTGTGTGTGTGTGTGTGTGTTGATGGGGCGGACAATGGGATGTTTGTATGGGATCTATATTCATGTGTCACAGATTCAGCAGCTTGTGTGCAGTGTAGTTTTAGAAAATGTAGATAATGACAGAAATCAGAAACAAGCAGGAATATCATCATATACAACTTTGCCTTTATAATAACCGAGGTGTTCTAAGTAAAAGGCAATGACGCAAAAAGCCTTTAATTAAATTGTAGTGCAACCAAATAAAAAAAAGTCCTGGTTTAGTCTTGTATTTCTTGCGCAAATCATATCATTATTGCAATCTCGCACATAGTTGCATATTATGTGTTTTTCTAATATTGCTGAGAGGATGCACGTATGAGTGGATGGATAAGTATTCCCCAGATGATTGTGGTGAAAAATCCAAGCAATTATTGAGCCCAAGGCAAAAAACAAAGGAGACTGGAATCGACTGCGGTACCACAAAATCTTCTGCCTGTTCATCCTCTTTTAACTCTGAGCTACTGTGTTCTGAGTCCTGCCGAGTGATGATGAGGAATAAAAGGGGAGAGGCAGCCAGAACTCCTTGGTAACTGAAGCGCAGAGGAGCAGAGGGGTCGATCTCCCCACCACTTCTCGTGTGTGTGTCTCGCAGGACCGTGCCTGCCTGAGGGAGGGAGGGCTGAGGGTGTACCGCGTGTGTGTGTTTAGCTGGAGAGATAGGGTTATTGGCTCTTTGTGGGCAGAGGAGGCTCTTGCACACTCGCGCTGAGCCGCTGCGCAGTGAGAATGTAAGACACCGCAGCTCCCTCGTCCCGACAGCCCTCTTACTACTGGATTTACTGTTTTTTGTGCCTCAGCCTTTTTGTTTTTTTTACATAAAGATACTTAACCTTTCACTGGAATAATGGTGTTCATCGGGACCTCGTTAAAATCTGTCATTAAATACTTTAAAAGAAAGGGTAAGTTTAATTCTCTTCTAAACTAGTAAATCTAAATGTAGTATCAGTTGGACCTGTACAGCAGGTGTGCTCAAACAGTAATTTCTTTTTGTGACTGTGACGGTTCATTTTTAAACAATACCCTTCATGCTAAGCCTTCTATCTTGCTGTTTATCTATGTTAAGTTTTTCTTTATTAATACTGTTTTTGTTTTAAATAATTTAAATGTTGGTTTTGTATTGGTTGCCCGCCTCCCTTGCTCTACTTCTGCCCTCCCTGCTCCCGGAGACGACCCTCTGTTGCACTTTGTTACCATGGAACCACTGAGTCGAGACTTTAAAGGGCTCTCTGTGACCACTGCGTGACCCACTAAATGCAAAAGAAGCGCCAAAAATCAGTGTCTGTAGCACGCCTTCTTTTGCTCTTTTAAAAAAAAAATCATTTACTCCTATTCCTGCCTTCCATGTCCATTATGGATTATGTTTTGTATCAGTCAATGGATTACACTTGTATCAGTCAAGACACTAAGGCTATTATTTCATCAATGGCTGTGAATTACGCACGTGGGGATTTTTAACAGACGTGGTTGAAGTGAACCTTGAGCAGCTTGCGCCGACTCTAATCTCAGGTGTATTTATAGCTTGCATGTTTTTGCTGCAGTAAAGGCTAAGGTGATTCAATTAATCATTACCTCAGCATTTTGGACGTTCACACAACTGGCCGTCCTGCACATGCCCGCACTTTGCACCTGAGCAATAAGCACCTTGATCCTGCCCAGCAAGCCACAACACTCTGCACTCACACGAGGATGCAAAGATTCCTGCTGAGACGCCGATATGGCTCGTTTAGCCTAGTAAAAAAAAAAAAAAAAAACGTACAGCTAAGGATTATGGGATGTTCAAACAGGCTCTTACAAATCTAACAACTAACTTTGATAATAAAAACACCATATGATAAACTTTAAATATGAAATTTGCAGTTTTTCACCTGGTGTGCATTGTTTAAAGTGACAAAATAAAGCAACACTCTATGATCCTTGATTAAATATATATAGAGCTATTTAACTCTTAACCCTATATAAAAAAAATTGACCTAAATGAGATTGAGGCATTTTACATTCATATCAATTGAATCGGGTGATGGGTGATAGTGGCCCCACACAGGATTAATGTATTCTGTCAATAACGTTGGATCAGTTTTATTGATTATAGCTAATTCCTCTTGTCTGTATGTGACTCATCTGTGTAGCTTCCAGGGGTGAGGTTTGCTGCTGGACACTGCAGCTGCTTGTATCCTGGAGAGTTTGCACTGGCCAGTTTAGTGTCTGTCTGTTTGTTTGTTCCTGGCCGCAGGCAGAGCTGGGATGGCAGAGGGATTAGTGAACTTCTGAAAGATTCTCGCACCACGGTCCAGTGTGGACTCTGCGTGTAGTGAAAGCTCGGAGGGTATTGTGGCGCTGAATGCAGAGGCTGATGCAAAAGGACAATACAGGCTTTGTGTCCATAGTCCCCCGTGTCCTTGGTGTCCCTATAGCTGGGCCTTAGCTTATTCAGACTCTGGAGGAGGGGGCTGGGGGGAAAGGGGGCTACCTGTGCTCAGTGTGCAGGAGAGAGAGAGGAAATTGGAAAGTTCACTCGGTTACTTTGTTGTTGCTCTTGGTTTAAGATAGTTCTGTCATTTCCCTTAGTTTTCCAAACAAAGCACTGTGCTTTGTGTGAGACTCCTGCCTCGTGATGTGTCTGGTCGATACATGTTTATTGACCTTCTGTAATACACTGTATACACACAGAGTAATGTAGAGAGTTTAATTGTTTAAGTGGTTTTATGTCACTGGTTTAATGTCACATACGTTTTGAAGCTGGACTTTAAAACAACATAGGGCTGCACGATATTGAAAAAATGTGCAATATAGAATAACTTAAAAATTGCAATAATGATATTATAAATACAATAATATTTGAATGCTCTTTTACGTAGGAAAAGAAGTACATTTATAGACATGTTAATAAAGTTACGATAAGCAAACTGGACACTAATGTGGTTTGGTTATTGTTATTGCCTCTTGTGACACTGAAGTGTCTTTTAGGACCTGTTGCTGTCTTCTGTTGCTGTTTGTTTGTTTTTATTAATGAGGAATAATATAATTCTTATAGCCAATAAACTGTTGTGTCTAGTGTATCCAGAGTATAAACGATTGAGCAGTTAACATTTTATCACGTTGATGTGAAGGAAGAACTACAGTGATAAGGAAGACAGCCATGCAGGATATGTATTCAGCAGCTGAAAAGAGCAGAGTGAACATGAATAAACACAATGGGCTCCCTTCTTGACCACAGGAACAGTTAATGGTAGTTCATTCTTAAATAATGTGCAAATGAGTTGTAGATGCTTTAAGATGTCATGATTCACCAGCAGCTGGACCTCCGAGACACCACAGCCACTTAGTTTTATCTTCCTGGCACTGTCCCCGGCTGTTAAACTACATTAACTTTTACTGCACTAATGCGTGGCTAGTTATGGGCACACATAATGCTCCTGTCTATCAGCAGTTATCTCCTAATCTGTGTTTATCGTCTCACACTTTCATTAACCAATTTTCAGCCATAGACCCCCGCCCTAACCTGTCACCCTCCCCCTCATCACACTGCTCATTTGCACCTGTGAAAAAGCACTCCACAACACAGCACAAACTCCCAGCCCCTTACAAGGCCGTCCCCTTCCTCTTAGTCCCTCAAGACCTGTTCCTCTGCATCAGTCACATGGACAAGATGTGTTGGTAAGCACAGCAATATATAAGCACCTGGAAACATTTGGATTTCTTCCTTTGGGATATTAAAATGGAAGTTATTTTGCATCCGCGATCACCAACTTTGGCTTGGATTCGTTCACTTGGTAAGGTTTTAGGTTGTTTGTTGATATAAAGGTATGGTGATTTAAAGGAGCACTGCCCAGCTGTGTAGTGTATTCTTAACATTACAGTGTACTCCTCAAATGGGATTAGCATTTTCATGGTTGTGTGTTTTTATTCTGCTTGACTTGGACTACTGGATCGGCTTAGTAGAGCTGTGTATGTTGCATAGTACTTAGTTGACTTAGTTGAGTTTGTTGATGTACTAAATTAGCAGTGTATTATAGTGTATTATTGCAGTGTATTATTTTTCGATTGTGAAAGGGGATTTCTTGTTGTTGATAATTCTAAGCTGAATGCTGACTGATCACTTCCCTCCAAGTTGTGACTGTGTCCCTCCCACTTTTGCGTGTGTGGCCTACCATGTGGTGTTGCAGATAGGTGTCATGTTGTAGGTGAGCAGACTGACCCCACCCCCCACCCCCTTCCTCGTTACAAGTATAAACAAAACCCTGTTTACATGCCAATATTCAGGATGTGGTGTTAAAAGTGTAAAAGACACCGTACACTTGTGTGCAAAAAGATTCACCAACAAGTGAATGATCCTTTACAAAAGTCACCTGTGTAAATTCAAAAGTCTTAACATTTGTTACTTTGTGTCCCTGCAGCGGTGTCTAATCTAGATGAAGAGAGCAAATGGACTGTTCATTACACAGCTCCATGGCACCAGCAAGAAAATGTGTTCCTACCAGGCAGCAGGCCGCCATGTGTAGAGGACCTTCACCGCCAGGCCAAAGTCAACCTCAAGACTGCGCTAAGAGGTAAGAAAAACTGGGCTGCTTAATGTGGGTGGATAACAACAACGTGATGATGTGGTATGGTCCTTAATGGTCTACATTAACTCGTGTTTAGATGATTTTAATCTTGCAGCAGCAGTGGTGAACACATGACATCATCCAAAACATATTGGAAGATCAGGTCATGTTTTGTAATTCATTTTGTGCTTACAGTGCTCTGGCAAAATCAGCTGAACCAAGCTAAAAACACAAGCTTATAAAATCTTATTAAAGTCAATGTCAGCACAATTGTCCTTGTACGGTTGTGGTGTCATCTATTTGAACTTTGTGTTCATTAAACAACATAAGAGTGAAAGATGCCACCTTCCCGTTTGTCCAGTTGGACACAGCCTTGTTGTTAAACAAACAGTGGAAGTCAAGTCACAACAAAGTACTGACTCAACTTGTAATCAACACAACATTCCCAGGAAGTGGGATTGTGGCAGCTGGTCTGTTCAGTGTTCCTGGGAAAGTTGATTTTCTCACCTTTTTGTCAGAATGTGAGAAAGGGCCAGTGAAGGCTGTATTTGGGTGTTGTGTTAGTGTGGCAGAGCTGGATACAGTAAAGGCCTGTTGTGCACATGCTCGGTGGCCTTGACACTCGAGATAACTGACAAGGTAGCAAACGGTTGTAATCTGATTCTTTCACTTAGTCTGTACCACGCTCCACAAAACTCAACAGGTTTGCTTTGTTTTTCTGTTGTTTGACTCCTGCTCTGTTGTGTTGTACTTCCTGCATTATTTACATTGCTAGGTAGACCAACAACACCTGTGAGGTGGGATTATTCCCCCTGCTCCCATCCTACTCAGAACCACAACCAGCCCCAGGGGTCCTCACTGAAAGCCAACAGGTGTCCAATGAAAACACCTGTCCATTACACAAAACACACTGTGCTTAGGTTTCTACACACAACTGCTCTCCCCATGTCAGAAAATCATTAATAGCCAACAATGGAAATATGCATCCCCTCTCGGTTTGTCTAACACACATGCATGCTATTGTGTGCACATTGTGACTAGGTTTTTAAAAGCAACACATGAGCTGAGTCAGTTGAGCAACAGTGACATAATGTATGTCAGAAAAATCCTTAGAACAGTCAACTCCAACATTCTTCACCAGAAATTATTGTTATTATCTGTTTGCAAAGTCAGCACTGGTAAAAAAAAGTATTTCGTTATCATACATGGCCCAAGACAAATTTCCCTTCGTGGGATAATAAAGTTTACCTTACCTTACCTTACCTTACACCCAGTTAACCCCACTGTAATGTCAGACAGGGCATTAACAAGAACAAATCCATCCAATCATAATCTAATGATCACAATTCTCTTTCACCAGCGTCAACATTACCTTTATTAAATTCAACTTCACAAAGGAACCTCAAACAGAAATTATACAACATTTTGTGTTTGTAAACGTAATAGGACATTTATGTGTTTTCAGTCAAACACTTTTTATTTTATTACATACCCATGTCATTACAGACCCCTTTTTCTCTTTCTACATGTCTTCCAGCGTGACACTTTCTGCTCGCTTCCCATAACTCTGCCTAGCAACGAGCAACACCCACCTTATCATGGGCTTATTTATTTTATCCACCGTGCCCAGTCTCGCGCCACCAATCATCTTATGGGGCTCATCTTCGTCATCACACTCATTAGCATCATGCTTTCTAAACCACATGAGCTGCTTGTCACAAGTGCTGCCTTTGTTGCCCCCATTAGGACCTCTTAGCTGTCAGTATCACACATGCACCAGTGTGTATCTCCATAGAGACAAAGTGTAATTAGCAATGGAAATAAATGCCACATGAAATGGATCAAACGTAGCAACCGTGATAGGGCAGGATTGTATGACAGTGCTTTTGCATGTGGAACATTAAATGCATCCACAGGGATTGTGAATTATTTAGTTTGTATTAGTTGCAATTAATACTTTAGCATGCATGATTAGCGTATCTGTCTTTTAGTTAAGGTAATACATGTAATAAGCCTGTAAAAGAACAAAGAAGACAGTGATGTGCTAAGTGCCCTCGAAGAGAGACTGGATGGAAGGACAGTTCTGCCATCTGTGTGTGACAGACTGTACTCCTCCTCTGCGCTAACGCACACACACATAACGCGGGCTGTTACTATATCACACATTGCGTTCTCAGCCGCCTGTATCACAGCCGTAACAGCAGGTGGCGAGGAGACGAGGTGTGAGTAGCTCTTGGCAGCATCCAATGAGGACTGCTCTCATGTGACACACATGCAAAATCATTTAAATGATTAATGCAAACAGTTACTAAGTGCCACTACACTATCCTGTTGCATACTCTCCATCTATGTAGGGACATCAGGGAAAAATAAACCTTTGACAGAGTGTTAATCAAAGGTACAAATATTCTTCTTAGAATGAATAACATAGACTAACAGGGCAAATAAAAATTTCCAGTATCCTCAACCTCTGTATCGAACCTCTCAATTTGGGACTTTCAGATTGTGACAAACTGAGGAAAGATGGTTTTCGGAGTTCCCAGTACTACTCTCAGGGCCCCATCTTTTCTGATGCCCTACATTCCACCAGCAGCCTGCAGGACGAAGAAGATCAAGACAATGATAAGAAGGTATGTATTTGACTCAAACCATGTCATTTGAGCTCCACACTGACACCCATCCACTTATTTCAACAGTGCCACTCTGCCCTCTAGTGAAAATGCATGGTGCTGCATTTTTATTTAGTAGAGAAATGCATTTACATGGCTGGATTTCCTCTGCCATCCTTCTTTTTTCCATAAAATCAATAAATTTTAGATCTACGACGCAAAGATAAAAGATGAGAAAATTAGCCAGCTTCCATCTCTTTTCTCTTATCTTTCTGCTTTCAACCTTCTCGTCAGTCAACCCTTTTCTCTCCCAGTCCCACTCTCCCCCATCTCTTCCTGTTGTCCTGAGGCCAGTGAGGGTAACTGTGTCTGACAGCAGCATCAAAAGCAGGAAAGAATCCTGGTCCATGCTAACTAACAAGCCGTGCTTTTCACTAAACTTAATATTGCCTAGATTCTTTCCCTCTGTTTTTTTCATCTCTTCCTTTTGTTTGCCCCCATAATGTATCCATTCATGCATGCACAGTCTGCAGCAAGGCATCAACAACTATCATTCCCAGTCACTCCATGGTTGGGAATCCAGTAACAAACAAGAAGAATATTTTAAACTGTTTTTGTTGCCTTTGGATACAAGCTTCCTAGCTTTTCACATTCAAACTGGAAATTACAGGTTGGCTTTAAATTGCATCTGAGTTAGACAGTTTGATGCTCCAGAAAGATGTTTTTCACTTGTTATTTTCAAATTCTGCGACAACTGATGTGACTCTGTCTTTCCGTTTTTATCCTGCCATCTTTTCTCGCTCTGTGGATCCAATTGTGTTTATGTTCTGGTTTTAATTAATCATGTAACATGTTTACAGCCCCACAGACTTTTAAAGGTCACAGCGAGGCCATGATAAAGTCTTGTCTTTGAGCGCCAGTGGAGTCAGTAGTGCCCATTGACCCATTTTAGTTGTGGACAATTTACTTTTCCTACAAATTATTATAGCCCGTAGGTTGATCGCTTCAGTTCTCATTTACTCAGTGTCCCCTCTTCCAGTCAATAGCTTCATCAGCGGAAGATGACAAATCTCAATTTTCCATGAGGTCCCAAACCCCTCAGGGATGTGGCGATGACAGGGAGGGGTTCGAGGTTGACGGACAGGTGAAATGGGCCAAGGCCACGCCCCTCCCCACACCAGAGGAGAAGATGAGACTGGTGGCTCAGGCCGTGCCCACAGACATCGTTCCTATTAATGTAACAGGTATGGTGCATTACAACAGCTACATCCACTAGCTTTTACTTTTTTAAAGCACTAGTGACTACTGTTTATGTTCAGTTATTGCTTTTCTCATTGTAGAAAAGAATCATACCCTTTTTGTAGTTGGTAGCAGGTTTCAGATTGATTCTATCTCACGCTTTCCTGGTCTGTTTTCCTTTGTTTGAATTGCCTTTAAAAACCACCTGACATTATGTTAATTGAATTTTTGCTGTTTACTATAAATTTAAATATTACTGCAAAGTAAATCATTTCACAACTAAAGAACGGGTGCCTAATGTCAGGGTTAACATTTTTGTCTGAAGTGATAAGAAATTTGCTTACAGTGCTTACATTTTGTTTAAAATTCCAACCTGAGGTAATAGTTTGCTCATTAGACAGAGATTTAAATAATTCAGACTGCCGAACGAAGACTAATTATAATTGATACTTGTATTATTAATAAGTAATTTGGAATAACTATAAGCCCCTGAAAAGGCTTGAATATGAACCATTGAATGTGCCTAAATTTGACTTTGTTAAAAACACACTGTACCCAGTCCCCTCTACTGTTTATGTCAGTCATAAGTGTTCTTCTTGTACCCCTGCAAATTAACTCCCTATTTCACTATCCTTCTTCCTTTCTAGTTGTGTAAATTTGTCTGTTAGAACATGTTTGACAGCTTATTCAAGGGTCAAGGCTTTTCACTGACTTGGTGTCAGATCAGAAAGCGCTTGACAGATGAACATCCAAACGTAGCCAAATGTTTCACAGCAGTTCCCTTGTGTGTAGTTCGTCACATTTCAGTGCTATGTGCCACACTCTAAAAACATCCCCATACACCAGCACCATGTACAATATAAACACGACCTAATAAGAAGCCTGCAATGGAAAAAGTAATGTTTCAGAATGTGGTGTGAAATAGATGAGCAAACAATACATTAACTCCATATTCTCACTTCACTGTCAACATCTGATTTTGCTTGTGTCACAGTCAATATTCCTGCAGGCCCTTGATCTTTTAGACACTAATGAATGCTTAATGTGTTTCCCCTCCACACAAATCACTGTTGACTTCATCTGCTGTCACTTTACATTACTGAGTAGGAGAGGGTAAAAGACAGACTCACAGAGGTTTTTTTTTTTCAGAGTGGCAATTTGACAGAATCTGCTCTCAGATCATTTGCTATTTGTCCAACACCTGCACACTGTCACCAACTAGCTAAAGAGCTGAAAGAAGTGCTATATGTTTGTAATGTTCATCCCAAATCTTTCCGGTGCATGTCTTAAAGCCTAACCCTGTCCACATGAACTTTTCAATTACTTTACAGTGAATATAGACTCTGAACATGATAAATATATATAATACTGGCCATTTTTTTTTTATAGTGTATTGTTCTCTGTTGAATGCAATTCCTGGTATTGGTGGATTTAAAAAATGAAAGGGTCAGACCAACAGGCTCAAAGTTTGCGAATAGATGTTGGTGTATTATATTAAATTTATAGTTCTCTTTTGTCTAATTGTATTTTAAAAGTTTCAGAATACACCAACATCTGTCTGCATAGGTTGACAGTTACAGTGAGGACAGTTCTTTTCCAACCTTGCTAACGTCGCATGTTCTGTTCAATAAAAATAAGACTTTTCTGCATGTTGAGTTTTTTTTCTCCAACTAACAGTCTGTTGTTTGCCTGTGTCCGCCTGCCTTGTTCTCGCCCTGCTGGCTACCAGGGGCAGTGTTTGACCGACAGGCCAGCATCCGGCGTTCCCTCATTAACACTGACACCGTGTCCCGTCGGCCCAAGAAGGTCAAACGCAGAAAGACTATATCAGGGCTGCCTGACAACTTCAACCAGGAGCTAGGTATGGATCACTGTGGGGCAACTTCGTGCCCTCCACTGTCCATAGACCATAGTGCAAGTAGTGCTAGCTGTAGCATCAGTAGTAGTAGTAGTCAGACCTCTAAAAACCTCTGCCATGATGGACTTGTTTTTAGATTTTTCAGTTTAAAATTCAAGAAAGCACACAGTACAGAGTTTTCATGTGTATTAATCGTCCTGGGTCAGTCATTGTGTGTTGAGTGTGTGTATATATGTGCTTCAGGTCTCATGTTTGTCCCATGTCTCAACCCTGTCCATCTCTTGTTTTCTTTAGAGGCAGATGATAAGAAAGCATCTTTACTCTGTGTCACTTGTACAAAATCAATGTTGTTTCTATTAGGATGGGGTGGAACTACAAATATGAGGGTTCATGGATCCCCTGACTTTAGCTATCAGCTGTACCTGGTGTTAAACAAGTATTAAGCTCCCTAAGCTGGCATAGCTGTGTTGACAGTCCCACATGTCTGATGTTTATTCACACATGTCTGAGCTGTGGGATAGCAACACTGTTTAAAGAAACCACAATTCCAATGCGATAAGATCAAAGCTGATAGGAAAAGAGCTTTAAAGTCTGGTTAGTGCCCAGCTGACGAAAGGCTCTGAATGTCATGATTACTGGTCCGGGATAATTGTCCCAGCACTTCATTCCTCCCTCTCCTTGCACTGCTGCTGCCTGTGAAGTAGACCTGCAGCTTAATCTATTGCAGCAGCGGCAGCAGCAGCCAAGCTGTCAGTCCAGCTTTTAGCCGAAGAGGAAGAGAATGTGTGTGATGCTTTAGACAGATTGGGAAAGGAGGAAGAATGCAAGTGTTTTGGAGTACAAGCAAGAACAGCAGAACTACTGCAGATGGCAGACAGCCCCGGTTAGCAAGCCTTTTGATAGATTCTGTTAGTTTCTGGTATGTTTTCTTAATCTTTATGATTTTCTGTACGTCTGTGTCTGAAGCTCTGTGTATATCTGCATACATAGTAGGTATTCCTCTGTGTGAACATGCTTGTATATTCCTGCACGTGTTTCTTTGCATCTCTGTCCGTGTTTGCCATTGCCGTACCTGTCTCAGACCCAAAGGGACTCCTTTGCTTCTCTGTTGCACTAATAGACCGAAAATGATGAGAATGAAGGAGACCAGAACTTATTAACACACAGGAAAAGGTTACTGCAAATTAAATAGCTTCCTTGTGACCACAGTCCAGACGGAAGAACAGACCGCATACTAACTCAATAAGCTACAGCATAGAGGTAGCAATAGAAACCTGTTACATTAATATAAATAGTTTTGTTTTAGATGTCTGTTTTAAACCACTGTCTTGTTTGTTTTTTTTTCTACTGTTTGGCTTCAGCACAAGGACGCAGTGGGGACCTCCGACCGCATTCCATGTTCATCCCGGGTCAATACTCCACTCTGGGTCGAGTCGGGAGTGTTAACTCAATGCTCCGTCGGTCAGTAACTAGAGACTCATGCTCTCAAACAGAAGAGGTAAAGGTTGTTCCCCCGTCCATGAGGAGAATCCGTGCACAAAGAGGACAGGGCATTGCTGCACAGATGGCTGGCATCTCTGCGTCATCCTCAACCGGAAGCATATCCATCAACAGTAGCAACACCTCTGGGAATGTGATGATGCCACAGTTTAATGGAGACATGTCCCGTTTTCACAGCCTGCCTCGTGGTGCTAGGGTGTCCCTGAGTTCTGATCCCATTTATAGCAGCACCCCAATCAAATCAGAGGAGCATGCTACACCTCAGGGGCGCGTTGGAAAGCTTCAGGTGGACGATACAGCCGTACACATGAGAAATGCTCCCAGGACAGCCACTCTCCCCAGGCCCAAGTCTCAAGAGGTTAGAGGGAGCCAAGTGGGAGAGTGGGGTGGGGGTCCTGCGTGTGTTGTCTCTCCACATGCTGCATACTCCACTTCACTCATCCCAAATGCTACCATGTCCAGCTCCTCTGAGGTCATTACCCTCAACACCTCTGGTCACAGCCCACCCTCTGCAATAGTTCACCCCACTGGCCGCCCTCTCAGTGTGGCTTCTAACATGGAGCCTCTGATGTCCAGCCCTGCACCATTCAGCCACAGCTCCACCTGCCCAGCACTGGCCACTTCTACACCCGTAACCAAAGGACAGCGCACAGGCACAGCCCCAAGTGAGTCAGGACACTCTGACAGCACCGTGGCCCCCACGCCACCATCTTGTCTGCCGGAAGAACAGTGGATATATGACACACCAGAAAACATTGTGGTCCCACATCGTACTCTGACTTCCAGTAGTTCCACACCCATTCACCAGCTGTACAGTAGCCTTGAGCGGTCTTCCAGGACCACAACTGACTCCAGCTCAGTCTATTCCCAGGATAATGATGGCTACTACACCTCCATGCACCTGGACTCAGGCCTGCGCTCACGCAGCCATGGAAGTGGTCATGGGGCAGCAACTGGACGGGCCACAAGACACAGCATGTACGAGTGTCGGGAGCTGGCCAATCACGAGGATTCTGCGAGTCTTTACAGCGACCGATCTCTGTCTCGTAGCATCTCGCTGCGTAAATCAAAGAAGCCCCCACTGCCCCCAACTCGTACAGATTCTCTCAGACGTAAACCTGGAGGGAAGAAGCCCCTGGGAGGTGTTAGCTCAATTAGTGGGGGTACTGAGGCAGTGCTCAATGAAACACTGATTGCCAGCCTGCAGCAGAGCTTACAGCTTGGACTCCGAGGAGGGAAAGGAAAGGACGCGTCGCTCTCTTCGCCCTCACACAGCCCCAGCAGTGACTACGACGACCCGTGGGTGCTACGGCCACGCAGTCACAGTAGCATCAGTGTGGGTAGTTCTGCGGCGTCACTTGTGGCTAACTCTGGCGTAGTGTCTAATATGTACTCGCTGTGCCAAGTGACGCCTGCCCACAGCGAAACGAGCAGCCTGCGATCAGACTATGCAGAATCCTGGGGCTACTACATGGACTACCCTCGAAACCAGGGAGACCAGAGGCACAGTCTCCTGCAGCTATTTCAACAGAAACAATGTCAACCGGGCAGCACTCAGGAGAATCCCAAAACGATGGGGAAAGTCATGATAATGTCCAGTCTTCTGCAACTTCTGGTCAACTGGAAGGGGTGGCAGTGAAGCCCAAAACCTCCCCGGACAGAGTTCACAGGCTCACCTCTCCATCTAGCGGCTACTCCAGTCAGTCTAACACACCCACCGCAGGGACCCCAGTGCCCTCATTTGTCCGGTCCATGTCTCCTTCAGGAAGCCGGTCCAAGCCCAAAGTCCCGGAGAGGAAGTCGTCCCTCATCTCCTCTGTGTCTTCTTCGTCCACTTCCCTTTCCTCCAACACTTCAGACTCACTTAAAAATACTGCTCCGCCTCCACCACCACCGTTCCCTGTGTTCTCCTCTTCCACTCCCAACACTCCCCTGAGTCCTCCACCCCCTTTCCCTCCTCCACTGCCCCCAACTTCCACGGGATGCCCTGTTCCTCCGCCCCCCCCTCCTTTACCACCAACGCCACCAGCTCAAACCCTTAGCCCGCCCCCTGCTTGTTCCACTTCCCCAGAATTTCCTCCTCCTCCATCGCCCGAAATTCTAATCCACCCCAGCTCCTCGTTTAATGGGAGCTTAAGTCCACCCCCTCCACCTCCACCACCATACCCCAACATGGACCCCCCGCCGCCTCCGCCACTGCCTTCTTTTGTCCCATCATCTTCCCCTTCATTTGTTGTCAAGCCACAAAAACCGACTCCTAAAGAGGTGCTCTCCAACAACTCCATGCCTTCACCCAAGCCCCTCATCACTCCCTTTGCTCTGCAGAGTGTCCAGCTCCGCTCTATCAAACGACAAGACAAGGACATTAACATCAAAGCTCAAGACACAGAGCTGGACCACACTGATGGTCCAAAACCACAGAATGTTGAGCTCAACTCCCATGAGCGCACTGAAAACTGTTCTCCTGTAGATGAGTCCCGCCACTTGTCCCCGTCCCCATTGTCTAAGCTCTTAGAGGAGTTGTCTCTAGACTGCGGTGTCACAGTGGATGTGGCTGACACTGTGGTCTTGAACGGGAAACCTGAGGACCACCTTTTCAATGGAAAAGAAAACTATAATGAACAAGATGCTGTGCTGATTTCACCAGAAACCTCTCCTGTCAAACAGCCTCCTGCAGTCTCAAAGAAACCCAAACTCCCCTTTGTACCACCCTTTAGCCCCCAACCCATCAAAGAACAGCATAAAGACACAAATGACTTGTTACACACAGAAGACCAGGTAGATACACTGCAAAAGCTTTTAAACGAAGAGGAGAGTAACAATGAGCAACAGGAGGATGAGGAAACTTCTGAGAGCTCCGAGCCTCTAACAGAGAGCAGTGAAACACTGACAGACCCCCTGGAAGAGTCCAATATTAGTGCTCTCACCAGCCAGGACACCAGTCTGTGTACAAATGGGCATGATGAAGAGGAAGACGATGAGGCAGATGGAACAAGCAGCACAACCGGATCCATCAGCTCCAAAGAAGATGACGCAGGTGAGTGACAGAAATATATCTCAGTGTCTGTTTTAATCAGACTTAGACCATGTAAACAAGTTTCCCAGCACTCATACAGAATGATTATTTATGATTAGTCAAGCTTATTCGTATCATCAGCTGCCTGTCGACTGTGTGGCCAGCTCTGTGGGCAGCTGTAAAATTCATTTCTCCCTTTAAAGCAAGAAGTCTAACTTGAAACCATAAGCTTTAAAGGTTTGAAATCTGTGAAAATAGCCCAGCTTATCAGTGGGACAGCAGTGCCGCAGCCTCTTGAATTGCTCCCCTTTACTCATCCTTTTTAGTCTTTACACTGTGCCTCTCTTATGGCTACGGTCCCGTTTTTCCCCGCATTGCTCTGTTTTCTTCCCTCACTCCAACCTCCTGTCTATCTCACTCCCTTAAGCCATCCATCCTTATTTTCAAATATGCTTTTTTTTGCCTCTCATCTTTGCTGTTAATCTCTCATCCTACTCCCATCTCAGTCACTCTGAGGTGAGGGAGGGGGTACTCGTCCCGGGGGAGATGCATTTTGTGGTTTAAGGTAGAGGGGGAGGGGCTTTGTCGTATTGGAGGGGCGGGAACAGACCTAGTACGTGGGGATGTAGGGGAGGATGGGGAGTAAAGTGCGACTGCCCGCAGCAGCTCAGGCAGTTGAATTGCAGACGTGAGCGCGAAGGTTGAGAGGAGGAGGAGGAGTAAAGAGGCTAAACTCAAGAAGAAGGAAGCCGCGCGCTGCGTATCCAAACAGACTGAGATGTAAGAGGACAGTTTCTGTACTACCTCACATTTTAGAGACAAACAATGTGACGGGACAGAGGAAACATTCATGGCCTGCTGAGGTCTATATTTGTAATGTGTCATTTCTCCTTCTCAGGTGAGGTGTTCGATTCCAGCACGGCGGACCTGTCTCCGGCCAACGGGGCGTCACTGGAGAGCATGGTTACCCCGACGCCCCCTCGTCCCAGAACAACAGAAGACCTCTTTGCGGTCATTCACAGGTGGGTGCTCATTCTTGTCTCTAAACTGTTACCACTAGTAACTCCTTATGTGTGTTACCATGTGTTTGTCTCTCTCGTCCCTTCATCCCACTCTGTCAGCATCCCATCTCGTTTTTCTCATGACCTCAGCCCTGAACTTGACCGCTCCTTCCCCCACTTTTCCCTTCAGGACAAGATTACTCTTTTTCTATCTCCATCTCCTTCTTCATTATCCACCTCAGTCATAACTTTCCCCATCGCTGTCCCATCTAAAAGGGTATGCATCTGTCAAATAGCTGCTCTCTGGAGTCCCAGCCTTTTTTGGTTTAAAAGCAGTAAGTTTTATCGCATCTCTCTCAAATGTTTATCAAGGCTTTGTGTCAGTGTAGTCACATTAGCATTGCTCATTTTGAGTTAAAAAGGCTGTTGCTTCATCCATAATTAAACCACTCGACACCCAGCGGTACTTATCTAGGTTAGAGGCCACCCGAGAGAGTGAGCGTATGTCGTTTCTGCAGTCTTACATATATTGCATACGTGCTCTCATACTTCAAAGCTAGAGTAGACATAAATTTCTCATGCAGCCCACCAGTTTGTGTTTCACGGTCACGTGCTGCAGCAGTCGAGAGTCCTCTTCAGCATCACAGGATTTCATTTCATGGGAGTTTACCTCCTCTGGCAACAGTCCGGATATTGACTGCACATACACTCACATCACGTTATGTAATTTTGTTTAAACATAAAAGATTGAGTAATTGTTCTTGGTCAGTGTTTGTTTACTTACAGTTACTAGCAAATATGAAATGACTGGTAAAAGTGGGAAACCCTGTCCAGGAAGATTAGCTGTTACCATAGGGCACAGCTAATGGGGATCCAAAGAAATAAACTGACTTAAACTGGAATCTAATCTTTCTCCGTATTCCTCAGTGTGTTTGGTCACTGTGTCTTCATGAGGTTCACTAGAGTGAGGTGTGTTAATGTATTCACGTGTGAATGTGTTTGAGAAGCTCTTACGTAAGGCTGTAATGTGAAGAGTAGCATTGTCTGAATTTAGGACACAGGCACAGTTTCATTCTTTAAGAAACAACTCACACTCAGTCACGGCAGATTTATACAATTCACTCCTTTGCTTCGTTCTGACCTTGAAGAACATCCTCCACAGGTTTTCTGTACTTTCTGTAGATCTAATCTGGGGATTAAGTATTATGCCTCACCTTGCCTTGAGTCCTCTTTAGGCTTGTGATCAAATCCTTTTGCCTTATCGGAGATGAGAGTTTTCATGTCTTTTATCATCTCTCTGCCCTGTGCAGAGGGGGCCTGCAGTGGACGGGAGCACACATTCTCAAGAGGTTCGATGTGGCAAGTAGCCCCTTCCCATAAATAGCCTCGTCACATTAATGTGCTGCTACCTTTGCATTTCAAACAGTGTAAGCCCTGGACCGCAGCTTTCTGAGGCTGTTGTCCTGCTTTGTCCCTGCTTTATGGTTGTGTTTAGTACAGAAGCTATGGTCTATAGGCTGCACAGTGCCGTCAACTTCTCCAAACCCCCACTGAGAGCAGCTGAAGTGTCCCTGTGTGATTAAAACTGCTTTGGGCACATCTCCCAGTTTGAGTTTCTGATTAGTTTCATTATGCCCGAGTTTGAGCTTTTCTACAGAACTGCAGCAACTGCAAATTTTCCTTTTAAAACTCATTCAATTCAAAATGCTAAATTATTCCTTTTTTAAGCATTTCGTATAATTGCATACTTGCTGTTCACTGCTCTTTTGTTTACTACTGTGATTCAGGAGTGCAATTGCTGGGGGCATTGTAAACATATGGCAAATTTGGGACAAAGATTTGGAAAGTGCACAATCCTCAGAGGAATCTTTTTGTAGCTCTGAGAGACCAGTTAATGAGTTGTATGAAAATGTATCCCGCAGGCTTAAGTTTGATTTAAATTGCTTGCCATAGTTTTTGTACTGCCCCCAACTCTCTATAGATAATGCTTCATAGCTCCTGGACCAAGTCAACAATGCCGTTATGTCTTAATTAACACAGCCCAACTCAGCTTGCTGCTGTAACTTAGCTTCTAAAATATCTCAAAAACATACGTCAGACTTATTATCTTCCTTTTACCTACAGGTCCAAGCGCAAGGTCCTGGGTCGCAAAGAGTCTGAGGAGGAGCGGACACGTTCTGGGAGTCACTCACCGCCAGTGACCCCCACAGGCACGTCCCCAGGCCTGGTGTCATCTCTGCCCCGTCAGACAGGCTCCATTCAGAGGAATCTGCGCAAGTCATCCACCAGCAGCGACACATTCAAGGCCCTGCTCCTGAAGAAGGGCAGTCGCTCCGAGACCAGTTTCAGGATGTCCGCTGCCGAGATGCTGCGCTCCACTGACCCGCGCTGCCAGAGGACTCGCTCCGAGTCATCGTTAGACCCCTTTCCTTCTCCTGCGTCACCCACCACACCTTACAGCCCTTGTGCATCACCTGGTCGTAGTAAGAGGCCCTCAGACGAGTGGAACCGCTATGACTCTCTCCCCCTGCCGTCACCCACTTCCTCTTTTGCGTTCAGTGGGATGAAATATGGCCGCTCACGCACACCGCCCTCCGCTGCCAGCAGCAAGTATAACGCACGCAGCAGAATCCTCAGCAGCCCCATGACAGTTATCTGTGAGCGTGAGGGCGAGCTGGCAGAGAGTGAATACAATGACACAGCAGACAGCTTTTCAGCCCTCAAAGACTCCAATGGCACTTTATCTTAAGAAAGCTGGTGTTAAAAAGACTGACCTGTGGTTTTACAAGATGAACTGATGCGCTATGGGGGAAAAAAGGCACTAATGACTGACACCCTCCTGTCACCCATCAGGAGGTCAAGAGTGGCACTGCTATGAACTCTGTAGCGGAGAACTGGTTCTGCAGCTTTTCAACAGTAATTCTTTTGTCTTGAGTGACTCACCTTTTGTGTTTAAAAAACAGCTTCTTTTAATCCTGGTGTTAATTTGTTTCTGATATGTTTTTAACACCCACTAGTTCTATTAATACACCTAACAATTCATTTCCTTTTTAGAAATAAAAACAAGTTCTTAGCTGTGGTGCTATTTAACACGCTAGTTGGAAAGAAATGAATGTATAATTGGAGCTCTCTACTGTCCACCGCTGGTTTCAAAGAGGCCACACAGTGAACAGAACCTGCAGATGTGGTACACACAGCTCCATGGTACTTCAGTGGGATAACTGCCAGGTTTGCTCTGAGCTCAGTGGTTCATTTAGCAGAGCTGATGTGTTCTCGGTGCAGAGGGCTCAACGTTACCATTCATAGGCTTTTTGTGTGTGAATGATGAGGTGTACAAAGACATAATCCAAACAGCAAATTTACTCTAAAAACAAACATTAACCTATGTTGTTTTGTCTTAGTTTGTTGATTTGCACTGTGCATAGACCTTTCTTTCTTTGCAACTTAAAGTATGTTTTAAAAATTATTTTAAACATGTTAATGTTTTGTTTGGGAATAAATATGTAAACCCGTAAAGCTAAAATGACAGAGAAAAGTTTATTTAGAGTCCTTTTAGTGATCATGTTGGTTACCAAAGAGCTGAAAAGGAGAAATAGCTGTGGTTAATACAAATGTAACAATCTAAGCGTGTGGCCACTTGAAAATGTTCAACTTGTTAGAACCTTCTAACGCCTAAAATACTTTTACCTTTCTGCTAACTTTATCCTTTTGCAGTTTTATATGGATCTGTATGTAAATACACAGAGAAATTACTTTTAAGGAACATTAGACATTATTTTCAAACATCTTTGTACAATTTTAGAGCCCCGTGTTTTGCCGAAAAGGGAGTGGTTTACTTTTTTGTACATTATTTATTTTAAAATAGCAGGGCTGCAGTACGGTGGCCTGGTCCAAGAATCAGGTGAACGTACAGGGGTCAGGGATGAGATGAGGTCACATTTACACTTCTGTATCCACCAGGCTGTGTTTTTTTCTTTTTCTTTTAAAGGTGCTTGAAAATGCAATAATATTTATGCTTACGCCTTTGACTGCCCTTAATCTTGACTTTGACTTCTAAACAAATGTGCGCCGGGTGGCTACTGCTGAGTCAATGTGGCCCCACACAGTCATTGGTTTGAATTTCTCTGACCAATCTCCCTTCAACTGCTGACTGTCCTGAGCACTTTGGTCCAGGTTCATGCCTCATGCCTCAAACATCTTAGGAGAAAAGACAACAGAAAAGCTAAGAGGAAGGCATTGAGAAGAAGAGGAGCTGAAGGCGGGCTGCTGACGCTCACGTGTATATGTCCGTGTAATTAAACAAGGTGATATAAAGTTCTGTCTCTGGGTCGTTTCTCTCTCTGTTACCGCAGCTCTTGTGTGTGATTCACGGCCATCTGTCAGTCCTGCAAACCCCAAATCACAGCTTCATTAGCGCTGTCGTCATGGTACCCACGGTCATCAGTCACCTCGACTCCAAAGCCTGTCATTTATCCCTAGCATCAGTTATGTCTCTAATCACGTGACACTTTATTAGATCTCCCCCAAATGTCTCTTTTTACTTCCTGTTCAGCAGACTCACTTTATGCTGTAACCATCTGGCTCTTGGTCAAGGATCAATACAGCCCCTCCCAGAGTTATCACACTATTGACACTGCAATGCTTCCCTTCTTTGATTTTTACGATGCTTGACAGTAACCTCACCAGAAACCATATGCAGTGAACCATCACAGATTGAGTCTAATAACTTCTGTGGCATAAAAAAACACACATAAATGGTAAAAGTCAAGTCAAAAGCTATTTTAATAGTAAAGTCTGAAGGTTCTCAGTCATCCTGAAGAAAAGTTTAAAGCAAAAGCATCTTGAAAACAGTCCAGATGCTTTTGCTTTAACCTTTTATTTTATGGTAAAAGGTAGTGTGGCTTCAATAAGATAAAATTAAAAATGACCAATTAACTAAAATCTTTGGCCCTTGATAATATTTACTCTTCATTTTGACATGCAGGTATAAGGTGTAGAATGACATAATTCCTTACTACTTAAAGCTACAAGTGTATCAACATTACTGTGTTTAATGGGCACTTGTATAATGTACATTCCCTTGCTTGTCAATCCAATAGCTTTTGATAACCGTATCACAATGAATTAGTTCCTGCTAGTTAATCTCTGTCAGCAGAAAATAAGTTTTGTTGTGGAAGTATTTTCACACCCTGCCCTCCACATAAACCCAAATCCAATCAAGGTCTCCATCAGACTTTAGGGTCTTCTCCCAATTAAAACATGACAGTGGCGATGCAATTAAACAGCAGGCCTAATTAGACATTTCCTATCTGCTGCAATGTTTAATCTCACTGAGCACGACCAATGAGCTCAATATGACTGAATGAGCAGCCAACAACATACAGAGGGTAAATAAAGCTGGTCGGTTCTGCTGAGTGCCTGAACATGATATTAGCAACTTTTCTGCCACAAATAAAAGAAATGAGTCAGCAGACATGAGCCTAAAGCCAGAGAGAGACAGAAGGTGAGTGAGGAGACAGTGGAAGTGAACTGTAGCGAGGGTTTTATCTGCCAGATGAAAGGTCACAAGGACAAGCAGTGATGAAAAAAGAACCACACACACACACACTCTGACATTTGTGAGAAAAGACACCACTGAATACTTGGGTCAAATGTATGGTTCAGTGCATTTCATTATCACAATATTGATTTTTTTAGCAGAAGATTTATTACAGATTGAATAATACATTTAATAAATGTGTTTAGAAATAAGAAATCTTCAACATGACACATTTCTCAGCCATTATATCAAGTTGTTTAAGAACTCATGTATAAAAATAGCAGAGCTTTAAAAAGGCATTGAGTTGGTCAGCATATAGCATTTTCTCATTGCAAATGTTTGTTGGTACATTCATAGAAGGAATGTTTGACATTAAACAAATGATTTAAAAGGGTAAACAGTGACAAATTTACTAGGTAATTTATTGATGTCAAAGCTTGAATCAGATAAAGTAATATTTACTTCAGTCTGGTACAAACAGTAACCTTCCAAGATGATTAAAAAGTATAGATATAGTTGTATAAAATAGTACCATGTGTTTTCAGTAATAATGGGCATTTTAATATTACAAACAGAAACTGCAAAGGCACTTTGACAGACTGGCGACCCCTGTTTAACACATTGTCAAGTTGTTAACAAGTTATCCTTTATTTTGCATAACTTCCCTCCATTCTGTTTAAATAATTCAGTAACTTAATAAGTAAGTAAGAAAAGTTAGAAAGTGTTATAGACATGGTATGTAATATTTCTTAGTGTTTAAAGTTCTTATAAAGTAATTTTACCCTTTACACACTGGTAAGTACGATGTTAGTCTCAAGTCATTATAAGTGTTAACATGTTTTTCTCTTTTTTACTCCGGCTGACTCTTAAGGATCCAAACCTCATTCCTGCGGTTTGTCAGTTTAAAGGGACTGTCGTATCCTGCCACGTAGAAAGGCTGGTCCACATATTCAGCACCATCTCTCTTTAGGCTTTCCAAGAGCTTAAGGAGCTCATCACGCTTCATCTGCTCATTGGCGAACCCCCCAAAGGTCCTGAGAGGATAGCAGAAACAATGGCTGTTAAAGCTCTACGTTTACCGCTCGTTTTACAGGTTTTATACATGTTATGCATCTATTTAAAAAAAAAAAAAAAGGAGATGTTACCTGACATAAGCGGTGAAGCCCTTCCTGTTCTCAATAAACACGTCTGGGTCAGTTGGCTGAGGAGGAGCGGACTGGTGCTCCTCTGGGATGTAGAAGGACACAGTGAACTGAGATTCACACGCAGGTCCAGCCCCAGGGACCACTCGGCAGGACACGGGGGCCGTCATCTCCACCTTTACATCTGTAAGAAAAACAATTTTATTTATTAATAATACATACACAGAACCTACATATTCTGATAATGTAATATTACTATTGCATCTGGTTAAATGAAACATGATCATATTTATGGGGAGCTGCATAATGATGTATACAGACAGTGGGCCTGTTGCCATTAAAGGTGCCAAATGTAGAAGATTAACACAACTTTACACATCACATAAACTGCCATAGACCAACACCACAAACAATATATATCCTTATAAATAATGCCTTGTGTAAAATCTGCTGAGTCGGACAAAGGCAGTGGCACTGTAACAAACTGCTGAGTAAGAGAAAAAGTGCAGTTTCTCTTGCATTTATGTATTCACGCCTTAAAAGATGTCTATAATTGATCTACACAAGCAAACCTTTAATTTTAGCCTAACAAAATGTATTCATAATGATTTTTGTGAGAGACGAAGTGAACTGGTTGGTGTGTGACTGGGAATTGGCAGCGACAAACTCACTGTTCTGATTGGTCCCTCCTATGTATTTGAAAAGCCTGTGGAAGCCAGTGTTCATGGCAGCGTCCCAGTCTATCCCACTCAGTGAGGTGCTCACCCAGTTGGTGGCATGGTATGTGCGGATCTCATAGTCCTGGCCCTGCAAGTTACAAGGACATCCATAATAAAGACACAAATGAAGCTAAAATATGCCAGCAAAAAGCAAAAAAAAATATTATAAAAAATACACAAAAATATGATTAACGGTTTCTTGCACTTCATTCTTGCATTTCATTGTGTCCTGAGCTATGACGCTTTAAACATGACACATGACACAGCATCATCAACTCTCATTCTTTTACAGCTGTCAGCTGATACGGGCACAAAGGGTTAGAGATACAAAAGCAAGAGAACATCATAGAGCTTTGCACAAATTATGTCATTATTGATGGCTGAATATCTGAGCCCCTTTTTTATAGTTCAGGCCTATTTAAGTTTCTTTTTGAAAACATAATCTTGCATAAAGACTTAAAATATTTAAATACAAACAGATGTCCCAATAACAGATGTTACCAAAAACTACCAACCCTATCTTTGTTTTGTTTTTTCCTGATAAAAGGTTTGTGTTTACACTATATACTACTTTTCAACCTCAAATCATTTTGCATTAAGTGCACCATTAACTTATTTACTCACAGCTCAACAGCACAGAAAGAACCGCCCACTTTGAAAACTATATATAACAGTCCTTTGTTCACATAACCAGGAACTATGATATAACCTTGTTGGAATGGTTATAATTATTATTATATAGTTCTTATTCTCTATTGAACTATGGTATGAGGCTGACCTCAGTCTCCGGCTAATTGATGAGTAAACTTATAATTTATTTAAATACGGCCAAAGAAGCCAAATGTAGTTTTACAAGACAGGCAAGGCAATAGGCTACATTTGTTGGTATTGTAATCTTATAAAAAAATAAACAATCTTGTAAAAAAATAAATAAAAAAGGATAAAGGCAATATTTACCTGATTCTCTGCGGCTGTAAACTTGGGATTCTGCAGCCCAGATGAGAATAAAACTTGTCCCATTGCCTTCAACATGACTCCAGTAAAAGAAAGAACTGTATTTAACAAAGCATTCAACACAGGTGTCAGGTCACATGACAACAGTAGCGATTGTATCAATGCTAAAGTTCTAATTTAAAGCAACCACAAAGCAGTTCTTTGTTACAGCTGACGACCTAAATATTCACACACACATTCATAACAAGTTAAAACATTTTAAATCTAATATTACGTGAGTGTGTACTGAGGTTATTCAACAAAGACAGATGGTGACATAATACCTAACAACGCGCGGTAGTGTTGGGCGCAGCAAACTGTTGGGTGTGAAGCTCGTTGTTTTCAGATTGTCTCCAAAACATCCGGTTACATAAAGACGGCTTCCGATTGGCCAGCCAGTCTAAATTTCAAAATAAGACTCCAAACGTACCCTCCGTGATCAAATAGAGAATAACGATAATGCATTAAATAAATAAGTTTGAGGACAATAGCGTAACGTGTGACAGCGTTAAACATCAAAAGTGCAGTTCAAGAAAAAATATAGTAGTTAGAAACAATCACGTAATTAACAAAATAAGTGGCCTAAACGTCACTATCTATTGTAGATTTATCCTGTCAAAATCAATGAAAGAAATTAAATAGATGACTTTTTTTAAATGCGACAATTTATGACAAATTTTACTGCAAAATAAAAGAAACAACAATGCATATATATATATATATATATATATATATATATATATATATATACATATATATATAAACAACATGAGTGGCAAACTATTAACATTTAATACATCTCAGGCAGTAATTTCCGGGATAAACACTTCCCATTTATTACTATCCTTTCAACAGTATTTACATCAGAGAGTGGGTTCAAGATGACGAATTTTAAGTAAAACCGTTTTAGCAGCACGAATCTTAAGAACAAACTTCCAAACACACAATATGGCAATTTTGATTTGAATAAATACAAATAGCTATGGTCAAATCAGTGGTATAAAAAAAAAACTTTTGCCAGAACAGAAAAATGTGTTTTTGTATGTATGTGCGGCTACATTGGCTGTAAGTATTAAAATAAGAAAACCTTAAATGTAGAGACATGGATTTTTTCTTGTTTCTGTCCAGCCAAAATTGTTTTGTTAAGCAAGGTCTATACAAATCCACAGAGTTAAGGCTCAAAAAAGTCCAAATGCCACTGCTGTAAAGAGCGGCAAACAATAAATAAATGTCACTAGAAAACAAAGGCATACCTTTTTAAAAGAATCTTCAAACCTCATCAAGTGAAGGAACTAAGGGGCTACAGAAGAGATGTTTGCTTTATATTTAATTGGACAATAAAAAAACTAAATGTGTTTTGATTGTTAATATATGTTTTGAAAACTCCATATGTAGCAGTTTTCATGATTCCTTTTATTGTCAAAATAAATACAAATAAAATCATGTCATATAGTTTAGTGCAGTTGATGTAAGAGAACAGTGTTTCTGTGAGGATTTTACAGCTGGTGATTCTGGTGAATGAAGGATAACACATCATTCTTGGACAGCTTCTCTGAATCTTTCCGTGTCTGTGAATCGTGAACTATCACACCCTCCACCCAGGCCCAGAAGAGCCGCTCCGAGTGGCAGACACTGAGGAAGAAGAAAACAGTGTGTTCTTTATCCGGGTCAGACACTGATTATGACTAAATGAAATGATAACCATTACATACTGGAACGGAGCAGCAGCGTTTTGAGGCATATCATAAGTGGATTTCTGTGTAATTTTATTAAAGAAGTATTTCTTCCCAGAGTTCTTACTGTACACCATAGTCCATGGCTCTAATAGACAAAAAAGAATGCACCTGTTATAAGTGACTTAAACTAAAGGCTTGATAAGAAAAACAATATAACATTATATTAGAAAACAAACCATTGACTGTTTTGATGATGTGGAGGCCTGTGGGGAGAAAGTGGCGGTCATCTCTGCCGGTGTAGGACAGACGAGGCACTCCTCCTGAACTTTTAGTAATCTTCATCTCTAATCTGGATAAGCAAAAATGATTCTGTTAAAAACAAAATGGCTATACTGACTTGCTGTTGTGTTGCTTCCTCTTACCTGACAAAGATTTTTTCCATTTCTTCAAGTCTGTACACTTCCTTGACTCTGCAACACAGTGTAAAACAGTCACAACAGTATAAATAGGACATTTAACTTTGAGTAATGAGACAATAAGAAAAGTTAACCTGATAGGGTTCATATCTGTTCTGCTGGGTTTGGCCACAGCTTTCACAAATTTCTCAGCCATTTGAATCCTACAGAAAAAGTTTAAATCTTGACTTGAGTTAATTTTTTAAGAGCTATTGTTCAGCCTTAATTATATAAATGAAAACTCTACCTTTGGTTGAAGTGCTGGTCTCTTACATCAGTGCCATTCAGTATTAGTGCATCCATTACATGTACTGCATTGATTCTGCGCTGCGCTTTTCCCTGTGGTGCAAAAACATACACATTTGGATTCATCAAAGAAATATGTGGCCTTTTTAGGAGGCAACACAAGCCTACAATTACACATGATGTAAGCTCCATGTATGATGTACTATCTCTAATGTTGGGCACATTCTCTTACCTCGCCTTTCAGTTCCTGGACAATCTCAACACTCAGAAGTGTATCTCGTGGAAGTTCAAGTTTGAAATTCTCTAGTTTCCTCCAGCGGATAGGCGTCTTTCCATCCCACGTGTAAATCTGTGATTTCTACAAATGAAAACATTAAACATATAAAGAAAGGTGTGAAATCTGTCTCATTATGACAAAATCTTATTTTTAAGACTTACCCCTAATCCTAAAAGAAAGATCTGTTCACCACCTCCCACAATGCACCTGTGGTCCAGGACATGACGCAGCTTCTCCAGTGTGGTAGAGTTGAGGTCGGTGACCTTACTCTGAAATGACTCCAGGTCTGCATTCTGGCAAAAGAACGTGGAGGGACAGAGTCAATTTGAAGATAACTGGAACCATCTGATTAGACACTAGTATAAAACATATTACAGTTTTTAGTTTCTTGTTTGAACTGACCTTTACCAGTTCATGAAATTTAGACCTTGGATCTGAAGGAGCAGGTGCCACTCTTGCCTTGTCTGGGACTCCCCAAAGTTTGAGACACTCCTTCCTAATGTCAGCTTGCCTTGGCTCATTAAGAGTTCTACAGATATGAACAAATATGTATTACATATATAGAGCATCTGCACACATGTGGCTTGAGTTTAATCTGAAATAGTTTACATGAAGACAACAGCTAACAGACTACTTACGGTTCTACAACAAAAGCATGGATTTTTGCCAAGGCCTTGATCTGGACTGCACAGAGGCTGCAGAAAGAAATAAGAATTTGTCATCTGGCTTGAAAAGCAGTCAGTATAAATAAAGTAAACTGTCTGTGTCTGTACCTCTCATTGGAGTTGACCATAAATTGGTAGAAGTCAGCGTCATCCTTTATGATGTGCAATGGAACAACTTCTGTAACATCTCTGTCAGTGTTCCTTAGCTGGTTCAGTTTCAGGTTGACTTTGAACATGTATTCTCTGATAGCGTCCGAGTCAGGCTTCAGACCACGACACACTATGTATCTATGTGGATAAGTGGAACGTGTGAGAAGATATTTGGAGAGAGGATAAACTTCTCATTTTGTTTCATTGCTCCAACAACTTTAATGCTCATGCCAATCTGTTAATAAGTAACAACAAAACTTTGTACTCTTGTATAAAGGCCACATTTACACAAAAAACTGTACCTCTCAGAATTAGCAGGTCTGCTTGTCACGGGTTTGAAGAGCGAGATTTTTTCAAAACAAAAGTAGAGCAGGTAGACCAAACCCACACTGAAAGGCGTAAACAAGTCAAAAGTCTTACAGACAAAGTGGCCACCTAAAAGAGACAAATGGTACTACTAATTAAAAAAGCAAAGGCAATAAAGTAAGTATCAATAGCTTTGCTATTGTAAAAATAACTCATGTGCAGACTAAAAACTATAGTCATGCAGAAAAATACCTGTCCTAAGTGTTGAGAGGGCAGTGAGGAACTGACAAAGCAGCAGCTGTTTAGAAAGAATCTCCTGAAGATTTTCTTTCCCTTCTACTGAGAAACCCTAAGAGAAACAATAATTTATAAGATTTACATTTTGATTACAAATATAGCTGTATAACTAAGCCATACCCCATCTGCCATCATAAAATGCAGTCCCCTTCCCTCTGTACTCTCCAGCACAAAGTTTCTGAAAGCAGTCACGTTTTCTGGCCTAGTGATGTCTCCGTCTCCGTCTATTCCCCCCTCACCTGTGTCACATAGAGGTTGTTTTCTTCAGCACATCATTTATCATGTCAAAGATGGCCCTTATGTCTTTCTCCTGTGTGTGATGTTTTGTTCTATGTAAACATACCATAGTAGGGCTCAAACAGCTCACTTGGCGCTGCATAAAAATCTTCTAGTTTAAAGTCGCAGGGGCCTTTCAGGGTCATGCCGAAGCCTTTTGCATGCCAGCCTTTCCTCCACAGTATATACTCTGAAAACCCTCCCGGCCCTGCGCACACATCCCCGAAGTACAAGAGGTCACCCTCACGGTCCTTTAATATAGGCTTCTGGAAAATGAGAGGAAATGCAGAAGTTATTCCTTTCATTTGTTGTAAGACCAACTGGCAGAACAACAAATGTCAGCACCGACTTACCCCTTGTGAATCCTTAGGGTTGGTGAACATATGGTCGAAGCAGTGATCAATATTGGACATTTTCATAGCTGCCCTAAGAGCCCATAATAATAATAACACTCAATACACAGCTTAATGGGGCCAGTATCATGCAATGCCTGTTTGTCCATTCAGCAGCAGCCAATCAAAGACTGACCTGTTGAGGAAGATCCCTCCTCTGATCGTCTCATAGGGGTTAGAGCGTGTGCGTGCCCTTCTCATCTCCTCCCCTTCCAGATTATCAAATATTGTCTGAACAACAAAAAGTGATTATACTAACAACAGCAAACCAATCTTGGAATAAAACTATTAAAATGGCAAAAAAACCTAAGTGGAAGTTAACAAAAGACTGGGAAGGATTTTGGAGACAAATAAGAGATAAAACAGGCCATTAGAATGACCATAAATTTAAATTAACCTTTGTATAGTAAGCTTTTCGGGATTTAACTGTAATACTGCAATATTTATGTCAAAAGTAAAACAGCAAATATAATATATTGCAATTTAACTTTAGTACATGTCATAATTCACAAAGATTGTTCTTGTTTGCCAAGAACCTTATGGAAGTGATACAAATTTCTGTCAATACAAACAAGTTAAAGGTTTTAAATATATCGGTATTTTGGCTCTAATATTTTTTACAAAATACATTTTTGTAGGCGTTGCACAGAACATTTAAATGCAAGCATGTTTTTATTTTTTACCTTGAACACACTAGCTCAAATGAGAAAGCATTAACTTGCCTTGCATCTTAGAAGAGTGTGCAGGAGATCTTCAGAGCAAAACTCTATCTCATCCTCAATCTTCAATTTTCTCTGTTGGCAAACCAAAATAAAGCCTTAATAATAAAAAATGTAAATAAATAGTTGGATAGCTGTGTATTTATACCGGTCCAAGAGCCATCCAGTCCAGTAGTTCATCTGAATCTGGCATTTCTGTAGTGCATTCTGGGAACCACTCCACCTTTTCTATTGCACTGGGCTATGTGAAAAAATAGTAGAACATTTAAAATGTATCATATTTTACAGAAATCATTATAATGGACAACTACCACTCAGCTACCTCAGGTTCATCACGCCAGTCCACGTTAAGTTCCCCCTGAAAACCCTGCAATGTGAGACCAAGACCCCTCCTTCCTTTCTGTGTCGAGGCCTCTATTATTTCTTTGCGACCTTGGCCAAACTTCCCCAAACCCTCGCCTTCGCGGAAACCCATCTTGGCCTGACAAGAGAAAGAAAAAGGGGAATTAGTTACAATACAAGATATCAGCCACAACAGTGACAGTAAATGGAAGTTTACCATGAGTTTCTGTGAGACACTGTTGTACATGGTGAACTTGGAAGAATTATCGGAGGAAGCATCTGTTTCTGCTGCATTAAAAGATAAATTTGGCATAGAGAAACTGGGTCTGTGGTCTTCTTGGTCACTGAGGGAGTCATTTTGACTGGAGTCTGAAAAACACAAACAAGATAGACAATTGGTACCTATTAGTAACAGAGTTGTCAGGTTATGGCTATTTTTCTTGCAAGTGACAGTAGTCTGCATCACATGGACATAAAATCCAATGTTCTGGTGCTACCTTGCGCAGAAAGCTCTTGATCTGAGCTGCTCTCATCACGTCTTTTCTTTGTATCCGGTGGTGACAACTGTGCCTCACTTCTCCTCTTTTTGTTCATTATTGCTAAAAAAAAATAATAAAAGGGCAGACACCAAATATTGTGAACTCTTCACTGCAGCAAAGAGAAATACAAGTACAACATAATTACAGTAAATCATTTAATAAGTGAACACAATTGTATCTTTATTTTGAAAGTAAAAACATTAAAGGTGCTTCATTGATGACAGGGAGTTGTGTTTAGTGCAAAAAAAGGGGAAAGTAAACATTATCTCCAACCCAAATATGGGTTTGCAGAAAGAATAACTGAGACCTTAGAGCAAAAACGAGCTAACTGACTTTGTAAATAGTTTCCAAAACTAGTGTAACGCTAGCCAATGCCAGTCCACAAACACGGTTAAAAGTCATAAGCCTTCACAGAGCTGTAGTATGTGTATCAGTGTCAATGTGGGTGTCTACTCTTAAAAAGTAACTGCGCAGCTGTAGCAGCAACTTTAGCTTTTAGCTCGCCAAGTTAGCACACTATTTTTACCAGCTCAGAAGGAGAACTTCGCTCTTCTTTTGAAAGGAAGAATCGACAGTAATAGTTCCATATAAACATCAACATTCAACTTTTAGACGTTTGTTTGCGTGGTTCAGACGGTAGAAATGCGCTGTATTTGAAGGTCCACGTTAGCCCCGCGTTCAGTTTCGGAGCTACACGGGGTCCTTCTCCAACAGACACATAATGACAAGTGAGAGTCTGTCTGCATAAACGCCTGTGTTTTTAAAGACAGATGTTGGCATTATCTTCCTCAAGAGACGTACAATTGCTGTAAATAAGTAATAAAAAAGTGCATATAAATTTATTTATTTTATTCATTATTTTAAATGTCCTTTTTGAGTTGCAAGAAAATAACAGTCACAACCGACGCAATTAGGATGAAACCTAGTCTTTCATAGTTTTGTTTTTCTTTCTTTAACAGCAACATACACATTTTAAAGCAAGAAAAACAATGAACCACATTGTTTTTTGTTGCACTTATGCGATTAGACTAGATAAGCCTTGCATGTCTGTCAGATTTGGTGGAGAAATCTAATCCTTGTCCTTGGCATGTAAGCATCTTCAGCTGTCTGTCTGTCTACAGGTAACTAAATTGTTCGCACCACTTTATTACCTTTTGAAAACGTATGTGTGTGAGAACATGGAGAAATGGCCCTTACATTATTCATATTTAATCCCATTTTCTAACCTAGCCTAAAATAAGCAGGACTAGAGTCTTTATATATCATTTGCTTTTGTGATGTTTGTCTGAAAAAACAAACGTGTGACATTGTTCTCATAGAAACATTGTGCAACTTTTTACCTCTTAATGTAATTAATCTGTGCCTTAATTTATGTTGATACCTGGTAAGATATATAAATAAATTGTATTATTATTATCTCATGCTTGAAACACAAGCCCATCCTTGTAAATGGACTTACAAGACACCACCAACCAAACACCAACACTAAGTGTAATAAATACATTACAACATAAGAAGCTCTATTTAAATAAACAATTCTGCCATTTTGTCCAGACTTAAGTCACAAAAGTGGCCAACTTAAAAATATTTTGTTAATATAAAGTTAAATAAACATTTCATCCTATTGTCATCATCAGTGCTCCAGAACATCTCAGGATTGATTACAAAAAATGTAAACTTATCATAAAATGGACAGTACACAAGAAATGAGTTGACCAAGAAAATTGACCATTTTTGTTCAAAAGCTGAGAGTAGTTCAGTTCTGATCACATTAATGCTGCAGATAAAGTTATTCCTGAAAATGTATGTTTCCACATGAAGGTAGCATGGCTCGTCACAGAGTTACAGTGTTGCATAGTAAAATATCTGTTAGACGAGGTACAGGGGATTATTTTGGCTCATATCCAGAATCCATCAAAAATTAGGCCCGTGCATACATTTTCATGTCCCATATTTAGTATTTTGTTTACAATACATTGCATAGTGTTGCTTTAAAGAAAACCGTTGTATTTGTGACTTACTCATTTGTTTCAATACAATATAGAAAACCTGCTTCTTGACTCGTTAATCTTAAAACTTTAAGAAACAGACGTCAACACAGCACTACTTTGTCATCCTTTAATGAGGTTATTTGGCTCCTACCTTTATAATAGGGTTGAACATCTCTAACAGGTATGTTAAGCCAATGTAACTTCTCTGTCCCAGGGTTAGCCAATCCCCAAGTGACACAAATGCTCATACAAACACACAGGCCAACGCCATGTGACTGGCTTACGCAAAATATCCAAGGCTTTATATACCAGGACTGCTCCCACTGGACATCTCGTCAGTGCAGGTGTGTGTTGTCTGAGCGGGTCTATGGGTCTGTGTCTCTGGACACAAGGGAGAGCTGTGTTTGAAACTCCCAGAAGCAGGAGGAGTACATCAAGGCAGCAGAGGGACTGCAGAAGCAGAGGGACTCACTCATAGACAAAGTTGCCTAGCAGACGGTCCTCAGGGCTTGGAGCACGCTGGTCGCAGCTGATAACCACTGGAGTGACATCAATAATGTTTTTTCGTATCCTTCCTCGCTTGACCCCAGGATATATCAGATACCTCCAGGTGCGTATGATGCTTTAGGCAAATTTTCTACCTTATTCATTAATTAGATTATCAATTAGTCTTCAAGAGACACTTGTAGTGGAGCAGCGCTGTAGGATCCTCTGACAGCTGCCATGTTCCTAAACCCTAGAGAGTCAGGTGATCACTGCATTATGGGTCAAGCAAAATTATAGCTATTTAACCCATATATTTCAAAGTCCATGATAACTTGTTGTATAAATAACTAAATTGGTGATGCCTCAACACAAGGTAGACATTTGTATGTGTGTGTGTGTCCAATAGGATTTAGAATAGAGGATTAAAGCAGCCTGTATTTGAATGGATTTGAATCTAAGATGCCCTGGCTTCCTGGGACCAGATAAATGCCTTCTAATTGGATCTCAAGAGGAATATCCATGAAACTCACGCTCCCACTCATTCTCTGGGGTATTTCTGAGAGCTGCAGCTGGTTATAGACACCTTTGACCTGCTTTGGTTTAATAAATAGGCCATGTCAACCTCCATAAAGTGGTAGCCCTTTGTCTAAAACAAACTACAAAACAAAATAGAAATTCTAGTGCAGCTTTTTGCGGGTAAGACCATTACTGGGGTGACAGTGCTCTTTGCTCTTTCAGACTCAAGCAGCTCAAACCACACTGCAGAGCCGAGATGGTCCGGCACTGCCCCGCACGGCCTTCCTGCTGGGACTCATGGGCATCGGCATGTCCGGATACAGCTCTCGACAGCTGACTCTGAACTATAAGCCGGCCAGTCACCTGTTTAGATGAGACACACACAAACACATCATGGAAGGATTAGGCAGAGCAATCCAGATTTTTGTTTTTTAATAAATTCCCACCTAACCACTTCTTTTTGGTTCAAGTTTGACATTGTCCTGGTTCAGTTTTTGTTTATTGTTTTGAGTTATGTTTATTGCCTTAAGGCTGAGTTTGTGTGCAGCAGATTATTCCCAATTTAAAACTACCTCAGGTCTCCCCCTGTGCTATGTGAATATGCAGTGGAACAGAAAAGCAGCTATGGATGACTTTTATTATTGAACATGGATGATCTCAGGCTTGGACCATCTGTCCCAAAGAATTTACTTAAATCACCATTTGTTTTCCAACACTCGCACGTTCATCCTATTAAGGAATGGTTCGGGACATGTCCTGTTAATCAGAAACATATTCAGAGGATCAATATTCATGTATTTGTCATATTTCATTCTGGGATTGACATTTTTAATGACCTTTTAATACCTCAGTCTTTCCTTCTTTACAAAAATATTATTAAATTATGTAAATTTGCATTGCTTTTCCTAATAGTTTGTATTTGCACAGGAAATATGTTTATTCGCACTTCTAACTTAAGCTACTTTGCACTTTATTGATTGAACGTGTACATATGATGTACATAATTTTGTACATATCACATTAATGCTAAATGAGATTAGTAGTTACTGACGTGCAGCACTACCAGCTTTTCTTGTGGGCTGGACTGGGGGACTTGACACGCAGCTCGGACTGTGTAGGGTAGAGTAACCAGGACAGCCACCCTGGATACCACCCAGACCAAATGTAAATGCATCTGGAGGTCCCCCAGTTGCTTTATATTGTCACACAGATGAATGTAGATGAATGGCCACTAAGACCTCTTATTAGAGCAAGAATGTTGTTTTATATATAAATGTACCATGATAGCTTATGAATGTATCACCGACAATGAATGCTAATAGGCAGAGTAGAGCTTGTTTTTTGTTTCGTTTTTGTAGAGATTGATATTCCAAATATACAAAGCAAAGATAAACAGGTCGAGTGCATCAAAAGTAGTGACCCTCAGAGATCCTATTAGGCTCCATGTGTTTTTTAGACCAGCATAAACTTATTATGAGAAAGGTCACTGAGATTGGAATGGAGACAAGTGTGACAAAGCAAAAAATTGTAAAATAGTTTTTGTTGGATGGCACACAGTTTGTAAGGTATTTTGCATTTTTGCACTTGTAAATGAAGCTTGTACATTTGTAAGTGGTTTTAAACACTTTAATTGCACCTTTGGGCTGGCTTTTGTTTGACGTAAAATAAATTCTTTCAAAACATAAAGAAAAATGAGAAATGGGAATTTTCTTTACTAAATCACATTAACAATACTGTCATCTTGCACTAGATGTCAGCAAAGATTTCAGGCACTGAGCTCCAGGCAAGGCACCAAGTCTCACCATTAGTATCAGGGTAGTATTTGAGTTCCTAGATGAAAGACTACGTTTAATGCAAAAAAAAAAAAAAAAACGAAAGTCTGAGGCTGTTTCTTCACATTTATTTTTCAACTCACTTTTAGGTATCACATATTAGTTTGACTTTCGCTGATTCACTGTCCGCTGTCTGTCACCTCTGAGTTGCAAGTTAGCATCAGGAAACTCACTGTCAAGGCTAAGTCCACGACCCAGTTTGAGGTGTAAGCTGCTTTGCAAACCAAAGTCCAAATCTGTCCCAGTCAAAGCCAGTCTGGGTTACAGACACACACAGTGGATTTAACGGCACCAGCTTTACCAAGAAAATGTCTGAAAATAAACTAACAGGGCATTACATTCAAAACCCCACCTGCTCTAGCCTCAGGAAACAAGAGGGACGTGGGTGCACCATTTTGTGCACTCCCTAACCCTCCAGGTTCACAAACAGATGTCCATTGTGTGTCAGTTTCAGTGACTTCTCCTCAGGAGGCTCTTGTTTCGTCCCGTAACAAAGAGGTGAATGTTTTTGCTACCGAGGAGATGGATGAAGGGAGTGAAGGATGTATCCACAGGGTCTTTCATTTCATATCACTTTTTTTAACCTCTATCCTGCCACTCACAGTTCATGCTACTCATTTGTTCTAATCTTACACTATCAAATGTCTGCAGTGCTTCGGGAAACAGCAAATAAGAGAGTTTACCAGCAAAGTTACATTTTTGTTTGGCATGACCACTTGGCACACTTTTAAAGACGATATGTGCGACAGAAATGATGTACAGTTAGGTCCATAAATATTGGGACATCGACACAATTCTAGTGTATAGACCCAATTCTTTTTGGCTCTATACACCATCACAATAGATTTGAAATGAAACAAACAAGATGTGCTTTAACTGCAGACTTTTAGCTTTAATTTGAGGGTTTTTACATTCAAATCAGGTGAACAGTGCAGGAATTACAACAGTTTTACAACAGTTTGTATATGTGCCTCACAATTTTTAAGGGACCAAAAGTAATGGGACAGATTAACAAATCAAACTTTCACTTTTTAATACTTGGTTGCAAATCCATTGCAGTCAATTACAGCCTGAAGTCTGGAGCATAGACATCACCAGACGCTTCAGCCTCGCGATGTACTCGCGCCGCCATCTTGGATCTAAGTAGATGCTCTGCCAGGCCTCTACTGCAACTGTCTTCAGTTCCTGCTTGTTTTTGGGGCATTTTCCCTTCAGCCTTGTCTTCAGCAAGTGAAATGTATGCTCAGATTCAGGTCAGGTGACTGACTTGGCCATTGCACAACATTCCATTTCTTTCCTTTAAAAAACTCTTTGGTTGCTTTCAGTATGCTTTGAGTTATTATCTATCTGCACTGTGAAGCTCTCCAATGAGTTCTGAAGCATTTGGCTGAATATGAGCAGATAATATTGCCCGAAACACTTCGGAATTCATCCTGCTGCTTTTGTCAGCAGTCACATCCTCAATAAGTTGTAATTCCTACACCGTTCACCTGATTTGAAATTAAAGCTAAAAGTCTGCAGTTAAAGCACGTCTTGTTCGTTTCATTTCAAATCTATTGTGGTGGTGTATACAGCCAAAAAGTTTAGAAGTGTCTCGATGTCCCAATATGTATGAACCTGACTGTAGGTCAGTAACAACACAATGAGCAGCTTATGTGTTAGAAGGTGTTAAATTCAAGTTAGTTTTAATGATATTTGGGTATTAATGGGATTTTTAAAAGATGAAGCCACTGCTGTTTCCGAAGAACACTGACTCATGCAAGCTCTAGTATGATCAAGCACTATTCCCTTTATAGCTTGCTGTGTTAGCACATGTACAGTGTGCATTGTCATTGTGCCTATTACTACCAGTACAGAGCTAATGAAATGCAGTTAGCATCTAACCAGAAGTGCAAGAATATAGTGTTTTATATACATAAAAGTGCAGAGTAGTAAGTAAAGCTATGATATACAGAATGTACAGTAGAGTTGCTATATACAATATTGATCAGAGTATATACAGAATATAAATATGAATGCAATGTAGGGATTGTATGTACATTATGAACAGAGCAATGAAGGATTATATATACATATGAATATGAATAGCAGGAACGTGAGAACAGTGGTAATAAATACAGTTGAATGAGTGTGCAAAAGTATTGTTGAACAATGTATTGTATGAAAAACAACAGTAGTGCAATGATTTTTGTAGAAATAGTCTACTGTGCTTGTACAGTAACCACTTAGACAGTTTTAGTGCCTTTTTATTGATTTGTGCAAGTGTGTTGTTATGCACACTTAGGCAACACTGTTTTGTTGAGGTAATCAGGAACTAATTGTGTCACGGGTAGAAATAAAAGTCTATTTCAGGTGTATTCAGGAGGAAACGCCAACGCATAACTGTTTTGTGTCTATATCGTGACTAATACTTTTACACTGTGTATGTAATTAAACATTACAAATGATACTTTTTATACTAGGGTGATCACAGCAGTAGCTCATGACTCCATCTAAAAGTGACATAGTGTGGCAAGTGGCATAAAAGTGATATAACAGGTCTCCTTTCCTTCAAACAATACAAAATGATGGTTCCACTACAAATGTAATCTGTAAGTATAGATTAAGAATTTAAAGTATTTTAAGGTGGATGTTCTGTTAAATGGAAAACGACTGTAATTAGGGGTTGGTTTAATGCAGGCTTTCAACATTACCTTGAAGGTTTGAGGCCAATCTATAATTACAGTAGATAAGGAAGACTTTCCATCCCTAATGTTTTCCTGAAAAATGTAATGCTTTAATCTCTGTTTGTGACTAACAGTTTTGATGTATTCCCAGTGACCTGCCAATCTCATTGCAAAGTTGTCAAGTCATTGTTAATCTCTGCTAACTCCTCCGACAGCTACTGTATAGGTTAGCATGACACTGCAAAATACAGTGTGTCTTCTTGTTCTTGCTCTGGGACATTATTAAGCGTAATATTTTCAAAACATAATCCTCTATCTTCCCACGTGTCCTTCAAAAGTTACAAGGAAGCATGAAAAAAGCAATTGAGCATGCTGCTCAAGGCCTAGATGTCACTTTCAGTCATCTGTCCGATACAGGTGCTTCTAACTGAGGCTGGATAACCCCTGTAGTGACTGTTCCCCCTTTGACTGCTTGACCTTGTCCTGTCTGAGCAATGGTCTAAGCAGGTGAGAAATACAAACGACATACAGCCACAGTTATGCTTATACTCTGAGATTTGTAAAGTAGTGCTTCAGAATTTATTCTGTTTATACGTACACAGTGGATTAATACAGGTATGTATGACGACAGCTTGCGCTCACTGTTCGTTTTTGTGAGAATTTAGTAATAGCTCAGATTTCAATGAAAAAAAAAGTTGATCCTGATTTCAATAATAATGTTTCCCCTGAAAGTGTCAAACCGGCCACCAATGTGTTAAATAATTTGCTGTTTATTATGCTAATGAAACAGCAAATGTTTCATCCATGTTTGGTATGTGTGTATCTTTGATAAAATTACATGTCATAAATTTAGGGGGGAAAAAATCACCAATAGATGAAAAATGAAGAGTCAGAACTGAGGTTACATACAGTGCTGGTCAGCAGAGTTGTTTGGACTGTAAATAATCCCTGCAGAGATACTATAAGAATGCACGCCTGATGACCTCCAGTGTCATAGGTCACCGACAAGCCAATTGAAGTGTATAGACAGAACACATCCTGCAGAAAGTCCTCCTTTAGTGTTGGTCAACAAGGACCTATCCATATCAACTATTCACTAAAACAGTAACAGACCATAACATGCCCAGCACTGAACCACACAACTTATAAATCCACATTCTCCAGTGACTTAGTGTACAGTGTAATGTGCACGTTGGAGCGTGACTGTAAGGCTCTTTGAATCAGGTGAGTGGTCTTAATCGGCGCTAAACGGTGACTCTTTTAGGTCAGCCCTGCAGAATAATGTGTCATTTGTTTTCCAGTGGCGTCACAGATCCAAGAGGGAAAAAGTGGAGATTTGTAAAGTTCACTGCAGTAAATAACCAAAAGGCCCAGTTAATTTTCCACCGTCTGCATAAAAATAGGGAAAGTGCAGATTCTTGTGATACTTAGTTTTGCCTGAAAAAGTGGATTTGATTTGGGAAAATACTTATCTTCTCAATGGCTACAATAAGCCCTGTACACATAGTAATATTTTGGCAATTTGATTAAGAGCACAGATTCAACACTGACAAAACAGATTTTGGAAAACATATTTTTTTTATAAAACAGAGGTTAAAATATTTCTATATTTAAAGTAGAAATTATATTAACATGAAAATGGTATTCATAAAACTGGAAAACAGGCAAGGTGTATTGCCAGTACACCTACAGTATTCATATTAATGTTTGTTTGGTTATATAAATTTGATGTATTATTATTATTAGTCAGTATTTGATTTTGATAGCCCACTGAGCGGTAAATAAGCTCTGTCAATTAGCCTACTAGCCTACTTTGGTCACATAACAGATAAATGCTATCTGCACTGGTTACTATGACAGCGCCATTTTACTTCTTTTATCTACATTTTAAGTGGCATTTGGGAGAGGGTAGTTAGTACTATACCGTTAAAGGTTGTTTAAAGTTACCCACTGGACTCAGTTTTACACATCTGCTTCCAGAACAACAAAGAGCTTTCTTTTTAGCAGCATGTGTAGCAACGCTGCTTTTATTGGCCAAAGATGCGCGAGGCACGATCCCTTCCGCCTCCGGCCATGGTAACCTAAAAGAACCCACGGGAAAGTGGGAGGGAATAGCGGGGAGCAAGTGGGAGGAGCTACCGTTTTAAGGTTGAGGTGGTCGGGCATCTCTCACACGCGCCAGATACACTTAGCAACCACCCAAAAAAGCAGCGCATGTGCTGTTGCTGCGGTGCTTGTCGCTTTGTGATTCCCTTCAGGAGACATTGGGACTTTTTTTCCCCCCTAGGGTCGATAACTTGCGGAAGAAAGCGTTTTTCTTCCCCTCCATCTGTTATTAAAGGAATATGTTTAAGAAGAACAAGAGTAAAGTACTGGTGGATTATGCCTCAGAGGAAGACGACATGTCCTGGCACTACCATCACACCTACAAGGTAATAATGATGCGGACAGGAAACGAAGTCAAACAACAGTATCCACTGCAATAAGTTACTCCTCACTTTTGGTGTATTAGTCCCGGTTAATATACCATTAAGACAAACTAAAATAACAGGGCTTATCCAAGTCTCGTTGGTCTTAAAAGCCATTTATGAGTGTAATTCAGTTGACTTTTTGTTGTTGATGGGGGGAGGGAAGAGTAAAACAAGTGCTCAACTCAGATGTCAAATCAGCTGACAGTCGAGAGTCACTCAAATGCGTGACAGATCAAAAGGAAGGCAGTATAGTAATGTGTGAGTATATTAAGTGGACTGGGCACTTTCAGAGATAAGGCTTTGGGATGGCAAGAATTAAGGGGAATTGAGAACATAACTTTTTTTGTCCTTGTCTTGGAGAAGTGAGAGTCAGATATAGTATGTCTCCAGCTGTTTTAAAGTAGTGGGCAGCAGCTGTGTGGGGGTCTGAAAGGCTTTGTATTAGCACCAACAACCATCTGTGTCCTGTCAAGGTGTCAAAGATGTAAGTGTGTGTACATTGTAGTCACAGAGGCAAAACCTATGAGGAAAGACTAAATGTTGATTTTGTGTCATGTTAAATGTATTCAACGCCTTTTTTATAAAAGTGAAAGGTTATGTTTTTCCAGTTTACTAAACAGTGCAATCAATCGTCTACGCTTTTAGATATGGGTGCTTTATATACTATTTTAATAGTCTATAGTATTTTCTTGGTTTTAAAAGGGCTTGGAAATGTAATTCATGTCTTAGTTATTTAGCAAATATGTTCAAATATTTGTAGACTTTGATGTTAAGGCCAAAAATGCCATTGTTTTGACGTAAAATATGAATCAATAGTGATACGAACGGGCCTTTGCAGTAACGCATTTGCAATAATTTTTAATTCCAATAATTTTTTATTATTGCAAATAGACAGACAATATTAGGACAGACAATAATGGGATGTGATTTTTTAGCTGAGATTTTCTTCTGACGTACATCCTGGAAAATGTCTCGTGTGGCCTTTACATCTGAAGAACTGCTTTAAGATGCTTTTTGGATGCTTTACCAGTGGGCACCAGAACAAGATTATACAAAGTGGACTTCAAAATCATGGGAAAGTCTGCTGGTTGGTCTTCCTCAAGTCAGCCTTTAGCTATGACGTCCATCCAAACTTTGGGTTGACGTTGGGGTCATACAGTGTTACAATAAAGTCAAGATACAGTGACGCAAGAAAGAGCCAGGAGCAAAGTTATGATAAATACTGTTGACATATTCCTCTAGTTTACTTTGCGGCCTTTTACATGGCAATTTTTGTCAACTTTTACCCTCACTGAAACGTTCTTATGTAAGCTCTAAAGCTCTAAGTTCTAAAGGTCACCACAACTCCCACTAACATTAAAATGGCTGAATCAAATACCTTGTAAATCAAAAACTCTTATTAGTAGCAAACCATGTGAGCACTTCCTAAATACATCATATATTATATTTCTTAGAATGTCATTTTAGCTGGATTTACGTAACCCAAACGGAGACAAAGGCAGTTAGGAAAGCAAAGTGGGGCAGAAGTGCTGAGGCGGAGATAATGTGCACGATTTGAAGTCAATATCTTTGTTCCCTGCAGTGCGCTCAGGGGCAGTTAAAGGCTTTGTGCCTCAGCCTCCTTTCCATTCTTTATTAAAATTTGACAGGCTGCAGGAGCTCCCTCAAAGTGTGTTTACGTGTCTTTGGCTTACTGGCAGACCTAAGACCCTCTTTGTGGAGCAGGATTACATTTGTGTGGACCATAGGTGGCTATAATCTAAACTAAGTAAAATCTAAATTGTAGCTCAACAATAGAGTAACCATAGCACAAAGAGCACTTCATTTATTGCACAACTAGGCATTTAAACTCAACCTGTAAAAACCTGTCACAAGTTATTATTCCTTGTCTGGATGTTTGTCAGGACTTTCTCACATCTACCTTGTTGTGTGATGGACAGATAATTCTCATGTTCAGATTATGTAAATTTATGTGAAACAAACAGTAAAAAGGCACCTATACAGTCATTTTAGTGTTCCAAGTCTCTGCTGTGGGGAATCTGCTGCCATGGTCAAAACACTTTTGACACAAATTCAGAGTGAGGCCGAGAGGGAAAAAAATGCCCCCCTGAGCTACGAAAGCAGACTTGTTGTTTCCTGAAACACTACTCTCTCACTCTCTGCCTGTGCTTCTAGTTTTAGTGCTTAGTTGTGAGCAGTCACTGCTTTGATCGGCTCAGGTGGCACAGACCCGCAAGACTTTGCTCAGACAAGTCCAACCAGCGTTTCTCTCTCTGTTAAAGTTCTTCAATGTTAGAAGTCCTCAGAGCTTTGATCATTTTACAAGAATCCTGGCTCCGAGTCAGTAATCTCGAGCTCACATCTGATGACTTTACACTGGCCTCCTCTTTTGATTTAATGCTCCTTAAGGCTTCTGGGCCCCGTTCAAGGCAGGTCCTTAAGTCTAAGTCAGTCATAAAAGGCAATATGATTTAAGAAGAGTTACATACTTCCTTGTGGCTTATGTGTGTTTTTAAAATGCTCTTTGAATCAGGAAAATAATCATTAAAGGGCATTATGCTTGAGACCATAGTAGACACACTTAAAAAAAAAAAGGGCATGGTTAACTTTTTCAGTTCCAATTAGATATTAAAAAGTAGGAAATGTGGATGCCTATAGTTTTAGCCTGGCTATGCCATAAACTGTTAGGACGAAAGGTCATGGCATTGTTTTGTCCATTTTGTTTGAATCTGCAGTAGCTTCCCCTCGTCTTCCTCATCCCTTCATCCTTTCCTCCAACCACATTGTGTTTATATTTCAGCTCTTAAAAGGGTGCCCTTTAACAGGAAAGTGTGCACGAGTAAACACCCTTGAGTGTTGGTAGTAATGTGTGTTGGGGGTTGCTATTTGGACTAACTCAGTGCTTGTGTGTGTTTCAGGACAAAGACGTAGAAGGAGAGGAAGAGGAGGAAGCCGTTACCACAGTGTCAAAGGTAAACATCACAAGCTCTGAATTTAGAGGTTGCACAGACATGAGCACTATGTACTGTTTAGGCTTTGGCCGCTGGAAGATAACCCAACAAACTCTTATCTGTCTATACACATGGCCGTACACACGTCAGGGCATTAGCAGTCATCTTAAAGTGCAAAGTGATCAAATCTGTCTTATGTCACCAGTATATCTCCTGCTGACCACAGCTGCCAAAAACACACACTAGTCCATTCTACTAGTTTTTTCTCTCATCATATCAGTGTTTCATAGACGAGGCAAAGCAGACAAATGCTGAGGCTGCACTGTTTATCTGTAAACATGCCTTTGCCCGTATCCTCAAACTTATCTCTCTAAAAAAACGTCTTGTTAGTTGTTATGGCGCAGCCGTCTGTCCACTTGTCCTTTAATCTTTAAAAGCTAAAACCTTGAAACTGTTATCTAAAGTTGTCACAGTCAGCTGATCTGTTTGAGCCGAGCTGTCCAAACATTTCTTTCTCTTACACAAGTCAAATTTAATTAAATTCCACACAACTGGTGGATTCCAGATATTTTTAACCATAAGAGATTGGTTAACATTGGTTATTTTTTCAAATGGCAGGCCTAAGGTCCCCTAAATAGATCTCCCTCAAATGAAAATTAAATTGTGTCCCTGAATATTGACATCCTCAACAGTCACTTGGTGAATAAGTGTCAGTTTTTACCATTTCACTTGTTATTTAATTTATACTGTGACACAAGGATTTGCCCAACACCAATTTGGACCTGGAGGCTGATGCAGTAAACAAAATCTTGAGTTATAAGAACAACAAAGCCACAATAACTCCAAAGAAAGTATCTACATATTTATCTATTTTTAGATTATTTCTAATTTTAGATAAATGTTTGTTTTGAGGCCAGGCAACATTTTCTTTTGCGCATGAGACGGCATATTGTTTTAGAGTGGGCTATAGTCCAGCACTATGAATGTGTATACTGTCTTCTGATGTGTTTATTTAAAGACACGTTTGTCATGGTGAACCTTTCACTTCTCACATATAGTGCATTGTGTGGCCACTGTAAATATAGATGTACTGTAGGTGACTTAGTTCATGTGAAATATTTCATAACCTGTCCTGTTTGTGAGGATAAGGCTGGCCTGATGCAGTAAACAAAATCTTGAGGTATAAGAACAACAAAGCCACAATAACTCCAAAGACGGCATATTGTTTTAGAGTGGGCTATAGTCCAAATATGAATGTGTATACTGTCTTCTGATGTGTTTATTTAAAGACACGTTTGTCATTCTAACCTTTCACTTCTCACATATTCATTCTTGTGAAATCGTGAAACTAAATAGTTGAGGTGACTTGAATAAGGTAGCCCACTCTGATCACTCTTATCAGACGTATACCCTGCCATTGGCTTTCATGCTCATATTAGGATAAAGGGATGAAGCCTGGTCACATTGGGAGGCTGAGTTGTAAAACGTTTAATTGGTTCATACACAGTTTAATTAGAGGCTAATGCTGTGGCGAATGGAAAATAGGCAGGCCTCTAATAGGTGTACATATTAGGAACTGTGACCATTTTACAATTTTTTTTGAAATGTCGCAGTTTGTTCTATATATTGTCTTTCTAAACATGACGTTGGTAGAATTGTGGCATTGTTTGCTTCACCAGTTTAATGTCTTGCTCTAATCTTTAACACTGAGATCAAAACTGCTCAGATGAAAATAAAAAATGGGAGAAGGTTACCATGGGGTCAAATGCATCCATCAAATTGTGTTATGAATACTGAGAATGTTTTGATAACAGCGAGGCTTGGGTAGGCACAGATGTGAGCAGGAGTAAACGCTATGACCTTGAAAATTTACTTCGGAAACTCTTCTCAGGCAGGCAGAGAACTGGAGCCAGAACAGTGTTTTGTAATCGTTGTTGAAGCCGGTATGTGCGTGTTTGGTCCAAAGCTGCATGGGGCAGGGAGGAATTCTGGTGTGGCAGGGGAGTACAGGGGAGTTCTACTGGAATGTATTCAACTATATGTGCATCTCAAACATTTGCAACTAAAAATGTAGCTTTATAAACCAACTTGGACATGATTGGTGATCTCTTACGCTCTTCAAACATCTTTCAGAGCTGAATATTTATCTGTACAAAACACCGGATTGCTCCATAAATCGCACGCGAGACGTCAGGAGGTGACACTTTAACGTGCTCCAGATGAAGCCAAAACCATCTGAATCCAACTTGCTTCTTGTTTGTTTTCTGACAGGAGGCCAAAGTGAAGAAGATCATGTCCAAGAAGGAGAAAAAGGACAGAAAGATGTTTTCCTCCAAAGATGACGAGCACTTGCTGTTGACTGGGGAGCTGGCTGATCGCAGGGGGTAAGGCACAGTAACAGTTCTAGTAATAATGAAATAAAAATTTACTTGAAACTCTTCTCAGGCAGGCAGAGAACTGGAGCCAGAACAGTGTTTTGTAATCGTTGTCGAAGCCGGTATGTGCGTGTTTGGTCCAAAGCTGCATGGGGCAGGGAGGAATTCTGGTGTGGCAGGGGAGTACAGGGGAGTTCTACTGGAATGTATTCAACTATATGTGCGTCTCAAACATTTGCAACTAAAAATGTAGCTTTATAAACCAACTGGACATGATTGGTGATCTCTTACGCTCTTCAAACATCTTTCAGAGCTGAATATTTATCTGTACAAAACACCGGATTGCTCCATAAATCACACGCAAGACGTCAGGAGGTGACACTTTAACGTGCTCCAGATGAAGCCAAAACCATCTGAATCCAACTTGCTTCTTGTTTGTTTTCTGACAGGAGGCCAAAGTGAAGAAGATCATGTCCAAGAAGGAGAAAAAGGACAGAAAGATGTTTTCCTCCAAAGATGATTGAGCACTTGCTGTTGACTCCAGCTGGCTGATCGCAGGGGGTAAGGCACAGTAACAGTTCTAGTAATAATGAAATAAAGTAGGATGGTGTAATGTAAAAACATATTGAAAAGTAGTTCTACTATTTCCTTTTTAAGTGAAAGTGGCAAGGACAAAACTGCTTTTACTCCCCAGCTGCACAGCTATAAATGTTCCTCGCCATACTCCAAGTTTATATTAACTTTAAGTGCACCTCCTCACTGGGCTTTAATGGTCAAGAGTGTAACAGTAAAAGTATGTCCATCTTGATTAGAAATACTGGGACCTTGTATAACACTTGCATATAAGACAGCCCTTCATTTGCTAGTATCCATTAACATTTAGACTAATTTATGAAGTGGACCATGTACCAAGAGGAAAACGTAAATGCATCACCCACTGTGTGACACAAACAACGGGAATTCCTATGCACAAATAATGGATCGTTGTATAGAGAGCATTCCACTCAGTTTAAAAATGTCCTATTTATAGTCTTAAAAATAACACCAGCAAGAAAGTCACACACGTCTCCTAAATCTTTCCTGCTTTTCCTTTTTAAAGGACTCATAAGAAAATCAAGGATGATGAAAAAGAAAAGGAGAAGGAGAAGGAGAAGAAGGACAAACCAGAGAAGGGTTACTGTTTCTGGGAGAACGTCACCACGACAATGAGGCAGATCTCGCCGACCAAAAAGCTGGAGAAGATTGAGGGCTGGGAGCCACCTCAGCTGGAGAACTCGGACGAAACGGACCACGTCTCGGATGACAAGAGCCTGAAAGAAAACTCTGTGTTGCAATTCCCCGACTCTTTAGATCTCCCAGTGGATTTGGACTCCTGGGCGTGCCGAGGTCTAGAAGAGGACAACTCCCGCTACGCTAACCTGTCGGACTCCAAAGATCCAATGGGCGCTGTCAGGTGGACAGCCCGCGCTAAAGTGAAACTGGCCGGTATTGGCAGGATGGGCAGAGGGATTGTTTCAGAGAACACGTGGGAGGGACTGAAATAGACTTCTCGCTTAATGCTGCCAATAAGGAGGATGAAGAGCCGAACCAAAAATCAGCTTTAGGCTAGTTTGAAAGGAGCCTCAACACAAATGAAAGCTGCCCTTGTCAAGCTGCAGTTTAGCCCTGATTGTTTTCTGCACTTGATAAACTAGAAACACTGGTAAAGCAGGGTTTCCGTTTTTATCACTGACTGAAGTTGACATGAAAGCCTTACACTACTGTACCATTCTTAACCTGAGATACACTGTTGACTGTTGAAAAATATGCAAATCTACAGCCATCAGTGCTGCTAATGTCCATGAGCAAATGTCAAGCCTTAACTTCGTACAGGCTGCTCTGTGTTGTTTTGCGCAATCTTTTTTGAAATATTTTAATACTAGAATACTTTTGTGTGAGTGATTTTTGCAAATGTAAGATTTAAGAAACTGAAGCTGCCAGTGTCATAGAGCAACGTGTTTGATTTGAAAGCTATTTATGAAAATGTTTAAAACAAAATCTAAGACTAAATTCACTGTACTGTACACTATGTTTGAAGTGCCTTGTAATAAATAAAAATGACATTATTTGTACATTAAAATAGACTGGATCATCTTGCATTGTTGGACTGTTATTTGTCTTTAAAAAAAGTAAAAGTAATGGTAATTGTCAATTCAACACATTTAACAACAAAATACACTTCTTACATGTTTTATTACTGTCACTTCCCTCTGAATAATCACAATAGTACCAGCTCAACTACCATTACGTTGGGGTATTACAAAAGTTTAAGAAAAGGATATAAAATACTTATTTTTCATAAATAATGTTTTCCCTGTGACAGAAAAAGATTATAAAGACGTGGACAGCCTTTGGAGTTTGACATTTTCTCAAAGTGACGTCACAAAGCAGACTTCACAAAGACAAAATATAGAGCTGGAACAGAGACTTAAACATGACAACCATTACGTTATTCCCAAAACACATTTTTATAAAACATAAATGAGTTGCCCTGCTCTGTGAAACTGTAAATGGTTTACGTTTACTGTCATCATATTCACTGTACATAAACCGATACCACAATAAACATGCCATACACCATATGCTACATATAATAAAACATTATTTTCTCTCCATTATTGTCACTTACTCATTTAAAAAGATTACCAACTTTTTTTACCCAACATTACCATCATTAAACATCACAAGTACTTTTCCTTAACAGTGAGTGAAATAAATACATTAAAGTTAATTTCTTGAAGCCCTTTGTATTTGATTAAAGACTACAGTACATCAAAGTCTCTTACACACTTTTGTTTGGTTTTGGGGCAACAATAGTTTGAAGAACAACTGGAGGTTTAATATTGGAAGAGGTCAATAAAGTCCTGCGGGGAGACGGGCGTGAGGCACCTGTCAGGATCGATGGCTGTGCATGGGTGTCCACAGTCCTGCAACAGAGACAGTCAGGATTACTTTATTGCTGTGGTAATTGAGAAGGTAAACAGATTTACACTGAATGAACTGGAGACGACATGATTAGTGTTTGTTTGATGGAATTTAAATGCATTTATCACAAAAACATGGGTAGCATGAGGGTGTCTAGAGACTCAACAGAATGACAATAAAAGCAAGCTTTTGTATACTGTTTGATTAATAATATAATTATAATAAATCAATGCTGTGTTAATCTTTTCACGAGACATAGAACTGTATAAAAAGTCACACAAAACACAACATACAGACAGTAACGCCACAGTAACACTCAACATGGCATGACAAATCTGCCAATCATGAACACACATGGGAAACAGTCACAACAGAAAAGCATGATGGGAAACCAAGTACCTTGAATATTATTGCCAGGTGGCGATCCTAAAATGAATCATGGAACCAAGGAAGAAGACAAACCAAAAGGAAGTTGCAGAGGTTAAACAGATTAGGGGTAGAACTACATCTGTGGTTTGTAAATCATCTTAAAAGGGAAATTACTAGGGAGGCAATGATTATACAAAAGTAGCACACTGTAGTTCAATGAATTTGTTTACCTGCCAGAAGAGGATGTGACAGTGCTTGCAGTAGTGTAAAGTGTCACCATATTGCTCTCTCATGGGGTAGTGCTTCTGCAACGTGAAGTACATCAGCTTCCAGTCCACATGGTCGCTCTTGGTCAAGACTAAATTCCTGCAGAACTATATTTGTGTAGTTGTATCACACAAAGACAAAGGAAGACACACACAATGAAAGATAATGTACATTCAAAAGTACAAATAAAAAACTTGTAATTAATGACAAGCTATTACGCTGTATCAAATAATAGAGATAAAGTATGTGACAGAGAGGCATCACTGTCTAAAATGTGACACTCATGCCCTCTAGTGGTAAAGGGAGTGAAACACCTTACAGCCAAAGTAGCTGCTGTTGTTGCCTTTATAACTTTAACAAACCCCTGTGGTTTAGGAGCATTTAATAAAACATATATCATTTATGTTTACGACGGTGTAGCTGTGTGTATTTAGTTTCTTGCTCACCTCTTTGTCTGAAAAGTGAAAATTGCAGAGTTTTTTCCACAGTATCCTGTCCTCACTAATGCTGTGCAAAATGGGCGAGGCTTGACCTAAGTTAATGATGTCGTGGGCATCAGACAGCTTGCACAGGATCTTGTTCTGCATGTGATAGGGCAGGTCACTCAGGGACATGCTGGTGCACAGATGCTGGAGGGGGGAGGGGAATTAATCAGTTATTGGAATCAAAACATATACTGTAATGACTTTCTCTTAGACTTATCCTTGCAAAACACACACCTTGGGGATCTGCAGGTTGTTGAGCTGCTCCTGCCACTTCAGAATCGTCTGCATGCGACACAGCCAGATGTTGATGTTGCCCACCAGGACGACCCTCCCCATGTGAACAGTCAGACCGTGCAGAGTGGAGATCAAGTCCTGGAGCAGGTCTTTAATAAGGCGTGGGTTGTAGCAGTCGTCAAGCACTAGAGGCCAAACATAACACTTAATGCTGGCTTGATCTATTGCAAAAACTACATTCATAATAATTACAATGATATTTGGTATCGAAATTGGGGCGCAGTGGCTCAGTGGTAGAGTGGTCGTCCTATAACTGGAAAGTTGGCAGTTCGAATTGCAAAGTGAGAGTATGCACCGATTCTTCTATTTAAACTTGCACACTGTTTTTGCAGAAACTTTGGTTCTCTTATAGGTTGTTCCAGATATTTGGTTGTACGCTCCTCAAATTCTTTTGTCTCTTCATGCCATCCCAGACAGACTCCATACCACCACTTCCTAAGACTAGTTCCTAAAAACATTGGCTGTATGTTTGGTGTCACTCACATTGCATTTTGTAGATTCATAAAATATACAATTAAAAGGTACAAGTAAAAGGTTTCTGAATTCCCAAGGCCTAAAGCCAAGTAATGCAAGGACACAACAGCAGGTGCTCACTTTAAAGAAAAATATCAAAAATATTTAGCTCACTTACCTTTTCGTACAATTTTCTCAAGTATATTGAAATAGTTCTTTTGAGCAGCTCCACTTAAAGAAGTCAGCTTATACCTGGCTATTAGCTGAAATAGCTGTAAGAAAGAGACATCAAGAAATTAAGTATTAATTCAAGATAAAAAATAATCTTTGAGAAAAATATTTGGTAAAGTTGCCCACTTTTGCAACGTAGTTGAATCTCCTTAAGTCTTGAACAGCACTGGAAAAATCAAGACGATTGAGGGCTTCTCCGAGTGTGCTGTATCCATGTCTCTAAACAAATGCAAAAGGGAGCAATAGTATTAATATTAATGCAACAACAGGTAAAACCTTGGAGTTACATTATTTGAGAAAGCCCTGATACTCACTTCTTTTGTGCTCACTTTATGCACATATATCCATTTATCTTTTACAACTAAGGCAAAAAGAAAGAAATACAGTTGTTGCAGTAAACACCTAAAACAAGTAGAATGCAGCTCCAGCGTGTGCATTTTTTTCTCTAATTGTGGAGTCTGTAATTATGGGGCACTCACACTGTGACTTAGTGTTGTTGTTGTAGAGGTCCTTTATCCGCTTGGCACTTGTGGGCTCACACATATCTTCAACAAACAGGTTTTCTTTGTTGTCTCTGCAGAGTCTGGCAAAAAAAGATATTAGTTAATATTACTGTAGCAGAACAAAATACAGCCGTTTTAAACTGAAAGCACATTGCTAGTGTGGACATTTCTTTAGTCATAAGTATATAAGAGGAAATTGTATGTGGAGTTTATCGGAAACAAATACTGATGTCATTCTGGCGGCTTATATATTTCAGACAATTAACACATCTTAAAAACTTGTAGCATGCACAGACAAGTCCTAGGTATGGAGGTACGCAAATACCTGCGCTTGGAATATATGATTCTTTGTTTTTACTTAAGGCTGTAGCTACACACACAACCTGTCCTCACTTATACTTCACATACAACTAAAAGTATTTAGTGAATTATTTGTAACTCTGAAAATAGAACATTGCCCTCATACATACACTGTAAGAAATTAAGTAACAAGCAAATTGTAGGATTTAGCACAAAACACGCTCATATCCTATCCTTAGATCAAAAGACTGACTTCTGAATATTGCTTCCTGATGCATTAATAATCCATAGGCCAAAGCACCTGACCAGCAATGGGGCCAGTACATGGGGTTGCATAGAAAATATATGAGCAAGGCCTATTCCTAATTTTATACTGCACAATTAAGATGGAATAAATCTGTTCCAAACTGGTAGTGTATGTTAGATTACACAAAGAAAGCTTGCACTTCTTGTTTTTTTTTTTTAACCCTTCTCTTCTTGGGGCTAGAGGAAACAGGCCTAATACCGAAAACCAAAATAATCCATATAAATCTGTGAGTTAACGTTAACACGATTCTAGAAGCAATTTTATTTCTCTCATTTATATCTGATGACACGATTTACTAGACTCACTTTGTTCATTGTCCAGTGACTGGGGCGAACAAGCTTAACAGTAATCCCATGTCTTTATGCATTCATCTCACACACACATAAATACACAAAGGTCGACATGTGGAGGACCAGCCTCCACTGAGCCAGTAACTTCACAGAAGAATGTTTATAGAATATCCTAAAGGTTTAGAGTAAAGAAAGAACTAAGTAGGGCCCAAAGACCAAACACAATATGGAGGAAGGTGGCACAGTGGTATTTAAATGACATCTTTTTAATTTTTTATATTTATATATGAATTTTTAATAGAAAAGGACAGCAATCCACCAACAAACACAAACACTTCCCATCAAATCCATTTAGACAAAAAGCCACAGTGTTTTTTTGGCATGAAAAGGTCATTTCTGTAACACTGTGTGTCATTCCAGTGCCATTATAATGGATCCTTTTCTTTCACCAAGAAGCCTATACATCCATAGCATGATGTCACTGGGCTCTGGTGAGTTAAGAGTGACATTACCAGTCATTGTCATGTAGTCTCAAGAAGTTTGTGTAAGTTTTGTGACAGGCTAGTGTGTTGTGGTGACGTGCTTGCAATTGACAGAACCGACACTACAATCAGTGGATATGATTTACAGGCGCTCCTGTATCAGTCTTAAATGTAATACTGTCTGTATGAGTGGAGTAAAACTACTGGTTGTAGCAGTAGTAGGTTTATGGCAACGCTCCTTTGTCTTGGAGAGCCTAGATAATAAAAGAAACTCATCCCTGTTTTGTCAGATAAACTACAACAATGTTGGATTTCCTGTACGTTAACAAAACAAAAATAGCTTTTTTCAAATGTCGCAAAACAAGATTTGATAGGAGTCGCTTTAAACGCCTGAATAATTACAGTAATTTTAGTGCTACCCTAAAAGTAACATCAACTATCAAATGCTAATTTAAAAAATAAGTCTTAAGTTTACCTTTAAAAATGTCGTAGCCCTGTGCTTCCCTAAGACCAGGAGGCAGAGAATTCCAAAGGACAGGAGCATAGGAAGAAAAAGCCCTGTCACCCATAGATCGTAAGTGTGTTTGAGGAACAGCCAGTTCAAGTTGGATTGTGAAGAACGCAGTCTCCGAGTTGGGGTATAGGAAATTAACAACTCAGATAAATAATAAGGGGCCAAGCCATGCAACGCTTTATATGTCAGCATCATAATTTTAAAATCTACTCTGAATCGGACTGGGAGCCAGTGTAAAGACTCCAAAACTGGAGTGATGTGATTGCATACCCTGGACCCAGTCAGTATCCTGGCGGCCGAGTTTTGTACATATTGTAGTTTGTTAAGTGTGGATTTAGAGACTCCGGCTAAAAGGGCGTTACAGTAATCTATCCTAGAGATGACAAAGGAATTCATCAGCTTTTCAGCTACTGAGAAGTTTAGCATAGGATGTAATCTAGCTATATTTCTGAGGTGAAAAAAGGATGATTTAACTGTACTCTGGACAAAAGAATCAAATGAAAGCCTGGTATCAAAAATAACTCCAAGATTCCTCACTTTAGCTTGAGTAGCCAAAACAGAGCCATCAATAGTCAAAGATAAGGAACCAGCTTTTGAAATTTGATGACGGGAACCAATAAGCATAACTTCATAAAAGCCCACACCTGAAATAAATATTACAAACTATTTATATCTCAACAATAATGTGTCTGATGCTGCAATAATGAGTGAGTGTCCATGGTGTTTCCATGGCGTCTCAATGGCAACAGCCATGGGACGTACTAAACCTCATCAGAGACTTTGTTATGGCCAGGAGCAAAGTTTACCAAATTACTTTCATGTCCATAATAAACTACAACATTTAATTAATGAGAGATTAATTCCTATTTGATATTCAATTAAAAAAGATATATATGATAAAGACAGATATGCCTACATATATATTTGACACAATCATTCCTCACATTGAAAGACAAAACAAGTGTTAAAAATTAATCCTATTGCTTTACAATCCTTGTATAACCTGATTGGGGGGGGGGGGGCTTACCCTGAAAAGTTTAAGTTGTCGTTTTCCTGTCCATAAAAGATGATCCTCTTCCAACCATTGTCTGTCTTCTCCCAACACCAACCTGGGGACCTCCAGTCTTTGCCCAAGAAAGGCATTTCAACAGAGAAGGACTAGTTTCTAGTAAGAGGGTGGAAATGTTAGGGTTAAACATGGTGTTTATTTGCATTTGAAATAAATACCAGATATTGCAATCTTTTAAAATTGTCAGCTAGAATAATTTGTATAATTTGTAATAACAGCATTATGATTGAGCTGAAGACATGAACAGATTGACTGTGTAAAATGACGTATCTGTGTATGGAAAACAACAAGCGACCATTTATCGATGAAATTTGTAAATGACAGAAAATGACAAGCGAGTCAGCGCGGATAGATGACACAGGGCTAAACTAAGCGATATAAACCATGTTAGTATACAACTATAAACCTCTTACGTATGATTTAACAAACCTTTGACAGACAGGAGACCCCTTTGTTGTATTTTCTGTCCCTGCTTCTACCTCCTGTGTTGGAAATATTGACGGAAGTAAACACAGTGCGGACGGTGGCAGTCCAACACGCCCCCTCCGCGTTCTGATTGGCTAAAAAGGACGAATTTATCTTGTTGCTACCCAAAATGGCGGCACACATTGGCTGGCCGTGCTGTCAATCACTTTCTTCTTTTTTAATCCTGTCTGTTTTGCGAGGGCTTTCATTTACACGTGATATGGGACTGCGCACATGTACTTATGTTTTGATTTTGAGGTGGGGGATATTGCGGATGGACATTGCGGATGAGGATACAGTGACGCTAGTACTTTGAGGTAATTGCAAATAGTTGGATGGCTCACAGACAGACCTTCACTTTTCCAAGAGTCTAGGTCAGTGTTACAGTAGCCTCAGCTAATAGATAGCATACATTATTAATAGGCGTGTTATTTTTAGGTGTTTGATAGGACCTAGGCTAAATAAATCTCCTCTTCGGTGCATTTGTAGATCCGTTTTCCAAAGCACCTTGTCATCAGAGTAGATAGATAATAAAAGCGAAAAATCCTAATCTTTTAGTGTTCTAATGATAGGTCTGACGTCCATCTGCAAAACTATACAACTAAACATAAGCACAAAATAAGAGATGTTTTGTTTTAGTTTGTTGCAGTAATCACTTAATAGCATAAACTGTTTGTGTTGTTTTAAGCCACTGACCTTTGGTATTATAGCAATACTCTTAGTGTCTAATAAAGCCAACTAATTACAAGGACTCCCCCCTTTAGGTGATATACTGCAATTCTCACTATAAATTTGTTGTTGATTTAGGAATAAAATTGTTTTCAGGGTTGATGTATGTATTAATTAAATTGAAATTAGAAATTTGGTCAAACAGTGTTATGGTGTTAGGGCATAAGAACATCTTGCTGTGTGTAAAATAAATAAAGATTCAGTCGCTTCTCTTTAGCCTCTGTTGGGCACATTTATAATGAACAGCTGGCTTGAGATGTTGGACGTATGCGCAGTGCAACAACAACCCGACTGTAACCCATAGATTGTATAATAATTAGCTGTAACCGCCAGTGAGCTTAACGTCAAAAGTAATGACATCACATCCGGTACGGAGTGTCTTTTACAAAATTAAAGCTTCTACACAGGAAGTAATACTTAACAAATAGGCTTTAGTAAATGTTATAAATGTTTTATTTTTGTCCTTTCGAGTGGAAAGTGATACCATACCACCAAAAATGTAGTGATTATATACAAATATACTTCAGTTTTAACACTATGTTCCAGTGTTAGCAACTAGATAAATGGAAATAGATGCCATTAACTTCAGTTCACAGAAATAAAGTATAATCATGTCAAATCTAAAGGTACTCTTTCTACTGGAATAACTCAGAACTGTCAATTAATCCAATAATAAAATCTATACCTACACCACATTGTTCTTTGGTGCCACTTGAGTGGTGTTTTGAATTCAAACATGAAAAGGTAATCATTTGATTTGGTTTTGACAAAGACAGCAAATCTTTTTAAACAAAGGATTTAATATACTATTTTTGTCATAAATATACCTGAATAAATGTGTGTGTATTAGACAAATCTAATCGCACAACAGATAACAACACCCATAACATTTACAAGGGCTAATTTTTTATGTGCTCTCGTTAGATTGTTTGAAGTGTAAAAGGCAGGACAAGACTTGTTTTGAAATATAAGCTTAAGTAGAAGGTGTGCCTTTACAGGTGTCTATAAAGACAGAAGAATGTATTCAAAACATAAATAATCATCTCACTGTAGAAACAACACACACAGAGTGCATTTAAGTCTACAACAAATTCAGTCAACACTAGTGTCCCTTGTTCTTCTCAGGCTCAAGTTGCAATCACTGAGCTCTGATCAAAAGACCAGTACAAGGAAACGCCACAAAACAAAATACGAAACCACTGTGAAAGTAGACAAAAGGGACAATGATTTCCATGAAAATGGTGATGGAATTCGACTAAAGCCTTACAGATTATTAGAAAATCATTAAAGACAGATCTTGGAGTCAGGTTTTCACATTACTCAAGTAAAAAAAAAGGGATGAGGGGAGTGCACTTATTGGAGAGTGACTATAGTAAGAATTATACACATAAGGTATATTACTGAAGTAAGACATTATATTTGTTGGACCAAGTAACATATAGGGTTCGATGGAAACATAACAATAGTTTGAGAATACGCATTGTATATTTTATCCAGCCATGTCAGTCAAGGTCTCTTAGCTTTTTTCCCGTCTCTGTTGCATTTCTGCAGCTATACAGCCATTTAATAATCCTTGCATTGCGCTCAATCACTGAGGTTCCCTGGCGCATCTTTGCCTGCAACACATCTTCCTGTATCCCATCACTGCCCCCGCTGCTTCTCGAGAAACCATCGTCCGAGGTGGAGACGCTGATGCTTCGAATATTTAAAGCAATTTCATCTGAGTGTGCTGAGAAATTCTCCTTCCCTATCGTCTCAATGATATCCCCGTCCAAGCCGCAGTACTTGAAAAAACCATCAAAGTCTGCAAAGTTTTTGGAGTACCTGGAGCTGATGTCAGAGTGGGAGCGGCTGACTCCTTTGCCAGACCTTTTGAACTCTTCTGTAACATCAGGGACAGTAAGGAAACCAGTGTTTTCCTTTTTTGTAGCTATGCCGTTCTGCTCCTGCACGGCCTGAGGAATTACTATAGTCACAGTGCATTCCTGTGCTCTGCCCTCAGGTGTGTGAGGTCTCTCCTGGAGGCTCCTGGACTCACTTTCTCTGTCTGACTCTGGCACAGCAACGGTCATCTTGTGCTGTAACCTTCGTACTAGAGGGTGCCTCCGGACATTTGCTGAGGCTTTTAATAAATCACATTTCTGTCGGTGCAGTAGCAGGGAATCTGGGCGTTTTTTAGAACTAGAGCGGAGTACCTGTCCTTGTGAGCAACTTGGTGAAGGACCATTGCTTTTAGTCACTGTTGGGTTACTCACCAGCTTCCCTCCTTGGTTTAGGCTGTGGTTAGATGACCCAGTGCTACTAACGGACAGTGAACCAAAAGTGATCACCGGGTCCTGGGTTGAGTTGACTACCTGTTGGCTCTTGACGTACTTTAGTTTACTCATAGCAAGCCTCTCCACTGCGCTCAAGCCAACTTTTGTCTCACTCTCAGGCTGCATTTGCCTCCGAAGGTAATCCGGACCTCGCTCTAGTATTTTTGAAGGATCGCTCGTCTCCATTGTAGTTTGATAAGCAAAAGTTTCATTTGAAAAAAAATCCTTTGTTGAATTGGCTTTTCCTGTTGGAGAGGGAAAACTACCAGGATTCCATTCAAGCCCGCTCTTTGCCTGAGCACGAATCAGGATGGAGGAATTCACCTTGTCTGCTCAAACACACATCACATTACCCCACCCTTTCTGCCCAGTTTTAACCAAACACAAGCCTGTTCAAAGTTCACCTGAGATATGAAAGCTGACACTAGCACAGCTTTTCCTCATTTCTTCTTGAGACATGTGGGTTGCTCAATACAGGAAAAAAACAAGAAAGCTTACCATGACTCAGTGACCAGACTTACTCAGTAGGTTTATCACTTGGCTCTAATCATCTTTATCAAGATATATGACACAAAAGTATGTCACTTGTAAAAAGACATTGTGAAATTTAGGCAAATAATAATGCCTGCAAGAGAGATGGTAATACATGGTGGGTGGGCTGATAAGTACATATAATCACATTTGGGACATAACGTTATATAAACACAAACAAACTTTTACTCAACTCGATTAAGGATTATGTCAAAAATAAAACCATACCAATTTGTCTTCCGCATAATTGATTACACCAAACTGTAGTTTAGAGCTTACCGTAAAGACTTAAGCACTTGACTGAAGCATCTGACAAAGTTCTCCACTTCATTAAACATTGTATGATTGAATTGACAATATTTATCTTTGTTTATGCTGCATACCTTATCTTTGTTTTTCTTTTTTGCGGCCTGATATTTCCCTGTGTATCCCTATGGAGTCGTGAGCCACTAGTCAAATGGGAGTCAAAGAACCAGTAAATTTCTTCTTTTATAAATAACACAAAGAAAAGTGGTGACGTGTGACATTAATTCAAAAATTTACAACATTATTCTTCAAAATAAATGACTAAATGTTTTTCTGCTGTCATGTAACAATGTCAGGCAAGAGGATCTCCGTATGAATTTCACAAAACGTTTGTTTTCTGTTCCAGTCTGTATCCAAAATAAAGAAGATAATTACCGATGGTGGGGAATGAACTCCCAAATCTACATCAGAGCACTTCAATTTTCTAGTACAAATAGACTATGTGCTACATTAGACTCTAATTGTTTCTTAAGAGAATATTTCCAAAAACCTGTTCTCTCTGTTATATTAAATGTGTGACATGCACTAATTACATCAAAAATTTGGTTCAAATCTGGTCTAAAAAGTGCCATAGTTAAAAATAAGAAAAACATTTTGCTGTGACCCAACTTGGAAAACATATTCCATTTGAGAAATGAATAATAATTGGCTGCCTCTTCCTTGCTTCTTGTGTAATTGGATAAAGTCTCTGTGTGGGACTGTGAGCGAACAACATCACAGCCAAAGACAGAGGGCAGCACTGGGATATATAGTGAGTGTTGCATCCCTAGTTTCTAATGGCTGTGACTTGGAATACAACTTGCTTAAAAAAAAACCTTTGATCTTTTATCAACTCTTACCAAAGTGACTCATAACTTCACAATGTTTTCACATAATTATCCTTTTGTTCAGATCCGCTTTGGATTGGCTTCGCCCATTCACTTGAGGAATGGACAGTTATTTAGTTTTACACACAAATTAATCATGATAAACTTGACATAAATATGCAGATGCTCATGATGACAGTGATTTATTATTACACAGGGTTAAAGGGCTTTAATCTTAAGAATGTGCCATTGGGTCAAGTCAAATCTTTATGTCCAGTGTTAACACCACGTGTGCACATGGCAGAGTGGTTAGCACTCCTGCCTCACAGCAAGATTGTGAAGGTCGTGAGTTCAAAACCCGGCCGACTCCGGTCTTTCTGTGAGGAGTTTGTATGTCCTTCCCGTGTTACCGTGGGTTCTCTCCGGGTACTCCGGCTTCCTCCCACCGTCCAAAGACATGCATGTATAGGTTAATCGGCAACTCTAAAGTGTCCCTAGTGAATAAATGTGAGAGTGAATGGTTGTCTGTCACTGTCTGTCTCTAAATGTCAGCCCTGCGAGTAACTGGCCACTGTCCAGGGTGTACCCCGCCTCAGGCCCAAAGCTGCTTGGATAGGCTCAGTCACCCGCGACCCCTACGGGGACTAAGCAATAGAAAATGAATGAATAACACCACTCTCTTCCGTCTCTACCTCACTTTCTTAGATGCCTCAGTGATAAATGTTGCTCATCAATCTCCTGACTTACAAGAAGTATGTGTTGTTATGTTTATGATCATTTAGTATAGCATCTGTGTAAACACAATCACTGACGCCATAACGTCTTAGTCACTACCCCCCTGAGTATTAGCACCTTTATTTAAGCCTCTACTTATGCGCTTGGTTAGAGAAATATATTCCCCAGTTTAATGTGGTAACACATCGTCTGCTAATTGTGTTTTGATTCGGCTATTCACAACAATTACTTCCCATCTTTGAGATGTGAATGAAACTTAATTATAAAATGGCTTGCAAATTGTCAAATAGAATTGCTGCAGGCATCTTTTGCCCGTTTGAGTGTTATGTAAAGTAACTATTAATTAGTAATTATGCATGGATAGCTAACAAGCAGGAATATAAGGTCATCACATACTCAGTCAGTCTATGTATCACAAATGCAAGTTAATGTATCACTCCAAACAGTGTGAATAGGGAACTAATGATATAGCATTTTCTGATTTCTTAAAACAATTAGACAACAGAAATATGCTTAAATTAATCAATCAAACCTGGCACAACAAGGAGACAAAACAAGACAATAAAAATTAGTGCATTGAAATAGAATCAAGTAAGATTAGCAGCAGGTCCAAACAGATGTGTCTAGAACAATAAGAATGAACAATGTTGAGTGATGACAAGATATATTCAATATGAATGTCGACTTACAACCTAATGTTTTTTGTTTGAGATTTATTTCACAATTTAAGCGTAGTAATCCCACTGTTAGAAGTCTGAATAGTGGAGTTGTAAACACACAAAGGCAATGTGCAGATTCTTTCTTAATGGAACCAGACCATATACTTTGGACCACATCCCACTTTAAAATCCAAAGTTTTGATGAAGCGTGACAAGGGAGGTAAACCAGACATATTCACCAACCCAGACTTTGAGACATTTGTGGCAGTGTTTGAGCATTCTAGCAGCATCCCTCAATAGCCTCCTGATGTGGAGCCAACAGTGAAATGTCAAGTCAGATAAACACAACAATGATTCAGATCCACTATCTACTGTAAATGCCCCTTCTTTCATACAAACCCCTCTGAAAAATGCTAAAAAGAAATGATAAGCTACTTTACAAAACAAACATTGTGGTCATCATTGGTTTTAGTTTGAGGAACAAGTAATGCTGTTGTTGTTTATCTGCATGAAATGGTGCAAATATGTGTACTCAGTAATGAGTAGGCTTTTAGATAATAATGAAAAGCTGCATTTGATAGAGTTTTATTAGTTGTTTTAAAGAATTTTCCAAGATTAAGCTAGACCTTAGGAACAGTTAAGACTGTCATGAAAGAAAAATGATTGAAAACATGTTGGGAGAAAACAAATGTTTCATTTTTAAGATAGCAGCTTTATAGAAAATGAAAAAACACAGACCACCTTGTAGTTAAGATTCCTTTTCGATTGGTCCATCTGGAATAGAACAATAGAAGTCCAGGCACATCAGCGCATTTGGCATCACAGCTACCATTGTAACTGTAAGGCTTTGTGGCTTATGCAGATAAACGTGTATGGTTTTCTTGCATTAAACACTTAAGTCAGGAATTACACGTCTTTTCTCAATGACTTAAACGTTACGATATTTGGAGGAGAACACAATGGGATTATGTGTGACTGTAGTAAACTTACAAATATACAAGTAATTTGTTCATATAAAATCCATTTTCTGTCCATGCTCTGTCTGGATTTTCTTTGGAACTACATGACTCAGTAAAATGCAAGGCATTAGTCTATAAATAGGAAACCCTTATGATAGGGTCCTGTAGGATTTGAGCTGTGGCCCAGGTTAACAAAAGCTGTGCTTTTGAAAAAATTGAGAACTTCTTTGACAGTGTGATCAATGGTTATGTCTTCTCAAAAACAAATATTTTCCCATGTTCTAGTTTAGCAATAGTATTAAAAATCTAAGAACTAAGCCTTGGATGTTCTCATTGATGATTTAATAAAGACTAAATCAAGCAAAACAATTAGCCGGTAGTTGATCTTAAATATTTTTGAATTGTAAAAATGTCCCAAAATGGTTTATATAAAAAGGTTAGGGATTGTTAGGGAATGTTTTCAAAACATTCTTAATGTGAAATGACCTATCCTACTTTATGACTAATTATGTGGTTTTAATTCACTCACAATTTCCACGGAATAAAGATCTTGTGTCAGACATAAACATTTGATATTTTAAAGACTGCTTTGTAAAACGGCCAAAGTGACACTAATAAGATTCAAAAACACAAAACAACCCCTGGATATTTGGGCTAAATATTTAATTTTGTCGCTTGACTAACTAACTTGTAATTTGCAATTTTATTTTCAGGCGCTATTTGGTCGCCTCAGGAAACGTTGACGAGGACCCCTGTCAGAGCATCATGGCGGCCACTGGTGCTAAGTCGGTTCTGTTCGTTTGCTTGGGTAAGGGACGTCAACCTGCGTAGTCATACAAGAAAATAAAATTTAAAATGAAATTCAAATAGTGTGGCTTTAGGGCTTCTCAGTGTGTAAATATATAGTCGACAGTTAGCTTAGACTGGTGTTCACCTCCCTGAAAGTGTTAGCCAGTTTAGCTAAGTTACAATGAGGAAATGAATGAGAGCGCAGTATTTATTTTGATTGTAACGTTAAACACTAGTGTCTTTATTGAAAATAAAAAAAATATTAAAAATTATACATTTTAATTACTCATAATTATCTTCCATCCGGGATGTTTTCCTCAGTCTGACAGGTCAAAGACCACCAGAGCAAAGCGTGCTTTCTCTGTTAATATGTAACTTTTATACTTTAATATATCCCTTACAGGTCTTTGTTACCTTGGCTGAAAGTTGTATTGGGTTGATAAACTGAATCACGTGGTTTAAGTTATTATTTAATGCTGACTGTCGCGTAGTCATTGTCTATTTATAACTTACTATTACAAGAGTTGGGTCTATTTGAAGGATCGACTCTTTATTATGAAATAAGCAGTATTTTCTGCTGGCTTACAATTATATCATTTAGCAGACTGACTTAATTGAATAACCGATTTTACTGTTGCTTTTGACCAGGGAACATATGTCGCTCCCCAATTGCTGAGGCTGTTTTCCGGAAGATAGCAACAGATGCTGGAGTAGCTGATAAGGTGGTATTCTCTTTTTTGTTTTACATAACAGAGGCATTTTTTGAAGCCTATATGACTTGTATCATAGTTTATGTTGTTAAGATCTAAGCTGCCTACTAAACTTTTTAAGTCATTTTCACTTTTTATTGTCCCCCATGCTCTGCTCTATCTAGTGGAGAATAGACAGTGCTGCAACCTCCACATATGAGATAGGAAGCCCTCCTGATGACCGCGGGCAAGCCTGCATGAAGCGGCATCATGTGCCCATGAGGCACATAGCCAGGCAGGTACGACTGTCTCCTGTTACGTGTAGCTAGCACCCTTTTTGTTTTGTGTTGTTGCAGTGGGTCATAGACAGTGGTGCCACATCTGACTGGAATACAGGAAGCTACCCGGATGAACGTGGCCTGGCTTGTCTAAGAAAACATGGCATTGACACGAGCCACAGGGCCCGACAGGTACAAACAAATGTCCCACGGGTTTAACACATAATGTAAACCAGCATGGGTTTAATCCTGGGCCAATTTGTCATCCCTCTCGGTGGGTACCCTCTCGGTACCCATGGTTCCTGTCTGCTCACTGTCTCTTTGTCAAATAATAACATAGAAAACATATCTTTTAAAAAATTACTTCCAACCTTACCCTTAGCCTATTAATTACATATTGTATAATCTTTTAAGTTACATCTCAAACTCAGTTATTCTTGCTCTTGAAGTATTTATATGTAATGCACTATGACAGGTTTTTTGTCTCTTTGCATTGTGTAGCCAGTCTCAAAATCTATCCCTCAAAGTTAAGCTGAGAATTTCTATGACTGCAGATGTTCCCTTTTCATTCTGTGTGTTCCCTTTTTAATTCTTATTTTTTATGATGTTAAAATTACTCAGACTTTGTCATTTTCTTTTGTTTCAATAAGAGGGCAATAAAACCACATTCCCTTTACATAAAAAGACTCCTAAACTATTACTAATCACATTTCTGGCATCCAATAGAATAACATTTGCTATACACGTTTATTTTTTTAAATATATATAGCGCTTTTCCGCCTACTGTAGTAGGCACTCAAAGCACTTTACATTAAGCTTCCACTGGAGGCAAGGTAGGTTAAGTGTCTTGCCCAAGGACATATATTTGAATCACAATCCACCAAGTGAGCCACAGCACATGCTCAGTTGAGTGCTATTGATTTTATTTTTATTTTAAAAAAGGTATAATGGCCATGCTTGTGTACACTGTCACTGAATAAAATGGTTTAGTTAGAGTTTGTATTAAAAAAAAAACAGCCATTGTATCACCTTGCTGCATGTGTTTCAAATCCTGAAACAAGCCTGAAATTACACCAAGATGTTTGTCCATGTAGGGGCCTTGAGGCCTTGCGCTGTGCTGACATTTTTCTCAGTGCAACTCCTACTCCCAAGTGCTCTAAAATAGTTCTAATGTTTCTCTGAGAGAACTGCGCTGTTTCTGTCCTGTGTATGAGGCCTGTCGTACTGTTGGTTTGTTTACGTGTAGACCCTCCTAATCTCCTCAAAGCGCGGATAGGGAGACTCAACTCTTGGCTTAGTCCCAGTCAAATCCACATAAACTTTTGCTCTTTCCTCTTTTCCTTTCTCACTTTTTGAATTTTCACCATGACTTTTGCGCTCATCATTTATCTTTTCCTTGTGTTCTCTGTGAGCTTTGCTTGACTTTTAAAGCTGCCTGTATCAAATTGGGAGGGCGTTGAGAGACATTGATATGGCCACATAAACATGTTTGTTTACCAAAGCAAATAGTATGTTCCATAGCAATCCAAAACCAAAGGTGCCTTGCACCTTCTCAGAAATCACATTTCATTTAAGAGATCATCAATTTGTTATCATTGAGTCAACAGCTGAAAATGAGAATCAGTTGTAGCCAAAATACCAACGTCTTTCTGCAAAACCATTTAATTGCACTTGTCAGCATTTTGGTTTTGACGCTGCACAGATGAGTTGTTCGTGCTGAATTCTCACAGTTGGACTCATTACACATCTGTGTGATGCCTACTATGGAGTCCAGCGCAGTAGTTAAACAGTGTGCTCTACAAAAGCAAATGTTTGGATTGCAAAGTGTCAATTAGTGACCTGTTTTGTCTTCTGATTTAGTTTTAATGCTTCCCCCTATTGTTCATAATTATAGTGTGCAAAGCTAGCATATCAGCCCTTTCTTTATATTTACTGAACTCGATTTATGCTTTATGTTCTTCCCACTCATCTATCATTAACAATAACAGCCTCCCAGTTTGTTCTCAGCCAGATGGTTTAGGAAACAAACCTATCCAGCCTGGTGAAAGTGAGCCCCTAATTAGGATCAGGTGATTTAAAAACTGCTTCCACCTTTAATGCACTGACAAGAGAGAGACCATAGTGGTGATCAAAGATTGTGACTTCAAATGTAAGGAATCCACTGTGGCAACACTAAGTGAAGAGTTTAAGAGTCTTTTTAATCCTTGTGTAATGTGAATGAGCAGAACGTGTCACAACATCTGAATCAATGCAGTTTTTTTATTCTTTTGTTTCTCTCTTGTTAGTCTCCCACCCCTCTTACCTCCTCCTTAGGATTCCTACAAATAGACTTTCCAAACCTGTTCAAACTATTTAGGGTACTGCCTATTTATTTTGGTGCTAAATTATCAAAAGCGCACAAGTGCAGCAAAGACTCTGCACAATATTCCTCCTTACAGATGTGAACATCCCTTTCATAACCATATTTATTTCTCCACTGGGTAATTTTTTTTTTCTTCAAGTATTTGAATTCACAGCAAAAGATGGAACCCCTGTCTGACAGCATTACTGCTTACAACCAACAGTAACATTTGTCCTGCGTTTCCCTCTCACTTCCAGGTGACCAAGGAGGATTTCCAGACCTTTGAGTACATTCTCTGCATGGATGAGAGCAATCTGAGGTACAGTTATCCAAGCCAGCAGCAGAAGTGTTTATTTTTAGGGTTAATGGAGATCACAATCAGTTGTGCTAAAAACATGGGTGTCATGTGTTTTGTACTGTTTTTATTATTATTAGTTGAACAAATCGTGGCCTCTGGGTCACATTAGTTTAAGCTGCTAACCAGTAACTACCCTTTAACAGGGCAGGTTTTACAGAGCAAACCCGCGATAACATGGAGCTTAAACTAGCGTATAGGTGAATGCCTCTGTTTAATGAGCAATATTCTTTCTTAAGCTCTTTCCCAGGTCATGGGGGAGGGATATTTTTTGCTACTTTGAACGTTTAGGGATCATTTCAAGATCACATGCCCATGGCAGATCTTGATCTGTAAGCAGCTTACTGAGTTCCTTGGATGCCTCGTCTTTGCTCTTTGGGCAGTTTTTCTCTCCCACATTTTTTTCCCCACAAAGCTAACCAGACTGCAAAATTAGACCTTGTTTGAGACAAAAGAGTACACTGTCTGTTTTGTTTCCTTCTGCAAAAAGTCTGACTGAAATATTTAAATGTTTATGATGAGTTTTGTAGAGATTACAGCTTTGAGAACCTTTGAGCTTTGGTTAATGTGTTGTATATAGGTTTTCAAGCAGGATAATATGTTCTTTTCTAGGCTTATAGACCCTAGTATTATTTTTTGGTTGACCTCTTGGTTTTTGTCTCGTCCATACAGTGACTTAAAAAGAAAGGAAAAGTCTGTGAAAGACTGCCGAGCAAACATTGAGCTTCTAGGTTCATATGACCCTCAGAAGCAGCTGATCATCAAAGACCCATATTACGTAAGTATGGAAGTCAAAATGTTCTGCTGTAATTCCTTATTTTAAAAAAATGCTTCCACTGTCTATAATCCAGTGCTGTAGCATATTAAGGGTTTCTAAAAGGCTTGAAAAGACACAAACTTTTAAAAAATGTCAGGTTACAAAATTATGGTTGTAATGTTTGGTCAAGCTTGATGGATATAATTGGCTATTAATCATAATTTTTTTAGTGAATTCTCAGTTCTACTATGATTTTATTTTACTCCTATTTTGTACAAAACTCAAAAATCTTAATTTCTCAAAATTTATGCCAGGTCTGGCTATTGTGAAACGGTGTATACGGGTCTTGGAAAGGCTAGAATTGGATTATCTATTTCAATTTAACTATTTATAAAGCATTAAAAAACAGCACCCACCCGTGTTGTCATTGGCAACAACAGCTGGTATTGCTTAAATGATATATATAGTATATTTTAATATATTTTTCTGTACCTGTAAACCAGATAGAAATTGCTGATCTACTGTGTGAGTACTACACAGTGTACCTGTCTTGGCACCTGCTTAAATCATATACAAAACAAGAAGAAAAGTCAGTGTCCATGTTTTGTTTCTTTAAAACATTCACTTAATTTACACTTTGGGTAAATGAAGAATTTGAAGTGTGGCAAAATGTTCTACTTTGACATTACTACAACAAGTTTGAAATGAAATAATCATGAAACAACTATGTGAAGACTTTGAGCATTAACTTGCATCTTCAAATAAAATAAAGCAATTGAACAATTTTTGACAGTAATTTTCAAATTAGTTTTAATTCTGTGTAACTGTATTATACATAGTTATGCTTTCAAACGTTAAGAACCCTTGAAAACATGCTTTGATTAAAATGTCCCTACAGCCATAATCAGTAAATGTCATAAAATGGTGACAGTCTACACACCACCGCACCTATTACACTTAGCTGGCTTAATTTTGAATTCCTCTAAAACTGTGACTGTTTATTACTCTGAAACCTTTTGAACATGGTGCTAACCACAAACGATGTTGTTCCAAATTCTTATTTTATTTCTCAGAAATCACAAGTTCTAGTTTGAGATCAGTTTGTCTTTTCTTGCTAGATGACACGCACATTTCCTCTGTTTATTAAGTACTCTGCATTTTAATATGTTGCCAAATGATTTGGACTCGGGTCGCTGACTATGTTTGAATAAACCTTAATGGGATATAAACAGTTTTAAAAGCGGGCTGAGGAAGACTGTAAAAAAGGGGCAAAGGTGGGTTTGGGGTTGGTATATGGTTTGTAAAGCTGAAAAAAGAAGGCGTCATATTAAAAATGTTTAAAATGTCTTCAAATAAATTAGAACAGATCTCAAATGTCATAATTTTGAGTAATTCAGTCTTGATTAAAGATGTCTGGCTAACCCTAAGCCTGGGGCCTCGGAATCTGGGTGCCTTTTTGTGGTGCTGTTTTGCATTTTGTGGAACAGGGATAGCAGTAGAAAACAGGCACCATATTATTAGTGATGTGGCTTAAGGAAGCTGTGGTACACCGCAGGTTATGTGACTGTAGTCAGTCATATTAATTTGTCTCAGAGTTTCGCAGAAAACAATGTGTTCCTGTGTGTGACATTCAGCATTCAAGTGAAGAGGTGAACGAATGCTCTTTACACTCAGTGCGGTCGAGTTATCGTGAAATACGTAGGACACTTGGCAGCACTGGATTTACTGGAGCCTCCTGGAGACAGTTGCTGTCAACATGTCAAGATAAACAGAGGCACAAGAACCCCATAGTCCAATAGTTGTAGTGTCAATAAAAAAAATCAAAGGCAGCGCGACTAAAGATCCACAGCATCCTTCCGAAACCGATCAAATGCCTTTTAAAGGCAGACACTTGGGGGGAATGGGGGAACTCCACACATTGGCCGAGTCTTTATAGCACTGCCACTGGCTTCCCCACTTTTATAGATGACATTGCTTTGGTGATTAAAAAACATGGTTAAAGTGGTATTTTGCATTGTATTCTTACAACTTACTCCAGCTTTTGAAGCAAGCTTTACGGTAGTTTTATCAACAAAAGCCTTCAAATCCATTACAAAGTTGTAATTTTGCTGTCCAGCTGTAGCAGTTGTACAATGCGTAAATGACTGTAATTGTGGCTGTTTTTATAGTCAATTAAATCCTTTTTAAGTGTATAGATTTCATAAAATTTATTCTAATAAAATTACTGTAGTGTGGGCAGATTGGTTACAGGTTAAAAAATAACTAGTCAAGGCCCAGTTTTCTTGGGAAAGTTAAATATCTTAGTATAGCAGTGGTGAAAATGTGCCCTTCTAAAAACTGATGTTATTTGTCTCTGTTCCTTTCTTTAGGGAAGTGATCAAGACTTTGAAAAGGTGTATGAACAGTGTGTACGATGCTGCAAAGCCTTCCTGGAGGCAAACTCTTAACACCTGATCTAAAATCCAAAGTGTGTCTGCGTTTACCAAACACTAAGCTAACCAAACACCTATCCATATTACCTTCTTTAGTTTGAAGAAACCACTCTGTGTGCACACTGTATGGTTTGATTTGTGACTGTAAATTTATCTGACAAATATTTGATTGAACTGGTTTGATTTGAGAAAAGAATTGATGGTCAGGGTCTAAGAATAATAAAAAGCTCTTTGAAATTTTTTTGTTGTGGTGGACCTGTTCTTTCCCCTTTTTCAGACAAACTCCGAACAACCTGCTGCATAAAAGATTTGGAGACTTAATAGACTTGAAGTTAAGCACCACATAATATTTTATGCAAAGTTATTGGTTTAATAGAGATTGTGAAAAAAAGACTACCATCACAGCTAATTGTATCAATCTTATAATTTATTTTAAATATATTTCTGCTTTTTAAGACACATTTGATAAATGCCAGTCGCTTGATTTATCTTACAGTATGTAAATATTTCTCTTGTTTTAAATGGTCATGGCCCACATTATACACAGTGTGAACCTTACAATTCAAATATATAAATATAGACTGTACCAGGCACAACCAGGATCCACAGGTCTGTGATGTACAACTGTCACTTCTCTCTAATGTCTTGTGAAGACATCAAAGAAATGTTCATGCATTTAATAAGTTAATCACAGTTCTTTTGACAAAACCACTTTGCTGCTGCTGCGTGGCTCTGAGTGACTTGTTTAGTCTACGGCAGTGCAGTAGAAGGATGGGCACACTCAAAACAGTGCAGAAGACCAGTCACACCCATACTACAAATAGTACATTTGGATGCTGCTTTTTTTTTCTTAAATTATTGACCAAAATAAAAAATATGCAATCCCTTTTTGTTTTTTTTAGAAGCTTCTTTTTGGATGCCGGCAGTGGCAGAAAAAAGCCTTGTGTTGTTACAGCCACTCCTCATATTTCTCCTCCACTTGTCTTGCTTCTTCTCCATCTACGCCTTGGTTTGGTTTTGTTGCCTGGCTGCTCCCACGTGGTGACAGCCAACCAATAAGGTCCAGCAAGAGCAGTGGGAAGCAGTAATCCACACCTTAGCAGAACACAGACTTCTGAGGGACAGTTTGGAGCCTAAAATCAGTCAGGGCTGGTCAGAGTATTTTAGGCTGCCCTCTTACTGTCAAAGGCACTTCTATACCAAAGATTTCCTTTCTTCAGAACATCTCCAGTTGTTTTGCCTCTGACCTGTAGCAAAGAGAAAGTAAAAAGACTCAGCTGTAGATCTTTTCACACTGAACTTAACCTGACTTCAATAAATCATTATCCTCCAAAACATGGGAATCCATAAACCACAGAATACCATGTACAAATATGTGATTATTACCTTGTGTGTGCTACCCCTCGGTGCACTGCGGGCTGCCAGCTAGACGTGTGAGGAGTCGTGCACATCTTTTAAAATCTGGAAAAAGACATGTGATTAGATACTATACCCACAATACAACTGCGATAATACTGTGGCTTGTGTGTTGCTCACATGCTGGTATTGTGCAGTCTCTTGTTTGGTGGTATAGTCTGTACGCGTGCTTCCTGCACTTGTGACTGAAATAGAGAGGGCCTAGAAGAGAGAGCAAGAAATCAAACCACTTCCATCTGTTTTACAACCGCTATCGAGAGATATCAGTTGCTCCTTGGATGTTTTCCGCAGCTGAACAGTGTGAAATGAGGCCTTACCTACAAGGTGCTGAAGGAATTTCCCCTTTTTCTTGAGATTTCTGGAGAACACTGGAAAAGAAAGACAAAATTGAAAACATGTCAGCTGCAACTGCACGATTCAGAACAGGTAACATATAAGATTGAGCAAGTTGGCTACATGGTTACAAAACAGTGACTGTGGTTTTTGATGATAGGCCATTCTTTTTATTATGTTTAAGCACCGGCAGTCCATCTAAATCTCTTTTTCAACTAACTTGCAACTAATCTGTACCGCCATTGTGTACAGCGTAACTTTAAAATCAAACCATGAGTAAGTTAACGGGCTGTTGTTTGTCAACTTGTACAATTTTTTTTTTTTAAAGCAAGCACGGTGAACCAGCCTCCTCACATCAACATGGCCTCCATTCAGATGACTAGCCCCACTCACCTCCTACCTGCTCCCCTCTGTCCGCCCTGGAGCTTCGTAAATCCCTCGCTTCAAGCGCAGAGATCCTGCTTCGCGACCTGAACGGGGCTTCTACTCTGATACTTGTCCGTCCCCGGCTCTCGTCAACGTGTCTGACCGCCTCCATCACCCGCATGTAGTCCTCCTTCTCCTCTTTTTGCTGCTGCTGCTGCTGCTGATGCGCGTGCCCCGCTGGCGGAGCCCTCGAGGGCGCGCTCACGCTGCGGCCGGTTAACGCGCACACGAGGAGCACCAGTCCCATGGTGAAGGGCTTACGCGGTCTGCTCATAGCTCCCGCCGAGTGAGTTTACAAAAGTGGACTCCTTCTATGTCTTTTGAGAAGTGTTTCCAAACACCTGCGAAGAAAAAAAAAAAACAGACATGAGACAAACTAGTTTAGTGGTAACTTCAGTTTAGTCAAGGTGACCATTGAAAGGATTTGTCAAGTTCTCTTCAGTGGCACTTTTGAGCACACGATTTGTCATTCAACCAAAAAAGATAATTACATTTAAGTGGAAAATAAAGGAAACTTACTTTAAATTAGTCCAAAAAATGTCGAATGCGTTCTACCCGAGCATCCAGTGAAAAGAAACAGAATGGTCCAGTGTGAAAGGCGAGCCTTAAATGTAGGGTTTTGTTCAGTGACAGTATCCTCTGACTGATGCGTATTGAGACGCTTCTCCTCTGCCGTGTCCAGCCCGCTGTGCGTCCCAGTGCCCCCTACCAGTCCTGCTCACTTTTTATTACACCGCTGCGATGATGACCTGTCCCAAGAGGCTTACGCGTCTCTTTTTTCCAATAATATGACACATTATTTGCAGACTTATTTCTGCTCTCACTGCCGCTGAAAGTCCACTGTCTCTCTGATCTTTTTCTTCTTCTCTTCTGGAGCCCCCTCCTTTCCCTTACTCCATTTATCTGTGCGATTACAGGAAACGTTTCTTCCACTAATACTTCCAGAGAAATTTCCACTCAGCTACAATGCGGACACCGGCATCTATAGCGCTAAACAAGTCTCCCGCATCCTCCTTGCAACTTCACTGTGGATCCAATGCGCGTGTTACATCCATCAGGGGGATTTTAAGGATGGTTCTGTGAAAATCAATTACGCACGACTCTCAAAGTTCTTGCAGTGGGTTCTGGTCAGCAGCTCCACAGAATAACAGTGGTTCACATTGGGGGGGGGGATTAGTTTGTATAGAATTCTGTGGTTGGTACAGCTCCCCGCTAGTCAGGGCGTGTAATTGGCTCCCCCCTCACCTCAAAGGGACTGGCGGCCTGTGGACAAGTTTATCATGGACATGGAGTAACGGAGAATCCACAAGTACGCACAGCCTCATGAGTTCTGAATCCCACATCGGAAGCACTTTTTACAGTTATGTTTATTGGGTTCCTTCACAAAAAAAAAAAAATACTATTTTCTGAACATGGTCCGTGTAATGCACATGCACATGGTTATAAAGATGAAGTTGGTTGCACAAACAACCCAGATACAAACAACACGGTAGTTAATTGATTAGCCTTTCGAGCAGAATAATGCCAAACGCACTTTTTTTTGTTGTTGATTCAAACGGCATTGATTAGATTGTAGATCATCAAGATGGGTTTTCATTTTATCCGAATTCCCAGTTTTAAGACATGCATTTGTTTTCCTGAATTCTGTAATCTTTGATAGAGTTTTTTAAGAGCAGTCTTAACGAAGAAACCATGCGCAATTGTAAAGAAACCAGGAGTGCTTACACGCTTTCAGAATCTGTTTTCTTTATCACATTTAAATACTAAAAGTCAAACATTTGTTAAAAAGTGATCCTAATGTTCACTGTGATAAATTCACTGGGCTGATGTCATGACACCGGTTTCAGCAGGGGGCATCATACTGCAGCCACTGGTACACTATGTATAGGCCCCGTATACTGTATGTGAGCCTGTTGGTCAAGAAAACATTTCTGTCCTGCCATTGTATTCTCAACCTTCAAGTAATATGTGAATAACTATGGTAAACACTACAAATGATAATCTACTAATCACATTCAAAACAGAACTGACAGTGGTGAATGACCATAATCCACTTTATTTGACCCCAGATGGGGGAGTGTTCAGAGCAGAGTGCAAAGAGGCAAAGCTATTAGAACTCCACTTTTATTTTGACTACTTTTGTTGTGGGTTGAATTGTGTTCAGACATGAGGTCAGACAGTTGTCTTTATTGTAGAAATGGTCAAAATGAGTGCACTGCCGTAAAGCTCAGGACTCCATCTAGTGGCACCACACAAAATAATATTTACGTAATCAAAAAAATGAAATAAAGTATGACCCTTTTGGTAGCTTACATAAATAAGGGTTCTGTGCTCAGTTGTGTACTTTTTTCTTAAGACACTATATGTTTACATGACATTGAAGAAATGTCAGGGATTATCTTGGGCCTTGACAAAGGTGAATTATTCTGAATGTAATTTATAGTCATTCAAATTACTTTGAGTTGAGTTGAGTATATTTAGATAACAGAGTTCTCAGTTGAACTACTGCTGTGTGTTGTGTAGCTCAGTTGGAAGACCCTGAGCCTTCAACAGCAGAAGTAAACCAAAAAAGTGGCTTGCCCGTACTAATGCTGATTTTTGGGTGATTATACAAATGCTTGGACAAAGTGAACGGATAAGGACAGAATGATTTATGTTTCCACACCCTTTAAACTATTGGAGGGTCACATGTGAAAGTGAGTGTAAGTCAGTGAGTCATGTTCATATGACTTAAAGCACATGTGGTAATTCTCAGGAATCCAGAAATAGTTAGCTAGTAAATAGACTCATCGAAATATTCTTTAATATTCTGAAAGACTGCTGTCATTTGCTCCTGTACGTGAGTTTTTTTTCCTGGATGTCCCGTCCAAGTTAAACATTCCACTTCCCTGCAGTGTTATTTGAGGGCACAGGCTGAACTTTGTCCGGGGCAGGTCTTTTACCACATAAATCCATTCTTTTATCAACAATTTTGGAAATATTTTCATTTGACAAAATCAAACAGACAGGCATCTTGGAGGAAAAGGACTGCTAAGTGTGATGATTATAGGGGGCAGATGAAGGTTTGGCTGCAGACAACCCATTCAGACTTTGTGCAAATATCTTATTAGATCCATACCCTTTGACCAACAGGAATCTCCTTTTTTTAACATTGTGCGATTTCAGCTTTTTAATTCTTGCGTTTACATAATCGTCAATAATCAAGAAGGGAAGATGTTCTTATACTAATTTAAATACAGATCACTGTCTTGTCATATGTGCATAGCTGGGTTTGCTTTCACTTTTACTGATACTGGGAGAGTGAGGTTTTTCTTACTGTAATGAGGTTATTTTATTCATAAGGAAGTAAAAGGCTCAAATATCCAACTAAGCATATACATTGAAACCAAATGAGAATAAGTGTAACCAGTTCCAAGTGTAATCCAGTACTGTGTTATCAAGATTTAGTAGGCAGTCTGCTTTGCCTGAGCCAAAATGAAATGTGTTTCTCATCTTGTCCTGCCGCAGGAGGACATGGAGGTAACGGGTGAAACTTCACAACACAGTAATGACAAAGACAGGAGAGAGCGCCTGAAGCAACACCTCTCCCACAAGAAAGAAACACATACTATTTCTTTTTCTGGAACAAACTTTGTCAAAGTGCAATAGCTAAAGTAGCTAGTAAAGACTCATTGCGCTGCAATTCTCCTGTGTTTGTGAATTGCTCAGAAATGTATTCAAAATATGCATGTTTTAGTTACACATCATACAGTATGTCAACAATAGCAGAGTGGAAACAGACAGTTTTCCTTCCTTCAAGCTATTGCTATAATGTGGCGCAAGTCCGAGCAGTTGCACGTTTATTAATGTCACTGGACATTAGGGCTCCTCTTGTGAAATTGCCTTTGCTATAGCAAACCCAGTGCTGAGAGAACCGATTTATGAATCAGGCTGTAACATTGTGGTTTGTTCCAACGTCATCATTTAATTCATGTTTAGAGATGATAGATATATCTACATAAAATATCTCTAGTTTGAAGTGATATTAATATAATAAAAAAAAACTTTAATACTGATGGTAAATTATTTGTTTTTTTTTTTTAAATACTTTTCCTGATGTGTAGCTTTTAAGGAATGAATAGAGAAATGTTCCCAACTTTGTGGTATTTTGATATTATGTCTCTGCCATTTACAGAAAACCCTTGACCCAAAACAAATTAATAATACGAATGTCTTCAGGGTACTCTCCCCCTTCATACTGTTGTTGGGTCCTTGGGCAAGACACTTAACCTTCCTTGCCTGTGGCACTGGTGTATGAATGTGTGTCTCTGTCACAACACAAATAGCCACAAAAAAAAAAAGTAGCTTACCACCAGTGTGTGACTGTGGAGTGAATAAATATTTGACTTTGTAAAGCGTCTTTGGGTATAAAAGTACTATCCATTAATATATTACTAATATTAATTTACATATTACAAACATTTATCAAATAAATTATTATTTCAGGGTGTCAAATGAGTCTCTTCTAATATTGCATGGATTTCAAACTCTGCCGTTGTCTTGTCCTATGCCCTGTTGAAGGATGTTTTGAACATTAGAATCATTATTAGATAATGAGTAATCCCAATGCATGCTGATTCAATGTGGAAAACCCTATATAGTTAAACATAACTAAATGACCACTTTCATCAAGCATTGGACTAAGGTCAGCTAAATGAACCAATAAAAATGAAAGCATTGTTTTCAGCATTAGGTGATGTTCCTCTAAAGGCAGAGAAGGGTCTCATCATCACATTAATTCAAAATGAGCACCATAGTTTCATAATTTTACACATATCTGTGGAATTTTGCTTCCTAGTTTTGTTTTGGGTTTTTTATACAGTAACTCTATGCATGTTCAGCTGAAGAGAAACAATGTCATTGTTAAGCACTTGTTGCACATTATTTACATTCTATGTTAAAAGCCCAGTTCTTCCCAAATGCCATGCCTCCAGGGACAGACCTACCCAGCACTAACCCTGTTCCTGCAGGGCCCTGAACAGTTAACAATACTGCCATGAAATCTAAAAGCTTAAAACAGTCTGAGGGAAGAATGGAGCGAGAGGGAGAGAGAGAAATGAAATTGCGTCAGTTCCATGTTCATAAATGTTTGAGACAGAGAGAGCTTTGTATTTAGAATTTCCCTGGGCAAATAAATGCTATGGGGTTAGATTGGGTTACGTTTTACTTTTGCTATTATTAATTCATGGGTTGCAAAAAGAGGTAACCGTAGGGCCAACTGTGTGTAAGACATATAGTGAATGGTTGTACATTTTTATTGTGCTTTAGTGTTTATCAAGAAAAGCATGGTTACAGACAGGGTTTTCTCAAGAACATAGCTCCCCATCACTCTACGGAAAAAGCACTCAGGGCAATCATCAGTTTCCGCGGAAGGACAGTAGAGCCTGAACCATTATCTCTTGCTGCAAAGGTTACATGATTTCATCTCTAGACACACACTAGTACAAATTTAAAATGAAAACTATCTCACTCTAATGGCCTTAGTAAAATTCCAACAACCCAGACATTATTTACCAGATTGGACTGATGTAATAATCGTCTGACGGTCTACATCTGTGACCATGTGACTGATGAATTGTTAAATTTAAGTTATTTGTGGCCTAGTATTAGAAAGTAAGCACTTTCCCAATGCATAGGCAAGTAGATCTGGATTAATGTGTGGGTCCAGATTTACAGGAATGACCAAAACAATGGCACTTTTAACAATGGCCTTTTCATTCTCTTAATTTGTCACTTTTGGTTTATAAAAAAGGAAGAATGTGGGCTATGATTAAATATAGGCTACATAAGGAATTATAGTTGTTTTCTTGTGTTGAAAGTGGGGCTAAAATGCTATGGCTAATGTTACATTGAAAGGAGTCATTTGTATGCTAAGGTCAGTTGATATTTTGATTAAAAATGTTCAGCTAACATGAACATTAACAGAAAGTAACTTTTTTTTGGCATGAGATAGATTAATATATTTTACTTAGATACGAGCAGGAGCTTGGTTCGCATTGCCGGCAGTAAGTCAGACCTGTTCCCAGTGCACGTTGGACTCCGGCAGGGCTGCCCTTTGTCACCGGTCCTGTTCATTATCTTTATGGACAGGATTTCTAGGCGCAACCAGGGGCCGGAGGGAGTCTGGTTTGGGGACCACAGGATCTCGTCTCTGCTTTTTGCAGATGATGTTGTCCTGTTGGCTCCATCAAGCCAGGACCTTCAGCGTGCACTGGGACGGTTTGCAGCCGAGTGTGAAACGGCTGGGATGAGGATCAGCACCTCCAAGTCTGAGACCATGGTTCTCAGTCGGAAAAGGGAGGCTTTCCCCCTTCAGGTTGGTGGAGAGATCCTGCCTCAAGTGGAGGAGTTCAAGTATCTTGGGGTCTTGTTCACGAGTGAGGGAAGGAGGGAACGTGAGATTGACGGATCGGTGCAGCTTCTGCAGTGATGCGGTCGATGTACCGGTCTGTTGTGGTGAAGAAGGAGCTGAGCTGTAAGGCAAAGCTCGTCAATCTACGCCTACTCACCTATGGTCATGAGCTTTGGGTCATGACCGAAAGAACAAGATCCCGGATACAAGCGGCCGAAATGGGCTTTCTCCGCAGGGTGGCGGGGCGCTCCCTTAGAGATAAGGTGAGGAGCTCGGTCACTTTCGGGAGGAGCTCAGTAGAACCGCTGCTCCTCCACATCGAGAGGAGCCAGCTGAGGTGGCTCGGGCATCTGTTTCGGATGCCTCCTGGACGCCTCCCTAGGGAGGTGTTTCGGGCATGTCCCACCGGGAGGAGACCCCGGGGAAGACCTAGGACACGCTGGAGGGACTATGTCTCTCGGCTGGCCTGGGAACGCCTCGGTATCCCCCCGGAAGAGCTAGAGGAAGTGTCTGGGGAGAGGGAAGTCTGGGCGTCTCTGCTTAGACTGCTGCCCCCGCGACCCGGCCCCGGATAAGCGGTAGAAGATGGATGGATGGATGGATGGACTTAGATACGTGTAAGCTCGAGTCAGTGTGCTGAAATATGTTATGAATGGAATGCTAGGAATACCAGTATGATGCTAATCACTGTGACGGTTGCTTTAAAAAGTAAGGAATATCCTACCACCTTACAGTGATACATTTTATGATATGTTGCAATTCTACTTTTTGAGGTTGTGTTGTAGTCAAGACCACATTGACAGAGACCAATACCAAGAATTTTTGATTAATATGTCCGTTTATGCTATCTGAAAACTATTGTTTTACTATGGAGTAAAAGCCGAAAAGCCCGGATGTAACTGCCATTTTATTGCCGTTTTCATAACAATTATTATATTGGTGAATAGGGAACCAATGGGCAGATTACATCCATTTTTTTTTACAATCTATGTCAGTGTGTTGTGGGTTGTGTGTAGTGTTTGGAGGCAGAGTTAGAACAAGATTTTTTAATTAAATATAAAATGAATTGAGGTTTTCATCCAATCCCAACAGACAAGTAGCCTAGGCTATGCCAGTCTTTGTGGGTATTGTCAAGACCGAGTAAAAATTAGTTCAAGACCACGACAAGACCAACACTTTTAGGGATTGAGACCATCACAAGACCAGGACCTTTACAAAATAACCGTAAGACCGATCTCGAGTAGGTAGACTTGGTTATTTTACCTGTTTTACGGTATTTAACAAAGTCCAAGAGCAATCAAAATTCTAAAGTTTTGTGTTAAAAGTGTTACTCTATCTACCTATGGGTGTCAGGGGTGTAACAGTAAGGGCATTAAGTGTTTTGTGGGACAAGGACACATTTATCCTGCTCTTCTTCTTGGGTACCATTCCCCTTAGTCACATGCCTAGTTCTTGTAACACTGATGACAGAGCAAGAGGAAACCTGACCCCACATATGAAACAGAATGCTGTGTGGACTGATGCGTAGCCACATACACAACATGAACACAGCTCCATCCTAAACCATATAAGCAGAGAAACCCACTCTTTATTTACTCTTGATTTGAAAGAAAATAGAAATGGCAACTGTAAGTGGACAAAAATGTGTTGAGAGAGTATAAAACAACAAATGGGAGAACAGAAATATTAAGAGGGAAAATGAAATATTAGCATCATTGATAGCCAACACGATAAGGGAAAAAGGAATGCACAGAGTTCAATATCGTGTCGTGTCATTTTGCGTGCAAAGCCATATATTATTAATCATCAAAATGTTACAACTCTGTTCAGCTACACTCAAGAAATTTGCTTTATATTGTGTAAAAAGAAGCATGAGAAGAGCTATGAAGCAAGAGGGAAAAAATCTCTTGATAGGCATACGTATATAACAAAAATGTTTAAAACAATACGCACATGGTGAAATATTAAATATTAATTTCTAATTTCTCAAGCCCTTAGGTTACATTCTGATGCTAGGAGTTGCTAAATACAAAAATGTCACTCATTTATAACTTCAGATTCAAGGTTATGGCCTTTGTGTACTTTAGCATTACCCCCCAAGCCATGTGTGTGTGTGTTTTGCTTTACCTAATTGTACTTTGTGTAAAACATATGTTCACAAAAGCAACATGCCTTTTTTTTTTGTTTTTTTGTTTTGCTGTATAAGCTAAATCTTTTAAGAGAAAGTCCCAAAACAATGCATAACTCTAGGACCTGTATTTCTTATCTGGTATTTTGCATACGCTTGGAAAACATAGCCACTTACCGTACTCTAGCTACTCACTGACAGCACGTATGCATTTTAGTGGCTACTGCACCATTAAAAATATATTTAATTCTGCTCAGTGTCCATAGCCAAAAGGCCACACTGCTAATGTTGTCAGCTTTGGCATACCACACGGCTCAATTGTGGCTCCTCTTTTATTCTGATTTAATTTTTTTTACTGATTATTTTGAATGTGCTATCTCTTAGACTCTCCTCCATTCAATGGCTCTGAAGCACACGCTCGTGTCGTCTCAAGGAGGAACGACTGCACACACAGGGAAGGGGCTTTTCTCACTCTCTTTCAAGAGATTCATAGGCTACACGTCATCTCATATATTAACACTGTCCCAGCCCTGTCTTCTCCTCAGTTTCAAAGGACATCACTGCGGTGTAGGTGTTCCATTTTCTGCACTTCAAAGGGCTCAATCAAAAAACACTTAAGACAAAATTATTTTCTGAGGGAGTCAACCAAAGAAGCACAATGACATGCAGGAATTTAAGGGAGGAAAGTGGCTTAATTTATTTTGGTTACAGTGGAAGGGATGCAAATTTTCTCTTTGTTTTAGAAATGTATCAAGGTTATTGATGATCAAGATTAAGTAATTTTGTACTTTTATTTGATTTTAGGTCAGCATTAAGTTCAGCATTAATCTCAAAGCTACATCTATGAAATGGGATCACAATATCATGTAGTAATTTCTGTGGTATGGTGGTTGTCCTATAACAGAAAGGTTGGAGGTTCGATTCCCGCTCTCCCCACAATTCATACTGTTGTTGTGTCCTTGGGCATGACACTTAACCCTCCTTGCCTCCAGTGTCTGTGGCACTAGTGTGAGAATGTATGGTGGTGGTCGGAGAGTTCGTTGGTGCATTCGATTATTACTACTTATTCAAGCTCACTACTTACATTACTTTAATCTTGTGTAACCTTTGTTCCATTAACAATATGTTTTACTATAGTTGAGTAATATAGTTCTGCTCTTAATTTTAATTTAATGTGCACCTAACTGAGAATATTTAATAACAGAATAAACTATAACAGGGTTTATTTCATTACTAAACTCACAGCCACAATGACAGTGATTTGTAAGGGTTTCTAAAAATAATCAAAAGGAAGTCCGTGTTATCTTTGGTAAAACAGAGCCAAAAGCATGATGGGAATATTTAGTCAATGTCTACATTATTCACAGAATTGTGAATGAAGGAGCCTTTCAGTGTGGTTTATAGGATGTTATGTGGCTTTGACCCACAATACTAAACCTTTCTAGTGGCACCTCAATGGAGTTATTGTTAGCAGAATAAACTATTGTAAATATTTGTTAAATGTCACAAAAATTAAATTAATGATGCACTGCAGTGGTCAGTAAAAGCATAGTAGTAGCATGACAACTAGATGTAATATATTGTGTTGCTGTTGTTCTCATTGAAACTAAAGTTATTGACAAACAGGTCGGGCATAAACATTTTACTTTAGCCAAGTCAAGTAAATGACAAGTGTTATGAAAGAAGAGTGGATGGAAAATGTATTGCGCCACACACAAAGATGCATTATTATTTATTTTTTTCTAAGTCTGTAGATAAAAAGAAAGCACAGGGTGGGCCGAGACAGCCTTATGTCACAGAGATGAGCTGTGGGTCTGACAACCTGTTGCTAATCTTCTCTCTTACAAAGCCAGCAGTCACATATTTCAGAGTCATAACAATAAACATGTAGTGCACACGAAGATATACATGCACATTTCTCAGTCTGAGAGGAAAGTTATGAGGTGAGAGGAGACATAGCAAAGGCAGGGATCTAAATGAGTACACAAGAGAGTTAGATTATGACACAATCAATTAACTAAAAGTCAACTGTGGGATTAATCAGAGAAATGTGTTTTTGATACTTGTGTTTCTAGGAAATGCAGCGCAACAAGCCTCATTTTGAATTCTGTTTTGGTGTCCCTCAGGGCTTAATAATAGGCCCCAAATTATTTCTAATTAGGCATAAATCCAGTAACAAAATTACCAGTTTTGTTAAGCTAAAATTTAATAATATAGTAATAATAGTAGCTACATACAGTATATCTTCTTATGTTTTATGCATATTTGAAAGTATCTACATTTATGTACTCTCCTTGTGTATTTTCTCCCTTTTTAATTATAAGGTTCTATCTGACATTTTTTTCAAAATTGAGTTATACAGTATTTTTATTATTCTCATTCCTGAATAACTTCTTAATATTATATGAGGTGTATATTAAAGTTTTATGAAGTTTTACAGAACAAAGATAAAACCTTATAATTCTAAGGGGACGATTTGTAGAAATATGCATTATTGTACAGTGTCCCAAACAGTTTTGCTAGGATTATATATAATATATAGGACTATATTGCTGTTAAGGTTAAGGAGAGTGCTGTGTTATATTATGGAAGAGGATTTGACCCGCAATATGCAACATTTGCACAAAATGACTCATAAATCATGTTTTATTGTATACAATGCATGAGGTCAAGTAACACTGACACATTTCATTTCATTGATGTGTCTGCTCGGTTCCATAGAATATATACGTATATATCAAATCAAACTATATTCATACAACTTCTAATTCTAGCAATTTGTGCCATGTATTAGCCAAAAGAAAATGCTAAGTATGTTTGTTTGTGGATTGCTTCTCAGTTTGCATGAGTCATATGACATTACATTTAGTATGACATTCACCAATTACACTAACAATGGCATCCTCTTGTCCCTTGTTATATATTTGATTAGAATAAATGTCTGTAGATTTTTACAAATGCTATTACCTTTAAAATTATATTATGCTGTAAGGTTGAGTAAACTCACAATGATATTTCCTTTTTAAATCGATGACTAAGAACATCAGGTATTTACTGCTTGTGCTCCAGACAGGGCGATGTGTACCATTTGTCAGACTTTGACTGTGTCTGATAAATGGTTATCTTTAGAAGAGTGAGACGTTATCTCACCGCTGAATACTGGGTCTAATTTTTCTTATGGGAAAAAAACAATGTTGTGGTATTTTCTGTTTGGCCTTTTAGGTCGCAACATCCCTCTCATTTCTCTTTACGTGACTCTCTACAGCGGTGCACACCCTTGTTCTGGTCTCAGGATGTATTGGAGGTTATATGGCTGTTTGCAGTGTGTTGTATAGTTGGAAATTACCCTGGGTGCAGAAATATCTTTGTGGAGAAAGTCTCCTTGTTGCAGACGGAAACCCCATCAAACATGGGTGGATGACGCAGGCAAGCTTTATCAGAACAAAAATATTTGATCATACAAAATTCAAACAGAGGAGATGAAGATGAAACTTGGGGGTTGTGTTACCTCTTTGAGTACTAAACAAAGGACCTCCCTGTGTGCCAGACATTACACAGGCGTGCGTGGGTGTAACTGGCCACAGCAGTGACAGTTGGTGATGGACTGGCAAAGTGGCCAAAGTTTAGGCCTGGTTTATTTGTCAGCATGGGCAGCCCCAGAAGAAAAGATAACAAGGACAATAAAAAATGGATGAAGCTGGTACAAAAGCTTTATTGGATAAATGGAAACTTAGGTTAAAACTTGAAAATAAAATGTAGCCTATATGTTGAATCCCGCCACAGCTGTTGCCACTTTTGAACAACACAAAGTTCCAGACCATTGCTTTTCTTAGGCAGTAAAATATTTTATTGCACAAAGAAAAGTGCTACCTATGTTTCTAATTTTAAACACTTTATTTTCATTCTTGTTTTCTTCCTTTTTTACATGTGCATCTTTCAGTGTGTAACAATCATGATTGGCTGTTTCAACAGAACAACAGCGAGGCAGGACGCTCGTCCTCAGCGTGAGTCCTCTTCTGTATACCGCAGGCAGCTGGAGGCTTATGGATGCTCACCCTCCTCAGCTCTATGAAAGAGTAATGCTCTCCCCTCACTCCCCTCACAGTTAGTGTTGTCCTGAATCGGCTGAATTCAAGTTGAATGCTCCCCACTGATAACCAAGAATAGCTGACAAGAACTGGTTGTGACGTTTGATCTTCCCACAGAGATCTGAACAAATCTGCGCAGGGCCAATTAAGCAAAGTACTCAGCACTAAAAGGTCACGTTTTCATGTTTAAAGGTCATGTTTTGTACATTTGTGAATGGTAGTAACAGTCAAGGGGATGCTGCTGAGATGTTGTTTTTTCAGGATTTAAAGCAGTCATTGGAAATAATTATGGTGAACCAGACGCTGTGTGGTCAAAAGTTCTTCAAAAATTTACTATCACCAAAAAGTAATAAGCAACCGCTGTTCATTTATTGGATATCACATTCCTTGCAGTTTTTCAGTTGACCTACTTGTTTTGGAGTTGTATGTTACTTGATTTCAAAACAAGTCAAAAGTTGAGCATATTTTTGTATAATTTTGATTTATGAGTATGGCTTGGCCAAAGTAACACTTTCTTTCTTTCTTTCTTTCTTTCTTTCTTTCTTTCTTTCTTTCTTTCTTTCTTTCTTTCTTTCTTTCTTTCTTTCTTTCTTTCTTTCTTTCTTTCTTTCTTTCTTTCTTTTGTTTGAAAAGATGTTTGTCCAAATCACACTGTTAAAAGATTAAACGATTTGATTATGAACTGAGGTAATCTGGTGCGTGTTTGCACTTTTCTAGTCTTGCATGAAAATATTGTAGTCTACATGTTAAATCTCAATAGTCACTTGGAGGTCTTGGAGCCCAGCTAGAATCCATTTCCAAACGCATTCACTGCCCTGCTGTTTCTTACATCGAAAGGGATTAAGGTTCAAAGAAAGATTGTCAACATCTGTTGGGCAGAATTATGCTATTAATGAAAGTATTTTAAATGCCTTTAACCTAAGTTATTCTCATATAAAGATATGGCTTGTTGATTATGAAACAAAACAGCCTTGTGCCATTGCCAACTACAAATCCTGTTGCATCTGTTTCACTGTGAAATAACACCAAGATATGAACAATACTGTGTAAGAAAAATCCATTAATATCCACAGCTGACATGACCTGTCATTCATCTATATGTCACTGCTGAGATGTGAGACAAGTGAGAATTTGTTGAGACTTGATGCGACAAATTTGGATCCTGGACATGTCATGCTGAAGAAGATGATGAGTCATAACGCCATAAAGTACAAAGCAAAGTGATTCACATTTCTACTGAGATCCCAGGCCAAATCTGACCCTTCAGCTTCCATCCTTTTCCTATCTTCTACCAGATGTGTTCCTTTACAACATAATCAGGCTCCTTTTAATCTTTCACCATTACTAGATTTGGCTAGTAGATTGGCTAGCAAATGAATTGCCAAAGGATCTGTGGGAAAAAAAGTAATTGAACTGTATAAAACAGAAAAGGGATGTAAAAATATATATAAGGAATTGAGAATGCCAATCAGCAGTGTTCAAAATGAGAGATTCTGTTGAAACCAAACCAATGTCAGGTAGACCTACAAAAACTTTAGCCACAACTGCCAGGAAAATTGTTGATGCAAACTTCATCTGAAATACAAGACTCTCTGAAAAAAGTGGCATGGCTGTTTCAAGATGCACAATAAGGAGGCACTCATGGTCGAGAAAGCCATTACTACGCAAATGCCACAAAGCATCCCGCTTAATATACACCAAACAGCACAGAGACAAGCCTCAAAACATCGGGAACAAAGTCATTTGAAGTGATGAGACCAAAAATTAACTTTTTGGCCACAACCATAAATGTTACATTTGACAAGAGTCAACAAGGCCTATGATGAAAGGTACACTGTTCCTACTGTGAAACATGGAGGTGGATCACTGATGTTTTGGGGGTGTATGAGCTACAAAGGCACAGGAAAAGATAAATGCAGCATGTTATAAGAAAATACTGGAGGAAAGTCTGCACTCATCAGCCCGGAAGCTGCGCATGGAATGTACTTGGACGTTCCAACATGATAACGATCCAAAGTACAAGGCCAAGTCAATCTGTCATTGTCTACAGCAGCATAAAGTGAAGGTTCTGGACTGACCATCTCAGTCTCCTGACCTCAATATCATTGAGCCACTGGGGAGATCTCAAACATGCAGTTTAGGCAAGACAGCCCAAGAATTTACAGGAACTGGAGGGTTTTTTTTAGAGGCCAAGAAGAATGGGCAGCTTTACCATCTGAGAAAATAAAGAGCTTCACCCACAACTACCACAAAAGACTTCAAGCTGTCATTGATGTTAAAGGTGGCAATAGACAGTATTAAGAACTGGGGTATGTAAACATTTGATCAGGGTCATTAAAAGAGTAAACACAATTGTTTGACAATAAATGGTTTCACCCAACCACTAACTATGAGTGGAAAAAAAGTTTTTTCTGTTCATTCATATTCTCTGAAAAATGGCCCCAAAAAAATAAATCACATATTCTGCCAAGGTAAGTAAGCTTATGAGTGCAACTGTATGCACATAGCATTTGTAATGTAGCATATACAATGTAATGTAACAGTCCTTCTTGTTAAAGGTGTAAAAGCAAAGGAACAGTGTAAGGCTGTAGGTAATTAAATTAACTCATATGGTTCTTTATGACGTGCCACCTTCCGTGCTGCTGAGCTGAGGTTAATGGTGACACATTACAGCAACATCAATAATGACAAATGAGTCACAGTGCGAACGTGAAGCCAAGTCAGTGGACAGAGATGAAGCAAATAGTTTCCATTCAAAATCCACTCATCCAGATATATTTAGAAACATAGCAATTAGAAAATTTAAAAATCTACATGTTCTCGATCATACATTAGAGGATAAATGTGTTGGAGTCACATTAAAAGGTTATGATTCATGCTTTTCAGATGGAAGCTCCAAATTGGCATAAGTGACGATAGAGACACTGTCCCTTGGGCACGTTGTCCAGACAGACAGATATGTGTGAGAATGGACATTAATAAGCTTATTTCATTCAGCAGGTCCTCCATGCACGGATCAATCTTTATGCATCTCTGCGTTCTCTTTTTAGGGTTGGGAGGGACTCCAAGTAAAGTTGACTGGCTTTAGTTTTTCCTTTTGATAAACAGGTCTTAATAACCTTGGATATTTTTGTGTGTTTATTCAAGTGTGTTTGCATCCACCCGTGGATTTATAACATTACACTGGGAGTCTACCACACTTGGCAGCAAGACCATTTTCAACAAACCAGCAATCTGTCTGCTTGATTAACTGGAGGTGAATGAGGGCTCTTGCTCTATGAACTTCACATCTCAACTTTAACATTCTTCAGATAACGCTCAACCAAAGCATGTTTCAATTCTCGCTTCTCCAGATTCCGATATTTCACTTTCTGATGGGTTCTCCCCTTTTCTCCACTTTCTACGTGACTCTCCATCACCAGCACCTCAACACCTCCAGTCACAGTTTGGCTGAGTCACCCTTTCCCTCCTCAAGTTTGTTGAGGGACCATTTTGGCAAAGGAGAGTTCCTCATCCAGCTGCAGAACAAACCCCTTTCATCATTGAACCCTAATATGCTTTTGTTAATCAAACCAGTAAGACATAAATAACACGATGGAGACAAGTCTTTGTTTTATAGTAATAACTCAGCAAAGATGATGAATCCACATGCATGAGAAGTACAAGCAGTTCTCTGTCAGTTTTATTATTGATTTTTAGAGCTCTGGCTTCGATGAGCAACAACTGTATAGCCGTCATTTCCCACAATGCAACTGAATCTGAAAGTCAATGGGGTGATGCCATGGTTTGCTCAAACACAGAATGATAAATACATTTTAGGTTTTGCTTGTATAAACCAACAAAGCATTAAGAGAAGTCCTTTTTTGGTAGTATTATTCAATTACAAATCAAGACTTAAGCCCAGGGAAGGTTGTATTGTAAAATAGAAATTAGGGGGTTACAAATCATGTCCAATTGTAACATAACAGTGTTACAAGTGTAGATCAAAAAGTATTGTTAAATTTAGTTCAAGCTCTATAAATGTGTGAATGAGTAGTAGTAATATTTGTATTAGTATTAAACAGTTGATTGCTCTAATCTTTACAAGTATAGCGTGGGTCATGTGCGAGTTGTTAAACACATAAGTGTGGACTGCATTGGTGATTTACTTTGTATTAGACAGCCGGTGGCTTTAAACATGACCAGTATGCAGAATATATCTATTAAAATATAATTGCATATATGCGCATGAGTCATGCATGGGCACATGCTGAGTGACTCATCTGTCAGTTACTCCAGCCCCCCCTCCTCCTTTTCTTGATTGCATTACAGAGCATGCCCAGTCACAGTGAGTGAGTCAAGCTGAAGAAAAGATGCTACTGCTGTTACCAGACACCGGCGCAAGGTCAAAAGATGCTGCTTCCCAAACTAAATATTATGCTAAATGCTATAAAAATGTATATGACAACAGACAAGGATAGATCAGCAGTGTAGCTCTCAGATAATTTAGGAGGATGTAAGCCAAAGATGTGAAGACGTCATGTAAACTTAAAAAGGAAATGCATCTTTGTTTATGCATTGTTCCTGGTTGAAGAATGTGTATTTACAACTCAAAGAGCTGTAATTTAGAAAAAAGGGATAAAAAAGGAGGTAATTAGCATACATTTGTAACAAACAAGTGGATTTACCATCCGCAGATGTTAAGACCCAAAGTACAAGCCAACATAAACTGTGCGGAAACACACAGTCATAGAAAAGCAAATAGACTGCCATCGCTGAAGATCCCCATTTCCTTTCTGTTGCTGCTGCAGATGTAAACTCTGAACGGCCCAGTCAAAATCTACACAACATCTGCTTGTTCTCATTCTTTCAAAAAGAACACATCAAAATGCATTTCAGATTTGGCTAGTAGATTGCCTGATGTGCAACGCCCAATCTCCAACAGATGTACTCACGATATTGAGTTTATTTACATTTGGTGGAATGCTGCATGCATAAAAAGTAGATGGTTTTTTTAATTTGTACATTACATAGAGCAAGTAACTAATTTAACTTTAAAAAAATGGTCAGTGAACACTTTATACTAATATAATTTAAAGATCCTTCTGATAATTCCTGACACTCTCAAACACTTTGGACTGGGCCAAACATTGTTATCCTTAGAGTCTATTATCGTGAATAATCCCTATAACCATGTCAGTTTCTTGGCAAATGTCATAAAGTTGTGTTCCATTTAAATTGATTAATCTTCCTCAAAGTTCTGGAAATCTTCATTCGTCCCGGGTCAAAGGGGGCATGTTGTGAGAGATTTTTTAAACAGGTTGTTCAAATGCATGCTTATCTTGAAATCCACACAAAAAATTATCTAATATTTTCTTAGGCCTTCTGTAGTTTTCCCTTGAGCTGAATATTGTTGTTTAACTGCTTCAAGCTTTTTGGAGACTCCCTGTTTTGAGCACGTACACGTTTTCCCATCCCTCCTCCCACTTAATACAAAATTGTCATCTTCTCAGACCTCAAACAGGTGTTCCTTCAACAATTCCAAGGTGTTTTCACCCATAGGACCGCAGCTGAATGTTTATTTTTTTACGTGGTTGTGCAACTGAAGGGTGAGCATGATGAGGCGAAAGAACACAAACCATTTTTAAGACACATGAACTGGAGAATCTGGCAGAGACAGTAACACCAATCGATCAAGAATGTCAAAGATAGTGGTCTTTTGTTTAATAGAGATTAACAGCCCTTTATAAGTTGTCTGGTTGTTTAAAATGTAATTTGAACGTAATGTGTCTTGAGAGGTTCAGACCGAATTGTGCTTAAGTAAGTAGTCAGTGTTTGTGTAGACTTTAACCTCAGACATCCTTAAGATAATTGAGCACATTTTAATACCTATTCCCTTTAGAGGTGGGCTGTTGCTGTTTTATAAATGAGACCCCTTTGTGGTAAGTGGAGCCCTTGACAATACTCCAAAAACCACAGAGTCCAGTAAACACACATTTGTTTCACCTCTTCTTTCCAGTCGTCTGTAGAAAATTAAACCAGCCACTCATGCTTTAATGGATTCTGACAGTTGTATGAGATGCAAAGCATTATATGACTAGGATGTATCTGAGAAAAAGTGGGTGATACAAATAAAATAAAAACAAATGTAGAAAGAAAAGCATGTAAGTAATACATTAAAAGTAAATGCAATAGCACCTATTACGTTTAAATCCATTGTGCCCTCTAGTGGAGAAAAAGTTTTAATTATCTTATATAAAAGTCCTTTAGAGCAGTAGTATTTTAAAGACCATGTTGCTTTGCAGCTTTCCTTTGTAATATTCTGGCTTCATCCTTTCATAGCAAAAGGTGAAGAAGTACTCAGCTGTATATTGTACTAGAATTTTATCTGGTCAAGCATTTTTTCCAAGTAAAAAGTAATTGTCCCAAGTCTTTTTTCAATATTACAAAATAACATTTTGCTAAAAGCAAATTGTAAATTCACAGTACAGTACCACAGTATGTACCAAAACATAGAACAAAGTGTAATATGCTTGGCAGACAGTGACAGATCAATGTTCTGAAATTTTCCCACCAGGAATCAATCTGACACCATAACTGCTCCATAAGCTTTATGGGCCCTGAGGAGATAAGTGGAGCACAGGCTTAACCAAGGCAAAGATTTGTGACTCATACGGGATCTGTGAGACCCCTTGAGCCGACTTGACAGGTCACAGGACTTGTCCCTGACTGTGTGGAAGTGGTCAGACGTGTGTTAATTCAGGAATGTGAAGTTAGTTTAAATAGTATTTCCACGATTCTGGAGGCCTATGGAATTTTGTATTCAAACTGTAGTTGCTCTGGCTGTTTTTAATTTTGTTTATTTCATCAACAACACTGCAAATCTTATCAGTCCAAACTTCATTCATTCAATCCTTTCCCTTTACGATCATATCTATCTGTTTGGGTCACATAAAAAAGCCTTTTGGGTAAAAAAGTGAAGAAAAAAAACAAAAACACAAAAATGGACATATAAAATCTACATGCTCATAAAAAGTTTAATGTTCATTCCCAAGTTTTAAAAAAAAAACACATGTTATAATACATTTAGAAACAAATTGGTCCTCTGTGTATTCCACATCCCTCTTTGATACTCTCTCATATCAGTCCTTTCACCTGAAACAAACTGCATCTCCTTTCCAAAATTTAGGATTAGATTTCTGGGTTTAACATTCCTTCTGTTAAGGCCCATTTATGGACTCAAAAAGACTCAGTCACTCTTATCGCGTTTCTCTCTGAGAGCCTTTCGCTTTAGTTGCAGTGTCTTCAGCTCAATCATTGTAAAAAAGGTCCTGTAGACCCACACCATCTTGAACACAAAAAGAGAACATTTATTGTTAATGTACAGTGTGTTACACATACTGTGAAGGATGGATGCATAGATGGTGCATCAGTATCACGTACAACAATGATGACTGTGTTCATCAGAAGAGGAATTGAGAAGACCAAGGATATGAACATGCCCTTGGAATCAAAGTACTGGAAATTACAGAAGGATCTGCAATGGCAAATATACAAGTAAAATTAGCACTTAAACTTACTGTACCATTTTTAGTCATTAACACTGCATGCTGCTTTACCTCCAGTTCATGGCAGCCAATTCGTTTAGATACTCAGCACTGTACACCAAGCCCACTGTGAAAGAAAGTACCTATTCAGTGCATATTTTATATTTATATGGAGAAATTTTGCCTCAGACTGTCACAGTACTTACCCATGAGCAGAAAATGAAATATCTGAGCTCTGTAGTATCTGCATGTCACCACAGTCATACACAAACACACAACATGAAAACACAGAAGCCCTATAAGCCAAGGCTCCGACCACTGCACCTACAATATAATCATAAAAACCACAACTTAAACTGAGGAATGCTTTTGCATTCAGCTTAGTGAGATATGTTTTGAAGAGATCATTATTACATTATTTATGGCATGGGTTAAAACTCGGACGTTGATATTATTCAGTGTTGATTCCGCACACTACTAAATACCTTTTAAAATAATGTATAGAATTGTACTTACAGACTGGAGAAATGTCCATATCGATGTAATTCGTAAATTGCTGAAGGCGTCGATAGGGATAGAGCTAATATTTTGTGCCTTTTGTTCTGTCATCTTGTCAATAGCTATTAGACGTTAGCTTAGCTGTAATGCTACTCTGTAAACAGGACGAATGCGGAAGGAAGCCTCTCTAGTCGCATGATAATTACGTCAGGGACCGCCTCTCTTCAGCTATTGTTTTACAAGGCACTGGAAAGTGACAGATCAAAGTATAGAATAAAGAAGACATAATTAAACTTAGTATTCTTAGATGTTACATTTCTGCAAAGCAAAGTTTTTCTTTTATTACTAAATCATTACACTTACTGCACCTTCTGACAAACATACATTTGAAACCATGTTTACCATTTATACCAAACATACCGGAAAAAAACAAAACAAAAAAACACTAGTCAACCAAGGTTTACCTTAAGTATTTTTCAATTTCTTGAATTCTGCCATAAATCTCTAAAGGCTTTGAGTTAAACTTCAAAATTATATTTGTATTTATTGTATTTATTCCTGTATTTTTATGTTAATGTTATATTGTAAATATTTACACAGTATATACAACAGTAGTACTCCAAACACTATACAGACTGTAATTCCATTAACCACTTTATATTTTAGCAGATCTGCTTCAGGAGTGGACTTCAGTTCAGGATCAAAAAAGTAGGGATTGTACAACCATAAGGAACTTCTCTAGGGTAAGTCTGTGTGGGTGATGGTCCACTTTTGATTAGTCCTAATGTCAGAAATGTTTTTAACAAGTAGAGTATGGTTTAGTCATGCCAAGTGTTGCAGAAATACATGTGGCTCTTCAGGGCCAGCTTCTTCCTGGATGGAAATCAGGGACAAACGTAGTTGCCACTGAAATCGGGGTAGAATATCCAAGGGCAAAATTGTACAGGCCAAGCATGAAGCACTTCCAAGTGGAACGCAGGGCTTTTCTCACATTCTGAAAGACAGACAGCAATGAATCATTAGTTAATTTAGTTAAAATACTTAGTTATAATTCAAAAAGCCACATCTTTGTTAAACAAAATAAAGATTAAACTTTATTTTACACTAAACTTGATACATTGTTTGTCCTTGTGTAACAAACTGTATTGTAGGTAGGGCAGGATTAAGGAATGTATTATACTTTGTAGTTACAGTTTGTTACACAGTGTTTTACATTGTACTTAATGAGGTTGAGCTGATGTATTAACTGTAGGTTAAAATAAAGTGTTATCAAAAATACTCAAAATTGCTATAAACTCTAAAATGTGCAGTTATTATAGGTGTTAGTTGGATTTGACTATAATTTTCATTATAGGACATGCAGACTTTATCAGGGTTTAGTGTGAAGAATAATGTAGTCATTGTGAAACATCACACTGCAGGGGACAGTAGGCCTGTTCTGTTTAGAAATAAACACTCCCACAAACCCTATTGTCTTAATGTTGTCTGAACAGGAAACGGGCTGACCAGTTCAAGCGGATGCAAGAAGCCGGATATTTGTATTTAGTTTAGATACTTCTGTGGAGCAGTGCAGTTTTATGGATATTTTTAATGAATACGGGTGATTGTGAAGACCTGACCATTAAAAAAGTAACTGGGTTATCCTACTTCTTGTATCTCTAGTAACAAATTACAATTTATCAGTGAATGATCAACTTTTGGTTAAATATTACTGCCATCACCTTCAGATATCAAGGCTGTAATCTAATTTGCCAACCTAAACTCAGTTTCATTATGAGCTATCATGCACTCTCACAACACCATTTAGTATTTAAACAATTACAATTATTCAAATTTCATGGAGTAACTATTCACATCGTCCAAAATGTGCATTCAGAGGCTGATTGATGCCAAAAGATCAAATGTCTTCTTGAACTTACCTATGAGAACTAGGAAGAACACATGGAGCTATAGAGAAAAATAGTTCAGTTTATCATATGGTGTATTCTTTAACTATATAGTGTAACAGTGTATCCAACAAGTTACCCCTTTCCCTAAAGGCTCAATTCAGTTATCAGTTATAATCAGTAATTTTCTGATTTTTGTGTTTGCAGTGACTTGCATTGCTCATTTAAGTGCTTCTGTACAGTAATTTAAATAATAAAGTTTAGTCATAATTATACCTTTATTGGCTGTTCTTTTCTAGTAGCATGTGTTTTGCTAAGCTTTTAACTCTGATACTGTCCTTGTCCTAAATAATCTACTCTATATTTTTAAGGCTATTGGTAATATCTAGTGGCACTTATGTCTTTACTATGCTGGGCTGTGTCAGAAATAAGACCTGCAGTCTTTTTAAAAACTGTTCAACTGGTGCTAGAATATTTACAACTAAATTTAAGAATATGAACATACTGCAAATTTTAATTATGTTTTAATGGTATTTTCAACATTTCAACTTTAATGGTCTTGCATCTGAATATTCAGAATTGTAGACATTAGGTGCGGTTTAAGTAAATGAATAAAAATGTATATTTAAGCTGAACCAATAGAAAACCACAAGAAAAAAAAAATCTGGTTAGTTTGAGACATTTCCACACACACGGAGTTACGCAGAACTAACCTTCTTAATTTTTTTGTACTTTTCCTTCTTCTCCTTGCCCGCCTTTCCTCGTGTCTCATCACATTCCGTCAAAGGCTTGTACTTTTCGGGCATGAAAGCAAAATGAACCTCTCTGTGGCACTTGTCATTGCGTTTTTGATTGTCTGACAGTGTCTGGCTGCTGCTGGTGGAAAGAGACTCATCTGTACTTTCTGGGCAGTCCACATGTCTCATACCTCGCCACAGATATGTTCAGTGTCTTGCTCCCTGCATTTCGGTCAAACAGTTGTGATGAAAAAGATATGGACTTCATGTTGTCTGGCTCATACTCAGCCTCCACTGGTAAAAGAATGGGATCCACTCGGTTAAGAAGGTCAGGTATGTTGTCAACGTATGTTTTGTGCATGAGTGGAAGTGCATTCCAGTGGACCGCCTTGTACACAGGATTTGGCATTGAGCCTTTAAAGGTACAAATCCTTCCTTCTCACAAGACCACCCTTTTAGAGGTTTTGGGCTTTTATGTGGGACCTTTTAAATGCAGAAATAAATCAATAAATGACTCTATCGCCAGATATACAGATAAACTCAGAATAACACAGAAGAAAACCAAAATAAAAATTGTATCTTTCTAATTACAACTTAATTTTTTATTTTTAAAAAAAGGCATTACTTACAGTGAAAACTTAAATTTGCAATGATAGAAAACCTATCACTGTACAGTCTCTCTCTACAGTCTCTATTGTAGTGTTAACATTTTTGTACAACTGATGTTTCCAACAGAACAAAGACAGGAATTAACATAAAACCCCTTCCTGTCAAGCAGGTCCAAAAACACCTGCAAGGGGTCTAATGTTTGACCTAAATGTGCTACTGGTTCTCATTGTGTTTGGCAGGAACCAGCGCTGTGTTCTGACCACGCTCTGGATCTTTGAGACGCAGGATGCTGATGATTTTACTCACTGGAAGAGAACTGGGGCAAAAACAAACAACAAAAATTACAACGTTACCGTTTTATTTATAGTTACGTGCATTCATTCAACAGCTCAGTTATTAGTCAATAGTTATGTTTATACAAAAACTAAAATAACTATTTTCTATTAAATGTTTTGGGGTTGTCCATCTGCTTTGATTACCAAATATAAATAAAATAATGCTGCTTACCCCATGTTTTGTGGCGTGAGGAAAATGAACTGTCGGTAAAGCTGTCCAGCAGCAACCTTCAGCATCATATCCATGGATATTCTCCGATTCACCATGTCCTAAACACCACATAAAAAAACTGCTCAACACCGCAAAGAATTTAGGTTTAAGTTGATAATATACCTCATTACCATATAAACGTCAAATTCGTCAAGACAGCGGAAAGGCGCCTCTGTAATGGCCCAAAGAGAGAGAACAAAGCAAACAGTGGAGAAGGAGCGCTCGCCTCCCGACAGAGAGCGCATGTCACTCAGGTCAGCCTTGTTCCCGGTGCCGGGCTGGACCTACAACATCAGTGCTTTTTAATTTAACTTTGATGGATGCTTCTGCCCTTCTGTATATTTAGAAACAACTTTTCTATTAATTTCTTTAAAGAGATTGTTAGACTATTTGTCCTTACAGAGATGGAGAGGGTTTCATTCTTGTGGTCAAAGGTCATGCTGCCAGTGTAGCCTCTCTGAGCCAGCATGCTATCAAAGTAGTATTTACAACGAGCTGAAAGGAATCTGTGATGAAGAGAAACACAAAAAAATCCTTGATATAATTAAAACAGCGCAGGTCAAATAAAACTGTTAATTTCAGTTGCCATCTTGCCTCCTGAGCTCAGCGTAAACCTGAAGTCTGTGACTCATAACATTATCAAGGCTTTTAATGAAGCTGTTGAGGTTCTTCATTTGCTGTGCCATATTCTTGTAGTTCCCCAAAGCCTCGTGGTACTGCCTGAGAAACAGGAACAAATTTAGGAGCATTTCATGTTGCTACATTTGACTCATACTCATGTGCAAAAAAAGTAGATGAAACCAAGTGACATAGTAGCACACCTAACAACCTCCTCGCGGTCGCCCTGTTGCCCCTGTTGAGTGCTAATTTTCACTTTTAGACGACTGATCTCACTGTCCAGACTCCGGGGTGTTCGACGGCTCTCCAAACGCTCTGCACAAATCTCTGTAGCCTTGGCAATAGAAGCCTGAACAACAAAATGAATATATTGAAGAGCAGAATAACAATATACAGCATAACAAACAAATATAACTTTAAGGGGCATACTTGGAGTTCCTTCTCTTTGATGTGTAAATTGTTTTCGAGGGTTTGGATGTTGCGAAGATGGGCGCTGCATTTTTCATCGTAGTGTTTTTTATGATGTTTGCATTTCATCACTTCCTGGTCCGTTTTACTCAGCTCTTCCTAAAAATAGTCATAGCATTGGTCAACTTTCGAGGTGAAAATTAATACTGAATAAATGTTAATGATGCTCTTGAAGTGTTTACCTTGACAGAGTCAACATCCTCAGCGACAGTGTTGATCTGCTCCTTGTGCTGCTTGTACTCCTGCTCAGCCTTTTCGAAAGAGGCCTTCAGATCGGCCATCTGAGCCTTTGCCTCTTCGTACTCTGCGCGCTTCGATGTGATCTTTGCGACTATGTCTTGAAGATCTTCCTCCTGTAGAAACAGCATTCTTACTTGCCTAAATACTGTTAAAAACATTTGTTCTATTACTTGCATTAAATAATCACACAAACCAAGGGCTTAAGGTCTTCTGATTGAGGCTCTTCTACATTTTGAATGTCACTCAACTCAAGCTGTAATTTTGTGGCCTTATCCTAGAACAAATTACAAAAATAGTGTTGAATGTGCTGTGCAATTTCCTACTGCGAAAATTCAAAAATTGTAAATACATTACTTTTGCAGCTTTTTGATCTACATGGGCTCTCCTGAGCAACACGTTGTTCTGTTTAAAATCTTCATCCAACTTCCTGAGCTGTTGGTTAAAACGAGATACCTGAGCATTCTGGTTTTCCAGCTCCCTCTGCAAATGTCTGAGGGGAGTAACAAATGTATAATGAATGATAAATTGCCCTGAAAGTAACATTGTTCATATATATATTGAGCGTAGAGGTAGAGCAGTCGTCCTATAACCAGGTTGGCTGTTTGATTTCCACTCTCCCAACTCTTCATACTGTCATTGTGTCCCTGGGCAAGACACTTAACCCTCCTTGCCTCCAGTGACACAGCACTGGTGTATGAATGTGTATTAATGTGTGTGAATGTTGCACTGGTATATAAAAGTGAGAATGTTGGGACAACAGATGAAAATTAGCTTAAGGCTACGATCAGGCATGTTTACATTTATGTGGCTGTTTCTCATGTACTTTCATCAACATGCACTCCCAATCAAATAAATCAAAATTAACAAAAAATCTCTATTTTCATACTACCACCTCAGACACACATACCTGATCTCTTCCTCCACATCTCCCGACAGGTAGTTGGCTCTGGTCAGGTCTGAAGAGTAACTGCGGTTAGTGTAGATCTGATCTCCATCTTTAGAGAAGGCCTGTGTGCAGTTTTGAGGAGGGTTTCTGCTCTGCATCACTCTTCGTGCTTCAGTACGATTCTACAAAGTCAATACAAAAAAAGGGGTCCGTCAAAATTAAATGATAGTGTTAGTGAGGCACTTTCACATTCCTGATTACCTTAATGAGAAGAATGCTCTCAATTCCCCTTTGATCAATCAGGCAGTTAGCCACAACTGGGTCCTCTATTTCCAGAGCTTGAAGCACAGAGGGATAGTCAGGATGATTGACAGCTCTGACCCAAACAAAAGGACATTTATTTATTCAATAATTATAGTACAATCTGTAGAATATTGGTTCATATTTTCTTTGTCCACACCTTTTCCTTGTGTCATGGACTTTATGGATAAAGGGGCTGGTAATGATGCTCGGCCTCCATCCTGATGGAAACACTCTCCTCATTAGCCCTATCAGTACTTTTTCATCTTCATAGTTGTCACAAGTGAAAGCCTGCAACTGTCCTTTGAGGCAGACCTCTACTGCCAACGCTAGCTCTAGGTCCTTCAAGTTAATCAGAAAACCTACAGAAGGAAAAAACAAACAAACAGTCAGTTAGTTTGTTGTGGAACATTATGATCATGGGGTCTAAACACTAACCCAAAGGTCCTCTGGGAGCCTGTTTGAACTGGCCCCTCTGGTGAGCCTCTTGGATAGCATTAAGGAGAGCAGGCATATGTTCTCCGAAACGGCGCAAGCGATTGGAACGACTGCTCTCCAAAGTTTGAAGGTTTCTTTGGTTGGTTGCAATAGACCTCATTAGACCTTCATGCTCTCTCCTAAAAACAGACAAATATCAAACTTTATTTGGATTTAAGACATGCTTCTGGGACTAACTGACACTTGGTCCATGGTGTACCACACTAATGCCCTAAGCAGCTGGAAGAAACTCTAGCTGCATACAACCGTTAAGGACAAGCGGTGGACAATGTATTAAATAATTAATTTGAGAGACTGTCACATAAACAGAATTTTTCCACCTCATCTTTGCTTGCTCTTCTTTTGCCCGGCTACAGGCATGCTGGTACTGATCAATCTGCTGGCCCAGCGTCGATATATGGTGTCTCAAGTGTTCAAGCTCAGTCTGGATCTGTTCTGTGCGCTCAGCCCTGGCCTGGCTCTCGACTCCAGTCGTCTGACTAATACTGCAACAAACCCAAACTGATAAAACAAGATGAAAACGGATAAATATATGTTTCCGCTTTATTAAATGAGCTGGTCTCACCTTAGTTTTAGATCATTTATCCTTGATGACAGTTGTACCTTGTCCTTTTCCAGGTCTCTCAGATTCGCCTTGCATCTGTGAACAGTGACCTAATGGGACAAATTATTTTAAGTGTTAGAACATAATAAAGCAAAGAATAGGAACGGCTAAAGGAAAAAAGAAAACTATGCACTGCCAGTCTGTGTGAGTAATGAGTAATTTCAGACCTCACTGGATTTTAGAAGAGTGTTGCATTTCTGAGCTTCAGCTTTGAGTTTGCCGCATTTAGGCTGAAGCTCCTGAACGTCTTGAGTGATCCTTTCCAACTGTTCCTGAATCTGCTTGTACTTTTTCTCAGCCTCCTCAATATTTTTCTGTGTCATTAGATAAAACACACACACAGAAGGGAGAGAATGACAGCACAATCAGCACGAGTAAAAAGATGGAGGTTAACAATAAGGTTTAAAAATGTGAAAGTCCCACCTTGGCAAGGCAAGGCAATTTTATGTATATAGCACAATTCATACACTGGGTAACTCAAAGTGCTTTACAAGAATAAAATCCAATTGACAAGATTTAGATTAAGAAACATAGAAAAAATTTAAAATTTTAAAAGAAGAGTTCATATAAAAACATCAAGTTGTAATGTAGGCGGAGCTAAAGAGGAAGGTTTCCTCCTTGAACATTGTTAAAGTTGAGACTGTTCCAGATTTTTGCTGCATGAAACAAACGATGCTTCACCAGGTTTAGTTCTAACTCTGGGCACGAGCAGAAGGCCTGTTCCAGATGTTCTCAGAGTCCGAGGAGGTTCATAAGCAACTAGCATGTCAGAAATATATTTTGGTGCTTAACCATTAAGAGACTTGTAAACCAGCAGTGCTGTTTTAAAGTCTATTCTCTGAGCAACAGGAAGCCAGTGCAGAGATTTTAAAACTGGCGTAATGTGGTTGTACTTCCTGGTTTTGGTTATCTAACCTTCTGGAGATAAAAACATGAATAAGTCTCTCACCTTCCACTCCTCCACTTTCTCATCATATTTCTCTGTTGAATGCTTGTCGGCCCGAAGCTTCTCTTTCAATGGTTCCAGCTCTTTCTCCATTTCCATCACCTGCCACATAAACCACAATTAACAGATAGAGCTGCATAAAATAACTATTTTTTTATTATTGTAGGTAGCAGCAACAAACTATGGTGGAATCCTTATTGTAGAAAAAAAAGAGAAAGTATTATTCTTACCAAGGCCCAAGCCATCTGTTTCTGTAACACTTCCAGTTTGGCATGCATTTCATCAAGAGATGCCAGGCTCTTGTAACGGTCCTCTTTCTCCAGGTATTTACGCTTTAACTCTTTCAAGCACTGTCAAAAAAACAACAAAAAACAAAACATTAAATCATTAAAAACGGCATGTGGGTTTTGCTGCTAGAGTGACAACTTTTTAGAGCGTCTGAACTAGATGCAAATTATCTGTAAACCTATTTTGCATTTATTTTGACCCGTTTAAGCTGGTTCCAATAGTACAACGAAATGTATTGTTGTTACTTCACTGTGTTGTTCCACTTTATCCTCTGTGACATTCTTTGTGGTTTTGATGTAGATAAAGTCCTCTCTCATCTGATCCAGTTGGGTAGCTTTCATAAAAAACTAAACATGACAGAGCATGAAAAGTTCAGAGTGTACCACCATTATAAAAAAAAATAATAATAAAGCAAAAATAAAAACTATAATAAAAATAAAATAATATCACCAATAAACCATACACCAACCTTGTATTTATCCCCTTCGCCTTTGGAGTGGAGGAAGTACTTGCTCATTTCTTGGGTGAGAACTGACACAGGGTTGTTAACCTTTAAAAGACAAGGTCATCATATTCTTAACAGTATTGCAAGTTTTGTCTGTTCCAATAATCAGTTACAGGCTGCTTTCTCTGAACAAAGAAAGGTGCGCAGCCGTCTTAAACAGTGTAGAGATTTTAAAATTACTATGACTCAGACACACCCTGGCCAAACCACATACAAACACAGAGTCCTACCTGGATATTGAAGTTATCTAAGAGATACAAAAGTTCCTCCTTTTTGGTTGAAACAATCTGACCTATCGGGGTAAAAATAACAAAATTGTGAACAAAATTTTCAGTTAACTGGTCTACTATTAAACAACAGCACATATACTGACCTGTTTTGCTTTTTAGTTTATAGGTTCTCATCCCTTCGCGTGTTATTTTCAGATCTACTGTAATAGACGACCCATACACCTCAGGTTTATAAGCGTCTCTTCCATTGTTACGCAGGGTAATGGAAACATCTGCAGAGCTAGGACAGAATATTATAACAAATAGAACAAAACTATTTCAATGAAAACTCTAGTATTTATTTGGCACATTATATTAACTGCTCTTATGTTTAGTTTAGTTAGTATTTTTTAAGGATAATGTGTTGTATTGTGTGGTTTCTATGTTGTATTTGGAAAAACTAATGTGCTGTGCCTTACCTTTCACCTTCCTTGACAAAGCCCTTGAGGGATGAGCCTCTGTTTGTGGCTTGTGCATTCCCCCCTAGAGTAACTATTAGAGCTGTCAGAATGGCACTTTTTCCACCTGTCATAGAAACAGTGAAATGTTTCAATTTGAATACGTTAGACCTTTTGCCGCAAACACCACAGTAGTTGTGTCTTTTAACTTACTTCCATTATTGCCAACAACAAAGTTAACATTAGATCCAAAAGCAAAAGGTCCAAGGAGCGAGTGACACATGAAGTTCTTCAGTGTGATGCTCTCCACAATCCCTGCATCACTCACCACGTCAGCCACAGACAGCAGCTGAACTCATGTTGACAGGAAATTCATGTCATGCATACACCATACAGTATCTTACAGAAGTGGGTACACCCCTTACATTTTTGTAAATATTTTATTATATCTTTTCATGTGACAACACTAAAGAAATGACTCTTTGCTACAATGAGTGTACAGCTTGTACAACAGCATAAATTTTGTCCCCCTCAAAATAACTCAACACACACCCAATAATGTCTAAACCGCTGGCCACAAAAGTGAGTACACCCCAAAGTGAAAATGTACAAATTGGGCCCAAAGTGTCAATTTTTTGTGTGGCCACCATTATTTTCCAGCACTGCCTTAACCCTCTTGGGCATGGAGTTCACCACAGCTTCACAGGTTGCCACTGGAGTTGTTGTGTGTGTGTTAAGTTATTTTGAGGGGACGGCAAATTTATGTTGTCATACAAGCTGTACAGTCACTACTTTACATTGTAGCAAAGTGCCGTTTCTTTAGTGTTGTCACATGAAATGATATAATAAAATATTTACAAAAATGTGAGGGGTGTACTCACTTCTGTGAGATACTGTAATTTACTTAATTATGACAGTAGTCAGTACCTACCTGTTTACTCAAGAGGGGATCATTCTGTTCATTATCGTCAACATTCTCGTCTACCTCTTCTTCTTCTCCCACAGGTCTAACTCGTTTGCTAGGGTTGTCATTAAGAGAGTTGCTTTTCCTTTTCGACATTTTTGGAACATCCGTCCTATCTCGCAAAAAAACGAAACTTAAACTTTCAATTTGAGAAAATGTAAAATATATCTAGTGATTGGCTAGTTATATTGCTATTCTATATATATAAAAAAGAACCGCGGCTAAGCAACATTCTAATTATATTTGGTCTGTTTGCTTAGTTACATATGTTTACCTAGCAGTTGGCTGGGTTAGATTAGCTTTGCCGGCTAAAGGCAAAATCAACCAGCTATATAAAATATGACAATATATAAATTGCAAAGCAAGACAAGCGCCGTCAATCTTTTAGTCTTTAAACCATCTTCCAAAGACAAAAACGACTTACCTGACTTCTGTCAGATTGAAGTTGAGGACAACTCAATACCAAGCTCGACACGAGCACAACAGACGGAAGCCTATGGACGGAAGCCATTCACCGCGTATCGAATTCGCGCCTTGTGTCTTCTACAATCTCGCGCGACTACAACAACCTTACCATACAATCAAGTCTAAATATGGAATCGTTTTCCGTTGCTAATCAAATCCATATTAGTCATTCATTTAAAAAGATCCAGGAACAATTCCACCAAGAACAGAATTAATTGAAAATCCAGTCTAAGGACATTATTTGTTTGGTTTAATGCATTATACATTATTGTTATGTGTAAAAAGTTTTTGCATAAACATTAGACACGTATAAGGATGGTGGTTATTATGACACAGAAAAATAAATCGTTAAATAATTCTCCAGTGCTTTATTGCAGACAGTTATTAAACCCAAAACATTATGAATATCAAGAAAAAGCCAAGAGTCACAGCTAAATAACACAGTTTTTTTCTCGTATGTCTTCCAAAGCCAGAAACTTTTTGAGTTTAAACTCAAAGTCAATGGGCCGTTCACTGGAAGGCCTGTAGTCCCCCTGCATGGTTGAAATCAGGTAAGGAATAAGTGCACAGTTCTCTTCAAACATGGCCAGCTTCTTCTTGTACTTTTGCTGAATGTAGTCTGTGCTCTTAGGATTGAATGCTATCAATACAAAAAAAGTATCTTGAATGAACCCACATATTGTAGCAATCCTAAAATACTTTTAATTTTTATATATATATATATATATATATATATATATATATAATTAGAGGTATTTTAGCTACATTTAGGAAGTTGCTTGTTTGGCTTACCTTTCAGATAGTAGGCCACATAGATGAGAGCTGATCTTTGTATACTGTGAAATGGATACTTTGGTTTGAGACACCCAACAGCAGTCACAGCCTTGATTACTGATAGTGCTACTCCCTAAAAATAAATGTGTTACATCAAATGTTACATTTAAAAAGATCTACAAACAAAAATACGTGAGCTTTATTAACTAGAAAGGTGCCTGACCTGTTCCAAGTAGCCTAGATTTGGAAGAGAACTGAAAGGAACAGGTTCACATAGAGGAGGAATTTTATCTGGTAGCTTTTGGTCCCAGTAGACTTCAGGAAGCCTTAAGTCAAAAGCTGTTAATGCATAGGTTAACTAAAAAAAAATAAAAGGTACATATGGAGTCTAAAGAGAGAAAGTCACCTCAAAAACTTCTCCTGCTTTTGCTTGGTATCAAATATATAGAGCCGTTCCCGGTATTCCACAGCATACTCTATGTTTCCCCGAACCAAGGCTTCATACCTGAAACGTTTTTATTTTCATAATAAAAGAGCACAGACCATTTTTCTTAAAAAGAATAATGTACCTCTGTTTTCCATCTCGGTATGTCACAGGACAGAAACCCCTCAACTCAACTTGCTGTGGGAACCTGTTCTTTACTTGAATCCCTGTGAGCTTTTTCGGCAGAAGGTGAGGAGGTGGTAGAGTGTGTGAGCTGTCAACGGCCACAAACTGAACTGGAGATTTCAAGAACAACTAAAGGCAAAACAATAAAATATACCAAAAAAGCACTGTAATTAACAGTAGTGTTTAGAAAGAGCCATGTGTAATTTAATCCTACAACACTGACTTCCAAATGCCTTTCTCCACACATCTTGTAATAGAATCCCCTGTACTCAGCAGCGTAAGTCAGTTCTGCAGTTTCAGAGCAGTCCACCAGGTGGCTGTCTAGAACCAAACAGACGGGACAGTAATGGCCAAACTTCCCAAGCTGATACTGCAGCTCCTCAGGGGTGATGCACATCCTGTTAATACTGGCGGCTTGCCCTGGAAAATCAAAATGTACAAAACAAAAAACTGTAAATAATAATTCTACAAATGAATGATATGTCATCCATATAATTACAGTATATTACCATTGTGTGTTCTCTTTAGGTAGTTGTGGATGTATGTCACGCTTTTGCTAACTTCCTTCAGAATGCTTTGCCAGATCCACCATTTTCTCTTTAATCCATCAAGCTGAATCAAGTTTTTGTGTTGTTTCTTAAAGTGTCGCCTTACATGCTCCACCTCTTGCTTGAAATAAGAGTTACGGATGTGGAGGATCTCAGAGCTGTCGTGCTTCAGGTAAGGTCTGCAGTTTTATCATTTATATTTTAAGTTAGACACAAGGAATATTTTGTATAAGACTGGCAATTTTGTGTGTGTGTTTTCTGACTTGTTGGGTTTCATTTTGTCCACTAGGCCTCTTTTCAGCACCTCCACTGTCTCCAGCTTAAGTTCTGCCACAACCATAGGAATAATGCCCCTAGACCCCATTAGCTCAGCTTGCTTTAGTGTCATAGGAAATCCATCCAGCACATATCTACAAAACCAAAATGAATATGTTTTCTCACTTAAAGTATTACTATGGCTTTGATTGTTTTACTAAAATGCTATATTGAATAAGCAATCTAAATTCTCACCCTTGAATATTATAGACGGAGCCCATGAGCACCACTTCCAAAGCCTGGATGGCCAGCTCATCTGGTACAACGTCGCCTTGATGCAGATGCTTTTTGATTTGGACTCCTAGGTCAGTGTGCTCATTGGTGTCCAGCATAACACGAAGAACACCTCCAATGGAGAGTCTTGCCAAACCATACCTTTGTGCAAACATCTGTGCAACTGGTAAAATAAAAAGTGATGAAAAGCCACGAGAAGCAAAGATTTGACAAGGGAAATGTAAAAAAACCTACCTGACGTTTTGCCGGATTTGGGAGGGCCAATGACTGCTAATTTAATGGGGAGAGATGGGGTGGGCTTGGGCTGGCGAAGGTACTTTAATGGGTTGAGCATAAATGTATTGCGATTCTCTTTGGATTCAAAGAAATAGATGTAATGGCCAAAAAGCAATGGATATGACTGATTAAAAGGCCAAAGCAGAGGGTGTATTATGTCTCTCTCATTATATAGCTGTAGAAAAGACGCAAACAAAATGTATATACAGGTTATTTAAAAACAGATTTAAAAGATGCAAAGAGTAATGCCCACCTGGACTGGATCCCCAAAGCCAAAAGCACTCTGAAATTTGTAAGTGGAGGACAGGAGTTTATGGGCTAGAGGACACGAGATGGTCTGGCATTTTTGAAAGAGTGACTCCCTGTTGGTTAGAAGGGGCTGGACTTTGTGGAGTAGCTGATGGCGCACTTTTTTTGGCTTACCAGCTGCGTTGATTAACGCTATTGGTATGTTAAGTTCACCCATCATCTCCTGTATGAAAAGAGTACAAAAAATTAAGACATATTTGTAACAAACTGGTACAGCATGTTTTTACTTTGCTATTGGCCCTTGTTCAATACCATCATAACACTGAGGTTGTTTTCATCTTTTCCAAAACGACTGACTATATCCATCTGCAGGCGCTCAGTGGCAACTTCCTCCGTCTCCTCATTGTCTAAGTCATCATTGGGTTCTACTGGGGGGAATTCATCCTCCAACATAGCCTCAATGTTCTTCTCAGGGTTTTTTTCTTCTTTACCTTCCTCATCATCTTCCTCGTCATCCTCATCCTGACTTCTCATCTGCAGGCCAATGTCACTAGGGACAGGTTGATGCAAATTGGGTCTGAAGTATAGCTGTGAGTAAGTCTTACCTTTGTATTAGCCAACATATTTGCCATGAGTTCAGCTCTTCTCGCAGAAATGCTCTCCTCCTGTGTGTATAAAACATGTAGTAACTAGTGTATTTACAATGTAGTATTAAAAAAAAAAAAAAGCCAAATGAATTTTTACAACATACCCAATTTTTACGACGCAGCTCTCGGAGCAAGTTCACCTGAGCTTGACGATGGCTGCAACGCTCTCGCCAGTCCTCGAGGTATTTTGGCAACAATCGATTTTGTACATCGCCAGCATCTACCCCCAATATCACCACCATATCAGGGAAGAGATGCTGCTGTGCCATGTAGTCTACCTCGTCAGAATTAGAAGGAAAACCCACCAAAATAAATCCTGTAGACCTGTGGTACAGCATGGAATGACAATTCATCACATAAAATACAAGAGCTACTGTATATATTTATGTTTGTGTGAAGACCTACATATATGGATCCTGTTTCCAATATGGGATGAGGACCTTTTCAAGTATATGTGGACTCAGTGGTTCCCCGTCAGACAAGTAGGTGACAATTTCTTTTTCGTCATCAGTCAGTTTCACTTCAGCCTGCACACAATATCAAAAAACACATAAATACAGCAAAAACATGTCTTTGGTGTGAAATACAATATAATAATAAAACTAGAGACTTAACCTCCTGTACATTATCAGAGCTAACTTCATTTTCATTGTCCTCCTCGCCCCTGGTTTCTCTGATCAGTGCGTCCAAGTCTTGAGCTGGCTCTTCAGAAGTCTCCTCTTCATCAGCGTAGGCCACAGGCTTCTTTGTCTTTTCCATAACAAGCATCTGGAGCTGCTCTCTGAACTCAATGTGGAAGAGACCAAGCTGCTGAGCCAGCCACTTCCCGTTAGTTGTCTTCCCTGATCCTCGGGTGCCAAGCATAAAGACTCTTAAGGCTGGAGGCTTGGATGGGAAATAATAAAAAAACACACACAAAAAATGTTAGTATTGTAATTTTAAACTAACTTAATTAGTAATTCGTTTTTACCTTTAATGGCTCAGTTTGTGCAACAAATTGTTCAGGCTTTTGAATGAATAAGTTCCTAGCGCCTTCGCTGGAGAAATAGTAGGTTCTCTCACAGTACTTGGCTGCATTTTCATCAGTACAAGGGAAGAGGATGTTGCTATTTTTTAAAGCCACAGGGCAGAAATGATAAGTGTCACCAAATAATCTGGTGGTAGATGTCCTCTCCTGATAAAAAAAAAAAAAGATAGAGAATGAGTTATAAGTGTTACAATTACTATTATTTTCACCTTAGGGTTCCCCTTATCCAGATAACTCCTCTTATTTAGCAGAATTAATGCAGGTGCTAAGACAACAAAATCTGATCTAAACACAACCATCTGGGGCACTGTATAATTGTAAAAAAATACAGACGTACTTCCCCCTCCTCCTCTGCCTCCTCGTCACCTTCCTCTTCTTTCTCCAACTCGGCCATGTCATCTGCCTCCTCATCCAGGTCTCCGGCGACAGCTCAGTAGCAACATACTTGAAGGGTTCTGTTGGAAAAGCATGCTGTTATTTTAGGGTTTTCTCTGTGGACATTTTTACAACATTTAAAAGCAATGGACTTTACGTACTCTCCATCACTGAGATAATCTCCATGAGTAGTTCCCTTGTGTTCTTTTCACTTATCTCCAGCAAATAGTAGCTGACGTTCAATATCACCTGCATTTGATCCCATTCATTCAAAAACTGTTGTAGCAGCTTTTTGTACACATTCATCTCGGGGCCATCTGGATAACCCAGCTCCCAGTGATCAGGTAGAACAACTTTAGCAACACAACAGAAGAAGAAGAAATATGGATGTAACCAAATGAACTGTATTGATGTCTGCCTTTGTTGTTAAGAGGAAATAGAAGGTTATAAAATGCCATACTTTCCTTTTTTTCTGGAAAAAGCAATTTTTCAATGTCCTCAGGTTTTTCTGCAAAAATCATGCTGATTTAATTATACCATCAAACCAAAGTTTCAAATTCATGAATTGACTGTAACTTTTCTTTTTTATAAGCAATTCAGCTTATTATGTACCTTTAAGAAACAAAATATTTAATCTATTCTATAGTATTATTTCAGAAGGCATTTTCAGTATGGTTCGGCTTTTTGGCAAAATTAAATACAACCAAAAAGCATTAATATGACATATAAAATAAAATAAAAAGTATAGAATAAAAGAGTAACAGCATTTCTAACCTTGTTCCTGTATATTTTCTAGGTGTGCAGTACTTTCAGCATCAAACTTCTCTGATGTCTCTGAAACAACAACAAAAGTTTCTCACACAACACCAAGCTAACTTTAGCTTACTATTTTCATCCTGGGTTTTTTTTTCTTTTCTGGAGGTTCAGAGCTTTCAGATTGTTTTTCCACAGTAAAATGTATACCCGGCTGATTAACTAACTGCAATTACTTGGAATTGTTATTTTTTTTTAGGAGGTGCAGAAGTGTCAGGATCAGTTTGCTCAAGCATCTCTACAGCAAATAACAATGCATGTCAAAACTGTTTTCCAAGCAAAAACATGTAGCACTTTGTATTTTTTTCTAACGCTGATAAAATACTTCACCCTCTTCTTCTTCTTGTTCTTTTTTTCTTCTTCTTCTTCTTCTTCGGTTATTTCTGTAAGTGCAGTGGGGTCCCCATCAGATTGCTCAAGCATTTCTACACAAAAAAAAAAACAAATCACACTTTATTAAACAATTCTAAAGAGATGTTCCTATGTCAGAATCAAATGTGCATTCAAAAACAGTGAACAATAGGTTTGCACAATTTAGCACACAGTTTTTTTAATTTTATTATTCTTGGTCTTTCAGCACCAGTATTAAACAATGCTTATTAAATGTTACAAAGAGAACACTATGTAATATTTACCTCCCGTTTTTTCCTCAACTGTCTCTAGATTTGAAATTAATTCTGCAGCTTTGGCCTTTTCCTCCGCCTCTGCGCCTTTGCGTCTTCTAAAATAGATGGCATAAACATCATATAAAAAATCAACCAAGAATAAAACAAACTGTAGTATGATTTTTCATAAGCACTCACAAAGCTTCTTTTTCCTCATTTTGAAGCCGAGTCTTAATGGCTGCGTCCACACTTTCCTTGTTCTTCTCATAGAGTCTTTTCAGAACTGCTCAATGTAAAAAGGACACTTTGATTAAGTAGACATAAAAACTCAAAGAATCCTATGCTCAGAAAAACAGATTCTCTTACTCATACTTCCGTCACCATCCTCGAGACAAAACACTACATCTGGCAGAAGTCCGGCTTGATGTAAGGCCTCCATTTCTGAGACATTCCTGGGAAAATTATCTAGCACCCATCCAGTCCGGACATTGGCACCAGTGTCAGCCTCTTCAATCTAAAAATAAATAAATAAACATCTTTATTAGAAAGATGTTTATTTATTTTTGTTTTAAAGCCCTACTGATTTTCTCTGTTTATGTACCTCCTTTATGCGCTTCTGCAGTACCGCTACATGAATCTCAAGTGCCGAAAAACTCATATGTTTTGCTTCTTCAAGGGCAGTAAGCACCAAGGCCTGTACTTCTGGATGATTTTCTGTCACTGACAACAGTAAAACACTCATTCATTAAGCTGTATAATTTACATATATGCAACATTTAGGTCTGAAACTGTAATACCTTGTACTTCATTGGTTTCATCTAATGACAGAAAACAAGCACATTTTATTACATGGCAGAACATTTAACAACGTGGACAGTATTTAAGAATATTGTTTAATATAATTCTTCTTATGGTAAACTTGCCATTATTTTCCCCAACATCCGCCATAATCTTGGCCATGATATTTTCTATAGCTGCCGCTGTAGTCTCCTCTTTGATTTTGTCAAGCCTATCTTGTTCCACTTTTTCCAGCAATGCAGGCACCAATGTGTCCATATCTATCACCAGTGCATTATAATATTGGGCTAAAAGCTTGCACAGGATGCTCTTCCCTGACAGGGAGGGACCAATAATAGAAACCTTGCAAGGAGGTCTGGGCATGGGAGGAATTAAGTATCGTCGAGGGTTGGCAATGAACTTCTCGTAAGCCTCTGAATTAGAAAGGATGTACAGTTTGTCCTGAAATCTGCACAAGGATTGACATAAGGTGAAATTATTGGTTAATTCCTTAAACATTTTTATCTAAAAATAGTACTATTTCTGATATCAGTATAGCCTATACAAGGACACTCACCCCACACAAAACTCAGGCCTGCCAGGAATGACCTTGCCCTCTTTAAGAGAAACAGGACAGACTCTACCCCACCGACTCCTTCTCCATCTAAAGCCTGGGGCCACTACCTTTGAGGATGACATCATTCTCATCAGGTCATCCTGTAAGTGGGACAATTTTAGAATTAGTTAAACTGTCAGAGGGCATTTAAGTCATAGAGTTATGTTTTTAAATAGATTTTGTGGTTTATTATTCATAATATTGACGGCTAAGATCTCAGACCGTTTCAATGTCATCTGGTAATTCGTCATCGTCATTGCTGAGGAGAATGGGGACCGATACACGCTGAACTGCCATAGCTCCGAGACGAGACATTACAGACTACAGACAAAAGGTTTCAGTATACAAGTATTCATATTTTATTTATCATTTGTTGTATAGTGTCCTACCAAGTGCAGCTCATTGGGTTGGTTGTTTCCATCCAGCTCCAAAAGATACAGAGGGTTGTGGTTGGCAATGTAGTCCTGAAAAGAATGACAATGGTTAATGGTTTATATTATTGAATATCTACAACCATGTAATGTTACATGTTTTTATTTTATTTTTTACCTCTAGTGGTCTTAGAATGGTCTCTTTGTAGATCTTTATTCTATGACACACATTCTTTTTTGAATTCTCTGGTCTCCATAACATCTGGTCAATAATCTCTTTTTTGAGCTCCTCTACTACTGCCTATAAAAAGCAGAAGGTATAAAATTAAATTATTTTCAAGTCAGTCCAGTTGAAGTGAGGTGTCCATCTCAGAAACTGAACAGGGTGAGCTGTTTTTGTGCCACACCTGCTTTTCTTCATCCTCTTCTTTTTCTTCTTCTTCATTTGCACTTTCTTTTTCCTTCTTTGGGTTGGACAACCCCTCATGTGCCCACTGATCCTGTTGTAAAACTGCCCTGTCTCTGGGTGCTGCTTTAGACCAGAAAGCCTCTCAATCAAGTCACAGTCTGCACACTAGAGAGCAATAATAAGGAGTTAACTTAAATTTAAACATCAAATTAAAATGCATTTGTACTACTTTCCAAGTCAAATTACAGAACATGTGGTCACTAGTTACCTTAATATTTATAATGAAATCAGGTGTTAATTTGAGGTTTTTGATTAACTCAATCTGCGCTTGAATCTTTAGAAAGTCCTCAGACATAAATGGCAAACAGCTCAGTACATATCCTGTAACATAACATGTGTTTATTAAATAACGTTATAACGCAAATGCATTTATTCATTAATAGAGGAAGGAACACTTTATTTATTTACCATAGTGTTCTACTTCCGGTGAGTTCAGTTTTTCAAGAATCAGCTCAAGCACAATTTCTTCTGGTATACTTTTACCATGAGATAAGATATCCATGAGCTACAATAATTATTTATATAAAAACAAACATTGTCAACATACACATTGAATAAGTGTGTTAAATTTGTGCTTTGTTGGACAAAATCACACATACTTCTAAACCTTGCTTTGTTTTATTTTGGATGTGGGTATTGAGAAGATCTGTATCTGAAATACAATTATGAATTAATCAAAATACCCCAGACATGAGATACACAACTGTAAAAGACTGAAATATTGTACTTACCATCTATCAGGATGCATTTCCAGGATTCTGCAATTTTTTTGGCCAAGGTTGATTTGCCAACACCCTGGCACAAAGAATAAAGTACAATTGAATACAATTATTATTGATTAACATTGATTAACATAAGGTTTACAGTGTTTATACACAGACATACACATTTAACTTACAGGTCTTCCAACAATGAGGAAGCAAGTTGCTTTAGCAAGAAGAAACTTTCTTTCTGCTTCATCTTCTATTAAAATGTCAGCTAAAGGGTGGGTTTCTTTTCACACACAAAAAACAAGAAACATAATGTGATAATAATGTTACAAACTCACTAATCCATTATCAGTTCGACCAATCTAGCGTTAGCCATTTCAATCCAGTTCTAGCATTTTAGCAGAACTGACAAGGTTAGGTTAGAGCAATTGATTCTGTACTAACATAGCTAGTTAGTAACTTAAATACCAGCATTATAATGAAGTGAACTCACCGTTACTTTGGGGCATGTTTAATGAATAAAATTTAGATGAGCTGTGCCATTTATTATCGTTTGGTAATCAGGCGTTTAGCTTTAATATGAAGGTTAACCTAACTCACACTAAATTAACCTGGCTACTCCTCCGCCGAGGTCAGGAAACACAGTAACCATGGCAACAGACAAACTATAGTAATTATTTTCATTTATTTTACTTAAATTCGGTTGTTAATTTTATTTTTAATGTTATATGTACACTGAAATCATTATTTTTACTTTTCTGTTGTGTAAAACCAACTGCGTAACACATTTTAAGTATGGTTAGTCCGTCAGCCTTTTTGATCGTGTGAGCCACCGTACTAGCCAACAGTAGACGCTGTTGACTGTCACCTGACCACTACAACAAATGCATGCTACACTATGCTCTGCGCTAGCATACAAAAAATACCAGCAGCAATCAAATACGTTTATTTAATTAAATTATAGTCAATTTCAATAGATATTGAAATACACATGTTCGACTGTACGATAGATTGTTAACTGGTAAGTAATGCTGGCAAAATACTATTTAAGTTAATTGAATAAGCTATTGCTAATCGAAGTGCCTTATTGTGCTGTTTAAACTTATGTACGATCACCTCTGTTTACAGCTCTTGTTTTACTTCATAGTTGTGACTCTTTGGGCTGATAAGAAGAAAAAATGCCCCAGTCCGGGGCTATCATCAGTGGGATCCAGCGCCTGGTCCTGTATGAAACTAGAGCAGTGAGTCTGATATGATCAATGCTGTCTTATTAAAATGCCCAGTTTGTATGTAGATGTTCACTGAAAGGTTTCTGCAATTACGTAATTAATAATTTACTTCTACTATTCACACTGTACATTTTACTTAATCAGCTTAATTTCCTGAAGCTGAAGTACAACCATGACAATGAAAAGCCTTATGCTTTTTATTTGTTTTCAGTCAGAATAGACAGCACTAGATGGCAGTATAAGAAAGGTTTGTGCGTGTGTTTTTGTTTAGTTTACTGAAAAAAATCTTTAATTGTGACTGGCATAGTTCTATAAAGACTATTCTAAATACTTTTTTTTTTTCATTCATTTATTCATTTTCTACCGCTTAGTCCCGTTAGGGGTCACGGACTGGAGCCTATCCCAGGAGCTTTGGGCCTGAGGCGGGGTACACCCTGGACAGTGGCCAGTTAGTCGCAGGGCTATTCTAAATACTTTTTAGTGTTTATTCTTATTCTCTTTATCTGTCTCACTTTCCTCCTGATTCTTCTAAACACAGACACAATTCTCCACTTTGGCCATTTTATTAGAGACATCTATTCATCTATGCTTATCTAAAAAGTAAACACCCACATGACGTTATCTCTTTTACACTGTGCATCACAATGAGAAAGAAAGGTTTATTAAGCCACTGAACATCAACCTGACTGTTGTTGCCAGATAGACTCAGAAGCTAGTGAGATGTTCATGTTAAAGCTGCAAATTTTTTGTGCACAATATTCTGGTGCCCTTGTTGATGCCAGACGTCAGAAGGTTCACAATAGTATAGAGTGTATATGATAATCAGTGGTAGAAAGAGTACTGAATATTTGTACTCAAGTAGAATTACTGTTACATGGCCAAAATAATACTCATTTAAAAGTAAAAGTACTAGTGTTAAAAAATACTCTAGTAAAAGTATAAATTTTAACATCTAGAGGGTACAAACCACTAATTACTTTCACGCCATTGTTCAACACTTTGTAACTTCTAACCCTGTAAGCACAGTAAAAGCAAGCAGAAACAGATGCAGCAGCAAAATTCACTGTTCACTTTTCATATAAATCCACTAAATAACCTGCTGTGAAGTATATTTGGGTTGATGTAACATGTTCTGGACAAATACTATATGCCTGCAGCTCCCATCTGGGTTTATCCACAAGTGTTTAGTTTTATTGTTTTTTGTATAGATCCAGTCTCTATGAATTTAGAATTATTTTTAAATGATTTTTAGACCCATATTTTAAGAAATAAGCTACATACTTTTAATTTAATAAATTCTAAATAACCACAGAAAAACATCTCTATAGATCAGAGGCTCTGGGCCATAGCAGAGAATGATATCTTGTCAAGTAATAAGAAGGACTAAACTAAAAGTACACATTAATGAGACCAAACCAGCTTTAAACCTTAAAACTTAACCAAGACTTCAGACATAGTGGACCTCTTATAATGGAAGTAATCTGTTGTGAAAGACAATGGACACAATAACTGGCTACACATTAACAAATGACATTTTGAAAGTAGCAAAGTAAATTACTAGCCTTAAATTATATTTAATTACAAGTAAACGTACATTCTTAATATTCTAAATGTACTTAAAAATGACAAATTACCCCAAAAATCTACTTATTTACAGTAACATGAGTAATCTGTTACTTCCACCCCTGATGATAAGTTACATTTTGGATTGAATCATTCAGTAGATAAGCTGGTGCAATTGTCAGCTAAAAACAGAAATGAGATTACATGTCACACTTTTCACCTTCACCTCTTTAAAACCTGATAAGAAGAGTGGAAATTGTCTGTGAAACTTGGATATTAGTATAAACAACATGAATGCATCAACAAATACTGTATGTCACAAGTGCTTTTCTGCAAATTATTTGATATTTGTGTTCATAAGAAGTTGAACTGGTCTCCCTTATAAAGTGCTATTTCATATTAACTTAATATGCCAGTGCAAAAAATATCATGACATGTGACAATAAAATAATTTGTCACACTCTATTTCATATAATTTCCTATTAGTAGTTTTTATTGAAATGAAAATATAGTAACCAATGTCTTTTTGGACAAAGAAGACTAAAATCCTCTTGCGGCTGCGTGGAACAGGACAAATGGTTTAGGACTGTAGAGATACAGGGTGTACCCATTTTCTTCTGTCCATTAAGTTATCTTGCAGTCAGGTAGGGAGAAAAATAATGACTTCTTAAGAATCACACCAAAGGAAGACACAAGAAAACAAGACATTTATTAGAATAAATCTAAGAGATGACAATAATGCTGTGTTTTATGTGCATGTGCAAATGCATCCAAATTCAGTTATGTCAGTTATTGCGTTTTGAGTAATTTTTGTTTATGATAATGGCATTGACACTTTATTATAGTAGGAAAACTAATTTACATTAGCAGCTCACATTGTTATTTCACATTTTAAGGATTCATGTCTAGATTATATTTTTTTACTTTTACTCTCATTCTGAAATGCATTAAAAATTCTGATTGCATTTGTTTTATTGCTCTTTGCAGAGGTATTTTTTGGTGGGAAGTAATCATTCGCAGACGAGGCACAGAGTCCTGAAGATAGACCGAACTGAACCCAAGGACCTAGTCATAATTGACGATAAGGTGAGACTTTAGTTTCCACCAGAACTGGTACAGTGCTAATGTATATTCTTATGTAATACAGTAGAGAAACGCCTGGGTTACAATCACTCTCAACTAATGAGTGCTGGCCCCCTCTTTTCTTTTTTGCTGCTCATTACCAGGATCTAAGAGTCACAGTTTCATTGGTTTGTTGGTGTTGTAGGTGGTTATAAACACATCACCGCAGGTTTTCATATCAGCATATATTATAGCGACCAAGGAATCATGGAGAGCTTTTGTTTGAGCATTGTCTATGGTTTTAACAGAGTAGAGGTGAAAGAATATACGACCTTGGCTCTCAGCTTTTTTGATCACTGTGAGCAGAGCTACACATATGCAGAAATATATGCATGTGCATTAGAATACTGTTATCTTAAATACATGAATTAAATGATGGAAGGGGAGCTCGTGTGTCACAAGTTTCTTTAGTCTACTCTGCTGGCATTTTAAAGACTTAATAATTCAACACATTATTTTACTGAAGACCAATGATTGTATATAATCAATTTTCTGTTTAATTTGCACCCATAGACTTTAAAAACCATTATTGGAAATTAAAAAGGCCTGTTAGCCATTCACAGAAGTCATACAAGTCTGCTATCCATTGTGTTTTTTGTCTTTGGTTTTCCTTATTCCTGAGAAGGTCTTTTTCTGTCTGCTGTAGCATGTTTATAACCAGCAAGAGGTTGGAGAGTTGCTGGCAAGGCTGGACTTGGGAAACCGCACTAAGATTGGTCAAAAGGGTTCCTCAGGCCTGTCCAAAGCTGTCGCTGCATTTGGCATTGTGGGTAAGTGTAGTCTCTACTCATCACCTTCACCTTTAAAAGCATTAGTTCGACAGGTTTGAGTGCTGACCTGGTTTTACATGCACTAAATAAAAATAAAAAACACTGTAAGAAAATAAAAAAACACACTAGCTTAATTCATCTGTTTTATAAATGTATGTAGTTTGCGTTTCTGGTTTAAATTTACATTAATGATATTACATTTACGGGCAAAACGCAACACTATCTGGAAACTATTTTGGGACCTTTTTTCCATACTATTAAAGAAGGTAAACTGACCTTGGTGGAGACACAAATTTTGTAGGGCTAGTCACATTGACCCAGACATTTTTTACTTTTCCTGCATGAATAAATTAAATCCACCTTTCCACTGTAGGTGCCATCTGTATTCTCACACATCTATTTACTGAAGTCAGTGGGTCATTGGGCTTAAAAGAGTACAGTCTACTCTAAAAGCATCTCTCCGCCTGGCACATTTTTTATTACACCTTGTAATGATTACCATTATCCTAACTATATTCTTATGTACTTTCATGTGACTACTGACGACAGACTTTGTCAGTCTGACCCATCTCTGGCAGAAAGAAAGCAAATTAACTTGTGTAGTGGATGCGGTAGTCTGGCAGTCAAGTGAATGGAAATGGGTTGAGGAAATGTCTTTTTATTTCAACAACACACATAAATACTCTGCAAATTTGTTTTATTATTGGTCTTCACAAGCTATAACATATGCACAATGCAGGTTCTGCACAGTGCAGAGTGGTTAGCACTCCTGCCTTACAGCAAGGTCCTGAGTTTGATCCCTGGGCAAAGCAGTGTGGAGTTTGCACAATTACATATAATAGAAATAATTTGTAATGTTGACCTTTGCTAGTATTTATTAAGCGTCCCAAAATGAACACCACAGTAAGTACCTAGCTAATGGGTAAGGTTTTAATTTGTGTCACTGTCATAAAATGCATAACCAATAAAAAAAAAAACAGACCAGAAAACCTCATTCAGATCCTATTTACTTTTTCTAGCCACATAAAGGGTATCCTACAAATGGCATTTAAAAGAAGCTTTTTCTAATAAGTGATGAAAATGCAACATTCTTATAAACCTTAATAATTGCCTACATGTTAACAGGCTTTGTACGGTTCCTTGAGGGCTATTACATTGTCTTGATCACAAAACGCAGAGAGATGGCTGACATTGGGGGCCACTCCATTTACAAAATTGAAGACACTAGCATGATCTACATCCCCAATGACTCGGTCAGGGTCACACACCCTGATGAAGCAAGGTACTAACTCAGCCCTCCGTGCAAAATTACAAGAACAAATGTGCAGATCAACTCTATGTTCAGCACTGCAAGTATTTTAACAAGTCTCTTCTTTTGTAGATATGTGCGAATCTTTCAGAATGTGGACCTGTCCAGTAATTTCTACTTCAGGTAGTTATAGACCTGGACAAATCCATCCGTTTTCTGCTATTTAGTTTTCATGTGCAAAAGGTTAAGGTACAAAAAGATAACGCTTAGAATCATTAAAGTTTTTTTACCTAAATTTTTTGCCTTGTTGCGCTTGAGCACCATCCTCAATCAAAGATAACCTACTTAAAAAAGATTCTAGTTATGTCAGAAAATGTACATACTTCTTTGTCATAACTTAACGTGATAATCGGTTTGAAAAAAATAAGGATGGTAATAAGTTCTGTGTCCATACTCATTCTAACGTATCTTCTGTCACGTTTAATGTATCCCTGCAGCTATAGTTATGACCTGAGCCACTCACTACAGTACAACCTGACTTTGCTACAAAGGCCATATGAACTGTGGTCATCAGGGTCTGTCTCCGCTGATGATGAGATACACACAAAAAGCAAGCAAGACTGCTTTGATATCTTTGAAGATGAAGGTCTGCCCACACAAGGTGAGCAGAAGTTTATTAAAGGCTTGAATGTACTTTTTCTATTGAGTGTGACTACACGAACTTAACAGTCACATGAACAGAGCTGTATAGACATTCTAAGCAGAGGTTGTAGTTGTTTTATTTATGATGTAAATTTAGTTTGCAAAGATCTTAAACGAGAAAAAGAAAGCACAGTAAATAGTGGCTCCACAATATCTTGCAGCAATGGAATGTGTTTTTCTACAATTGGAAAATGTTTTTAGAAAACTATAATAGTGTCAAATTATTTTTTACTCAAGATAAAGTGCTTACATGAGGACCTTACAAACTAAAAACTAACTCTCAAAGCTCCATTTTCTTTTTTTCTAAATATTGACTCACCAAATCTGAGCTTCTGTTCTCCATTACTTTTGACTAATTGGGCCTGGTGACAGTTAAGTAATCCAGAGGTTTTATGTGTTCCTGCTTTTCTGCCACAGTGGTTTACGGTCTCCGGAACGACCCGTACTACAAGTACGTCTGGAACGCAAAGCTGCTGGAGCGAGTCAAGGACATAGTGCATCCTGACTGGCTCATGTATATAATCCACGGATTTTGTGGCCAGTCTAGTATCCTTTTACCCTTATTTTGTTTGAGATTTGCATAAAATACAATGCATGTGCTTGTTTTTTATTATTATGTCAATGTGTGTACTGTCTTGTACAAGCCCCAAGAAAAATGAGAAAATCTTTATAAAAAAGGTCTGTGGGAAGAATAGTTTACTGATAGTCAGAGATAAAAGTAGATCCTAAGTGAACTCGGACTGCTCTAGCTCTTGTCTGCAGTGCTCACTTGAACTGAGAGTGGCCTTCATCTGAGCACGTAGACTACACTGTGGGCTGGATTCACCGCACATCTAAAGTATTTAAGCAGTGTTTATCAGGTATACAAACCATTGGCACTGGCATAATCTTCCCATCTGTTAACTGCAGAGAAAATCAACAAAGTAAATATTTATTTAGATGAGCAGCCCCAGCACTGTTTGTTCTTGGATTCAAGATTCATAGTTTGACACATTTCTGTCTTTAGTGTCTCTTTTCCAAAGCCAGACTTTGTCTTTAAGCTTAAACTTAACCGAACACCAAATTATGCACTATTGATGCATGAGCTGCTGCTGCACACAATGCTTTAGGCTCAATTAGAGTTGATTTCTTACCCTAGAAATCTACCATGGGTTACTTACACCAGAGATGTCTGTAATTATTCATTAACATTTACTCTACATAAATCCCAATAATCAACATATCCACTCTCCAACAACATTTCCAGTCATCAACAGTGTTGTTGCCACTCTCCCGCTGCGTGGGCACTTTGACTTTACATGATTCCTGGAAACAGAGCTTTATTTCTGGTAAACATTAGTGGATATTAGATGACAAAAAAGCGAGACTTGGCAGATTTCGCTGGCTTGAAACTGATGTGGCTCCTATGGGATATAGTTTAGAAGGCAATAAAGGCAATAAATACCTTGTTTGTCATTTATGTTTTTGAAAGATATATTCCTTTACCCATGACTGCAGAGCTTCTGATTTATGGTCATCCTGTTCACATCACCCTCATCGCCAGGCGCTCGAGTAAATTTGCTGGGACCCGTTTCCTCAAAAGAGGAGCCAACTGTGAGGTACAGTGGTTGCCTAGGTAACGTCAATGAATACAGGGAATGCAGGGGACTCAGGGCCACCAGAAGGACTGAGATGACTCAGAGAGATTGTGGGGGGTTAATCTAGCACACCGCCTCTCCTTTAAGTATGCGTGAGTGTACGTGTGGGTGATCATTGGGATTCAACTATACTGTACGGCCCCTTAAAAGCATCTACATTAAACACGTGTGATTCTACACAACATCTAAAAGTAATTAAATATTTAACTATACCGTTATTAGGCAAGTTATGCATTTCTGCCAATTACTCATGAGTGTTGCCTTTATTCTAACCTATAACAAGTTCTACTGTTCAGTTAAGTATGACAATGAAAATGGGCTTGAACATTCTCTGATGCCACTTTTATGGTGATTGACCCACTGATTAATTGCTACAAGATGAAACATTAAATTGTCCATTACAAATGTATTATATAATGTATATTATATTGTAAATTGCTCCTACTAAACCTTTAGCTTGGTAAACTAATGCATGTTAGTTAATAAGTGCTGAACAATTCAACTTTTTTTTCTTTTAAGTGGTGATGCTCTTCTGTTTTCTAGGGGGATGTGGCAAATGAGGTAGAGACAGAGCAAATTGTCCATGATGCCTCAGTGATGTCCTTTACTGCGGGAAGTTACTCCTCATATGTGCAAGTGCGAGGGTCCGTCCCCTTGTACTGGTCCCAGGACATTTCCACCATGATGCCAAAACCACCTATACGACGTAAGACTATCCATTAACCTGGTGTTTATTCCTTATATAAAAGAAGGATTACCGGTCTATTGGTTTTCTGTTCCAGTGCCAAATGGAAATAATTTACTCATATTGACTGTGTAGTTTGAACATAAAAACAGATGACACATCGAGTCGTCTATCCATTGTACAGACATCATACAATACCACAGTAGATATTCAATCTTTTCTGTACGTTTGCGATAAACTGTTTGTTTATGATTCTCCCAGTTGACATAAATAACTTGGACATGGCAGAAAGAAGTAATTGAAAAACTGTACATGAACTAATAGCTTCTCTTTAAAGCCAAAGAAAAAGTAGGTGAAGCAAGGACGGCCCCCTATTGGTTTCCATCTTTGTGTCTATTCTCCTTTGACATCAGATGCAGAATAACAAGAAAACAACAGGCCAGGGGGTGTTGATAAAGTCAGACAGTGGTGCAGAAAGACCACAAAGCTTGCATGTGTTGACAATACTTTTGATAAATTAGAAAATCTTTCTTTAGAGTTTGCCCTTTAATTTGTCCTTAAAGGACATGCCTTTGCCCTTGTGTATCAACGTCCTTATCTTTAAAAACAGACCTTACCTGACATTTCTTAAATAAAGCCTCTCTACCTGACTCCCCTCTGCCTGTGTAAGCCTTAATAGCAGCCAAATGTGTTAAAATGATCTATTCTAGAGCATTCTGTGTCTCAATGTAATGAAAACACTAACAAACTAAAAAAACTATATTTTGCTGATTTCCAGCACATCTTGTTCTAGATTCAAGGCTTTAGTAAAATGTTAGAAAACATATTTTCTAGCGGAGCTGAAAAAAATTGTATAATAACATTTCAGATCAGATCTCAGAGTTCTATGTAGCTGGCCATGGGCTACACATAACAGCATCACTGGACAAATCTATGTCAGCATGTCTGTACATTCACAAAAGGCAGTGTATATTGCAACAACCCTCACCATTTACCCCTTGAACATGGCTCTGCTGCTGCTTTCAATGCTTGTGTAAAATATTTATGGCCAGTCTAAAGTGGATAAATGCCTCGGTTGAGAAAAGTGTAATCTTAATTGATTTTACAACTTCATCTGTGTCACTATTTACCTGCCATTCCATAGGTACCATAAACCTTTTATAAGCCATTCTTAGGTTGTTGTATACTAGTATATGGCCTTTTGAAACCATGGGCATTGGACAAAACACAGAAGAAATCCAGGTGGAAAAGTGAGCTTGAGTTACAAGATTTAAAAAAAGTGACTGAGTGGCTAAGCACCAACTGACCCACTTTTCCTAAATGGCCTTTTAGCTTCTTAAATTTGTTCAATACAGTGCGGGCGGCAGGTGTGTGGGGTTTTGCATGAGTGGCATTAGGGGAGTCAAATGAACGGGGAATAAAAGTAGACACCTGAACCAGAATTCAATCGTAACAATGAGGACCTTGAGTGTTTGACTTGAGACCTCTCATTTTTCACACAGATAATGTTTATTTAAATGTAAAAATACAATGAAAATACTTCTGTTAAGTAGCTACAGTAGTTTCTATCTTTGCTGTCCATTTTGATATGTGTATGCTCATGTGTATCATACTATATATTTACTCTGGTATTCCAGAAGAATCTCTTAACAAAGGATTTCCTACTCATTGAGAGATTTGGCTTACAACTGAGCTGTTTCATAGTAGTTTGACAGACTCTTGACTTCTCTTTTAGTGGACCAAGCTGACCCATATGCCCATGTAGCAGCGCTCCACTTTGACCAGATGCTGCAGCGATTTGGATCACCCATTATTATTCTCAACCTGGTTAAGGTAATACACATCCTTGCTTAGCTTGCTAGGATTCTGCGTTTAAATGTAAACTATAGTGCATAAAAACATGCAGTTAATTGACCAAAGCAGTATGGAAATGGATATCCTTTAAGAGAGATGTAAATGGGTGGATACAACATCTGGAACTTACTTACTTAACTTAACTTAATTGAACTAATTGAATGAAAGATATTTTTGCTGCAGTTAATGAATTCTTACTGTTAGTTATTGTGATTTGGATGTGCTGCAGAAAAATCATCCAACATATTGTGTGGCTGTAATATTATAGCACAGTATTTAAATGAAACACAAGAATAATGATCATTTACATCATCATTCATTTGCATTTGCTATCTGACAGTTTTATTCCTTATCTTCATCCCAGCGAGAAATACAGATGGGCCTTTTATCATTTGAGCCTGTGGTCTAATTCATACACAGATACTGACGCACTTGGGCACCCAGCCATATGCACTAGAGCCAGGGTTTTGCACTCACGTTGTCACTCACAAGGCAAGCTGGGAGACAAGAGACCAATCCCAGACCTGGGTGGTCCGCACAAGCCATGGCCATGTGATCCTGGTGGACTGTGGGTAGTAAGGAGGGAGGGGACACTCTGCTCATTCAGTCCTGCTCCCAGTACAGCACTGATGGTCTCTTAACTCTGTTGTTATACATTACAAACAATTCTAAGATGCTCTTTTGTGTCATTCAAGTCGCACACTCAAACTTTATGTGGTGATGTGGGTACAGTGGTTTGCACCTGTGTACAGCATGTGCACTATTGTTGCCATTTGTGCATGTGACGTCTATCTATCTTTTATGTGCAGCTGAAAAGTGTTTGCAATGTTGTGCGCCAGACTGTATGACACGCTGGGCTGAATGGCCGAAATGCATGGGTAATTTGACTGGGTTCTTTGCCTCTGCTTAATGTGTGAATGGGTATGGGAGCTGTTAAATGATGCATCCGATTATCACCCGGGGTGATCAGTCAAAGAGCCCCATGAATAGTCTGAGTACATGGGAAATAACTTAATGGCCAGTGTGGCCGAGGTCACAAAGGAACATTATATTTCTATTTCTTTATTATTTCTGTCATGATGATTATCCGTTTAGTTACATTTTATAATTTCTGTCAAAGCATATGGTAAACAAAAGGGAGCCTCAAATTTAGTGGCAGATACTTTCATTATTCTGCTTTGTGCAACTCATTCATTTTCAAGCCCATGTGCACCTTCTAAAAACTTATGACATAACATAATTTCAAATAAATCTATGGTTCATTTTCTACTGTTTATCTCTTTGGGGGTCGTGGGGGGCTGGAGCCTGTCCCTGCTGCATAGGAGGTGTGACAGTTAAATCACAAGTCACGTTCCTGGTGAATGAATGTGAGTTTGAATGGTTGTCTGTCGTTGTTTGTCATTGTACGACATGATTGGAAGTGTTAGCCTTGAGATTAAGGATAGTGGTAGAAGAATAATCGTATATAGGTTAGAAGATGCATAAATGTAAAGAGTCTTTTTAGCCATTTAATGATAGTCTTGTAATAAACACTTCTTGTGAAAAAGAAACACAGTTGTAAAATTAGGGGTTGAATTGTGGTACTTTTTTGATTTGAGTGGTGGGTTAGTTAGGAAACTGGGGTTGGATTAAATAAGTTTTTTTTGGTTCTGTTTACTGATTTAAATCCTTATTATTATCTCTGCTGGTTAATTATTACCCAATGCCCTGGTGTCCTCCATGATAACCATGATTTTAAGTCAAGACATTTTATTATAATTTAGGCTTTGCAATTGAAACCATATGTTAGGAAAAATGTATTGGTGAGTCGTAACAGTGAATAGATTGACCAGTTTGCCAGGCCAAAGTTTTGTAAATAATGTTTCCCTTGACATTTTTAGCATATTGTAAGCTGCTGTCCTGATTATGCCTGCAGGTGTGTGAACTAGATAAAGGCTTCATATTTGATTGTAATCTTCTATAGAATGACATTTCTTTTGTGGCATAGTAACCTTTTATTAATTGATTTGGGTGACCCACTTTATTATGTACGTGTGGCTAAATATCATAAATTGAGCCGTTTATGTAAGTGATGCAGACTGTTTTGATGATGGCAGGTTTTATACAATATTATTTTATATAATAAGAAAAGTTGTTGGAAAAAGTGTCTAAAACAACCTTGTCACATGTCTGCTCACATTTTCACAGCTTCTTTTACACCCTCGGAATTATAAACGATAGTTCTACAGTCGTAGCCTCGTTGATGAAACTTAATCAGAGTGTTAGTGTGCACGTGTTAACTGTTTCCTTTTTTTTTTTCTGCACAGAAACGGGAAAAAAGGAAACATGAGAAGATTCTGAGTGAAGAGCTTTACCCTGCTGTGATCAACCTAAACCAGTTCCTCCTCCACAGCACTGCATTGAATACATCGCCTGGGACATGGCACGCTACACCAAGAGGTTGTGACAGTCTTGGGTTCTGTTTAAATAGGTGACAAAAATCAGAATAGGATGTAAAAAAAAATGCTCTGTGGTCAAACATGAAATGGTGTACATTTACTGTCATACCTATTGTGACTGTAAAGCTATGTGTTATTTTGTGACCATTTTCAAAGTTTCTTTTCGGTCTATTTCAGCAAGTTGTGCAATGTTCTCGACCGTCTGAGCATGATAGCAGAGAACGTAGTGAAAAGGACAGGTTTCTTTATAAACCGCTCCGACTTCTACTGTCAAACCCTGAGGCCAGATGACAGGTGAGATCTAGCTGATATAATGAAGCAACAATATTACAGCATTTTCTTGTGTATTCCATCAGTTAATGTCAGTACATTTGTTAATATTGCAAAATTTATACAAGAGGCTATGTTCATGATTCATTTGCTTAGACACTTCTTTAAAGTCATTACCAGTTAGACAAGGTTAAAAATGAGAACCAAAATTCTCATGCACTATAGATGAGTGAAAATACAAAGAGAGAAAAAAATAAATAAAATCACCCACGTGTTAAAGCACACCACCATCTTTGCTAATTTGAACACCACTTAGTTTTTCCAAGTGTCTGCGCAGTTATATTCGTGAATCAACGTTGCTTAGTTTAAAAAATCGGGACAGATTGAATTGTTAATGGAAATTACAGTATCCCTAATGCGGCTGGTGCTGGCGAGAGCATAGTGCTAATAGGTTGAGCAGATTGGCGCCCATGAACCTAATGCATGGCTCTTCCACCGTCTGCATGGCTTAATAACATTCAGCCAGAATTTCCCTCTGTTATATAATCCAACGACCATGCCGTGGCTGGTATTTATTACTTTAATATGCATCACCCAAAGCTTTCTGGTTTCACATGCGCTCATACACACAAACAGAAACCTCACTTTAATCACCTTGCTCTTCATTTTAATCAGTATGGCACTTATTGTTTTCCCCTGGGCTTACATTTGCTCATGAACAAAGAGGATAGACTTTGATTGATGTTGCCTTTTGAATGAATAATAATAGGCTTGTCTCTTATTACACAGAAATATTCAAATGTTTTGTCTGTTGCACATCGGTCACTGAGTTTATACCTCCTCAGCCCAATACAAATATCTACCAACTCTCCCTTCCTTTTTGTCATCACGTGGCAATTCTTTTCTTAAAAACAAGGTGGCGATGCATAGAAAGTGTAATGAGTCCAGTTTCCCTTTTAAAACAAACATATCAGGTCTATTCTTGTGCTGTATGTTATTGAACTTGATTTGAACTGGTAATAAATATGTAATGTGTACATAGCTATTTAAATCCTGTGCCTTTTATCATATGAGTTGATGGGTTATGAAAGTGAGTTGATATGAAATGATAAAGCATGTTCAATTGTTAAATATCTTTATTTTAACATCCTAAATGATCTATTAAACAGGTGGGAAGATGTAGGTGGGCATATTGCTGCCAGTGGACGCCTACAGGTATGCAAAATACTGAAGATACATACTACATACAAGTACAAACTACTCTCGATGAAAAAACATAGCATTATAACTAAATAGTAATGGGATTCATGCATTGATGTAATTGTAGTTTCTGTTAAAGTAGTCAAAGGGAGTTATCCTTAAACTTCTTTAATTTGGTCTCGTATTTTGTTACACTTGTGTTTGTAGACTGGAGTGTTACGGACAAACTGTGTGGACTGCCTAGATCGGACCAACACAGCACAGTTCATGGTGGGGAAGTGTGCTCTGGCGTATCAGCTTTACGCACTAGGAATGATCGACAAACCCAAGCTTCAGTTTGATACCGATTGTGTAAGGTAAAAGTATTTTGTATTTCTGTATTTTTTATTGACTTACCAGAGAATGAGCCTGGTAATTCCCTCGGATACACAGTTTATTGTTTAAATGTTTTTTTGCATTGTGTGCGTCCCCAGGTTATTTGAGGAGCTGTACGAGGACCATGGAGACACTCTTTCACTGCAGTACGGCGGATCCCAACTGGTCCATAGAGTCAAGACCTACCGCAAGATCGCCCCCTGGACACAGCACTCCAAGGACATCATGCAGACACTGTCACGATACTACAGTAATGCTTTCTCAGGTATGTCCAACATAAAAACATCATGTTTAATGTTTATTAAGACCACTTTTAACAAAGGTATACTTCATTAATGAATGAAATTAAAACATTTTTATTCATTATTCATTCAACATTTTCAGCTGCTATCATTTATGCTATAACTTAAGGGGCCACTTATTTAAATATTGTCTGTTATCTTTATGTAATCTGTTAAATGATGATGACATTTTCCTTAACAGGCTTACTTTGAAAGTGTTATTCAAAAATAATATTTGATAGGATAATGAATTTTGTACAACTTACACAGAAAATTAACCATTGTAAGACAAATTAGTGAACCTATTTCACAAAACAGGCTTTCTTTTTATCCACTCCCACACGTAATTACTGTTAGATCAATGAAAGTCCTTAAAAATAATACTTTAATACCCTTTTGCGCTCACAGTAGTAAAACATTTTCTAATATTTCATTTCTATTAATGTCTTCTCTGGAGAAACTTGTTTGACCTGAATATTCTCATTCTTACTGTACACAATAAACTTTTATGGCCACCGTGGCACTTATTACAAATGATAACAAAGACAGAAGAATAAAACCCCACTGTTTGACCTAGAAAGTCAGTCACGTATTCTTTTCATTTTGATTCATGTTAGTCACTCTTTTAATAAACAACTCTTATTATGTTTGGTTGGTGACAATGGGAAGCACAGTCAAAAGAACCAGTTCATTCAGCTGTCTTACCTACATAGAGATTTAAGGCTTGTCCTACATACACATATTCAACATTAACATGCAATATTACCTGAGTGTCCTCAAGTTGTCTCCCTGCTGCTTTATTATTTGCACGCACTCACTAAATTAAGGCCATTTCAACAAATCCTCAAACTTTGGAGCGTCTGTATCCACTTTGTACACCTTTGTACACCTGCCCTTTACTAGAGGTACTATAATTTTCATACATTTACTGCTAAATAACAATTCTGTTATGCTAGACAATAGTAGTTATTCATGGTAACCACTCTTAGTCACAGTGATGATAATACAAAATTAATGTTTAAAAATATTTCAGTCGCTCTGCCTTTTGAATACATAATTAGGCTGTCTGTTTCAAAGTGCTGCTTAAAAAAAACATTATTTTGTCTGATATGAACGGTAATATCAAAGCACAAAATCCAAATTGTGAATGTTTTTGATGGTTACGGTAGAAACCACCAATAGAAACACTATTGACCAGCATCTATCGTTACTTAAAAACACATACACGGTATGTTTTTTGTGCTTTTTTCGAGCACCATTTCTCTATGAGTCACAGTATATTGTGAACACAATAACAACAGTCTCTCAATTCTTATTATCATTTCATTTGTAGAGACGGTAATGCTTGTGATCCATAAATGACACTATTTAATGACTCTATTTAAAATTAGGTAGCTAGTGAATAGGCTCGATGACTATTTTTAATACAGCCCAATTACTTAATTATCTAAGATGTGCAGTGCACACGTGCCTTCACAGAGAATGGATTAAATGGCAGAGAACAAGGCAACATGTGAAACACGTGCCACACGCTGAATACACAGACACTCTGATACACAGATTATCTCCACGCGCTCGCACAAACAAACATGAAGCACGACGCTACAAAGGCTTTTTGCTCATATCTTATCTGTTTGTGTAAACTGGACATAGTTCAATCTGTTCTTAAGAAGCTACCAAGCTAGCTCCAGTTGTCACGCTGAAGACAAAGTTGATATTAAATGTGTATATTTAGTAAGAGAATAACAAGTTTATGTTTTGTATGCTTTACTCTTTTACAGATGCTGACAGACAGGACGCCATCAACTTATTTCTTCAAGTCTACCAGCCATCAGAGTCCAAGCCACACCTATGGGAACTGCCCACTGACTTCTACCTCCATCAAGGCAGTACTATGGCCCTCCCTCAGGACAGACGGAGGTACACACACATGTAGCTTTCTTAGAATGCTACATTTACAGTACATTGCCTTATTTAGTGATCATTGTTTAAAGTTTTGACTTATTGGCTACACACTGTTAATGTGCACACGTTTCTATTGTCCTGCAGACATAAAGCTAGACCTAGTTTTGTTTTACTTTTAACGTATTTCTAGCACCACAGCCACACATGGCTCACCCACTACATCACAATAATTCTTAGAAACTGCTCAGATTGAATACAAGCTAGAAATACTTGTTTCTCAGAAAGTGGCCCAGCCAAGGCGAGGAAGTTTGTATAGCACAATTCATACATACATACAGCAATTCAATTGTGCGTTGCAAAAAGAAGAGAGATGGGTCAGAAATACAATTATCAATAAAATTAATTAAAAATAAAATAAAATGAATCACTTAAGCCAAAACTAAAAGAGAAGCGTGCAGATAAAAAACGTTCAGGTGTCATATGCTTAGTTAAACAGAACGGTTTTCTGCCTGGACTTAAACATTGTCAGAGTAGCAGTGACAATTTTCTATGTAGGTTATAGCTCAGAGGAGTTCGATTCCACATCCTGCTGTGAGAGGTGTTAATATCTGTTTGTCCTGTGTCTAGCTACACGCTGTGGTGGACACAGGGAATTCTGTCCTACCTTCCCGTGCCCTATGATGAAGGTAATTCAACTTTTTGGACTCTTTGTTCATCTCTCTAGAGTAATAAGATGTAGTTAAAAAGAAGGTATCTGGGCTTAGTGTTTTGTCCAGACCTGGATGAGTCTGTTTGTAAGTGTATTAACTACAAAAGAGGCAGTCTGCAGACTACAATACAGAGAAATATTTTGAATAGGGCTGCACAATATGTTACAAGTTCTGTATATCCTTATCTCAGTATTAACAATCACAATATTCATATTGCAGTAATGCTTTACTCTTATTGTTATTAACCTTTTCTTATTTCCAATTGTAAAAAAAAAAAGCTTTCAATCAAACTGTGGTGCGTCCAAATGTTAAAGTCGTGGTTTAGACCTGGTTTATTCCTACATTTAGTCCTAGTTAGTTGATCCAGAGTGTTATACATTTCTTTTTCCTACGTAAAAAGAGCATTCAATTATCACATTATTGTAATGCACAATTTTCCAATATCATTCAGTTTTTGTGTTTTAAAATAAAATGTGTCTGGATTCCCTTCCCTTCACAGCAATTTTGTGTAAAATCCTGTCTGAACAATTTGCTTTGTGGCTCTTACAGTTACTTTGAGGGAAGACATGTCATTTTTCTGCCAAATAGTAATATTTGAATCATTGATACCAAGCATGCTTCCTCCACAAAGCCTCAAATAATGTCAAAGCTGTATAGTAGAATAAAATAAAAACCATATTCTTCAACACAGCCTTGCATTTCTGTCTTTGCTTTCAGTCCACTGTGAAGCCACCATGAAAAAATACAAGTAAAGAAAGTGAGCCGTTTTGATGAAAGCATTGACATCTACACAGAATTCTTCAAACCGTATGAGCTCACCTCCTTTGACGACACGTTCTGCATTGCTATGACCAACTCTGCAAGGTGGATACACGTTCACAGCACATGATAAATCGAGACCTAGTTTTTGTTTGTGTCATACTTTGATTAAAATCATCTGATGAATGATGTGCCAAATATTCATTAGCTCATATTAAACTCATACCGCAGGATATTATTTAATATGTTTTCCTCTTGTGTATGTTCATAAAGAGAGTTTATGCCCAAGACGGTTGGAGTGGATCCAAGCCCATTTACAGTTCGCAAGCCAGAGGAAACGGGGAAATCAGTGCTGGCGTGAGTGCATATTACAATTCGGTATTAATTCTGTTGCTGCTGTTTTGTTCAAATTTCCATGTCACAGTGTCCTCTCACTTACACATTGGTTTGGCACAGTTTTTATGAAAGTATGGTTCTGTTCTTACTTTTTCCTTGTGTTAGATACTTAAGTTTGTTAATAAACATGCCCTGTACTATTGAACATATTTGAATATGTAGCTTAACGGCTCTTTGTTGTTACACATGTACCACACAGTCGTCATGAACACTCATGAACACTCATGGTAGAATGTTTCAGGCTGTGAGTAGGTTAAATAGGCTTCTGAGGAGACTTTGAAAACAACCGCATTGTATGTATTTCTAGGGAACAGTATTCATAAGGAGTAGGCGTTTTTCCAAGAGTTAGTCAGATTTTGAGCTGGGAAAGCCCACCTTTGATGATAAAGTTTGGTAAAATTACACTCTTAAGTATTGTTGTATACACAAGTGCATCATTGAATTGAATTGCTCACCAAATCTACCGGTAACAAAAATCACACAATCCCTTTTAATGAGTATTTCCCTTCTCATGTGCAAAGTTAAATGAGGATTTTTGATTATATAATTTGTGGGACACATTTTTATTAGGGTTTTAATCTATTTTAAGTTGTCAGAGTAGAGATGAGTCACATGGCTTTATTGTCCTTTAAATGTAAGACACACCATATTAATTGGTGGAGCCATTTGAGGGAGCTCTGAATGCAACCATAGAAAAGGTTAAAGGTCCTACCCATTAGTCCCGGTGTGGCACAAACGAAGAGGCATATGGTTTTTGACCGAATACACACCCTTATGTAAGCCCTTACTTTGTTTACTTTCTTCTTTTCTTTTCTTTTCATTCAAAATAAATGGATTGGCATATCCAACCTCTTTTCAACGGTTTTCATTTTTCATCCACAAACTCAAACTTCAATAACGTGTTCTACCAATCCAACACCAATGTGCCAGAGCAGTTATTTTTATGGACTGTGAATATCAGTTAAAAACATGTCTACAATCCTCATTCTATGTCTGTGTCAGCAGCAACAAGAGTAATAAAGAGGAGACTGTAATCCAGAGGAAAACAGCAGCCAGTGCACCCCCTGCCCCCAGCGAGGAGGCCATGTCCAGCACCTCAGAGGATGACTCTGAGGAGGACCGGGACGACGACGCATCTGTGTCTCAGCGCTCCACGCCCATCAGGCTGCTAACAGAGGCTGGGGAGAGCAGTCGCACACAGGAGGTATGCAGTCACTTAGGGTAACTTTAATAAATTCTATTTTTTTAATTGTAATCAAGACAACATTTTCATTTAATCAAGATATGAGTTCATAATATTACCCAGACCTTATTATAAACTAAGAAAAATGTATGTTGAGAGCTTCTTTTAAAATAAAAAGCCTTTTGGGATCTTTCAATATCCATTAAGGACCTCAGGGAAACATCATTATCATTATTGCTGCCAGCTCTTTTTCAACTCTCAAAAGCATTTTAGATTCCCATTTCAGTATGTCATTTCGATTATGTTTTTCCCTCCTCAACTGTTTGCGTCAGAAGGAGTAGTAACATCTAAATCAAGCTCGAGTGGCAAAGCTCCACTCAAAAGAAAAGTGTTATTAGCTGTATCAGTGAAAGTAAAATTAAAGGCGCTTTGCCAATATAATTATATACTGTTCTACTTTGCAACCGTCCTGTTTTTCATTACTTACCCTTGAAAATCCGTTTGCTATCTTGTTTCTGTGTCAATCATTCTGAATAGCGCTTGTAATTTACAGAGCTGCTTTTATCCTACTTAAACCACATAAGCTGCACAATTAACTTAATATACTGTAAGTAACCCAGATCTTCCATTATCTAGTCAGAAAGAATAACCTCGTTTTGTATTGTATATCTGTATTTTACAAAAGCCTTTTCGTAGTTCTCAATGACTGAAATTACTATTTAAACCAATAACTAAAAATAATTTTCCCTAGATTTTGGCATCTCTGCTCAAAATGTACAGGACTAAACAAATGATTGCCTTGCTACACTTTTTATTAATAGGTGGAGGTGCATGCATGTTCTACATTAGAATATATCTTTTTCGAATAAGTATTTTTGTCTCTTAATAAATGACAAAGAAAGTAAACACAATCATTTGTCCAATGTAAAAAAATAAAAAAATAAAGTCAAAACCAGACCAATAAAAGGTGTACAGACTGTACGACAAGACTACAATTGCTAGTTATCCATCACAAATGTACTGTCACAACTTCCTTAGCTCTTAAAAATTCTCTTCTTTACACTATTATATGCTGAATTTGATTTATGTTCAGAAATTGTGGTGTATGAATGGCATTAAAAATCCTGGTAGCCAAATGTTTTCATATAGATAACACTGTTTAACTTAAGACTGAACAGTGGACAACAAGTTTTATTGATTTAAAAGTGTCTATTTTACACCTCAGGAGGAGAGGGTTCACGTTTATATCCTGTTGACCCAGATTTCATGGCAGTACAAGAGCACATTAATCAGCGCAGGTACTGTAGTAGGGCAGTGTGTCAGATACTCAGAAGAAATGGCACCTTTTTTCAAATCACTCGCTCCAGACTCTATTAAATGGGGTAGAACTGTTAAATAGTAGGGCTAGCAGGCTTAAATGGGTTCGATCAATGATGTAACTATGGTTCCAGGTGGTATTTACAGCCATGAAATCAGTAGGAGTGAGTTAACACCCCTTTAGCTCATGGCCTTCATCCCATTTCTATTAACTGTCTTTCAACTTGTGTCCAAGAGGTGACCACTTTGGACTTTTTTGCCCTGAATTGTCGGGGTCATTATGTATGTCATCCACTGCTATTTTGGTGTTAAATTCTGCCATTAAATCTCCGCTGACGTTGCGTGAGTGCTTTTTGGTGTTTGCGTAATGTATTTAGTGGATCTGTGGCGTCACACCTTCCTCTTGACTGCAGCAGCTTTAAGTTAGGCACTTGGGAATCTCGAATTCTCAACTTTTAAAAGCCCAGTATACAGGCCTCTCTCTGATGTAATGTACAGTATATATAATAGGATAATTTTGCATAATCCACAAATCAGAGGTGTTTGATACTTTACCTAATATGCTTTTGGTAAATTTTTATTCCTACATGGGAAATTAGAATTTTAAGTTGATGTAAGTTTTGCTGCTTAAGCGACATGGACAGCAGGAATCAGTTTTACTCAGTCCCATCAGTTTTTTAATATGTTTTTATTAGTCGTCAGTAAAATTCACAGTGCTTCCTCTTTAATCCTGTCTAAGTTTCAAAGACTTGCATCTAATCTTTTTTATCATCATTATTAGGTTTGGATGAAAACCTGTCTCAGCATGACTTTAGACAATTAGACAGTAGGTAGCTGGTTAATTTCAGTCAGGGCTGAAACTTGCATAAAGACGCATAACCATTCAGACTCACATCCACCTACTAGGTCATGTCATGGGTTGGTGGGAGAGGATCTCTGGGGATCTCCAGACAAAAACCAAACAGGCACATGGTAAGCATGCAAACTGGCCATGGATAGAATTGAATCAAACCTAAACCTAGTTGCTCTAAAGACTCAAGAGTGCAAAGAGTGTTTTGTTTTTACATCGTCATTTTTAAAAATATTTATGGCTTGGCCTTATTGTATTTCAAAGCTCTTTGCAAGCAAAAAAATCCAAACATTTATTATTATTGCCCAGATATCTTTTATAATGTATTTTGTCTGGGAGCGCCTCGGTCTTCTTAAGCCCTTCAGGAAGGAGCAGCTCATGAATATTTGGGGCCAGGCTGCTGCTATTGCTCACGTGTTGAGTGCACAGTCCCTTGCCCACATCTCGAGTCACTGCCTTCGAGCTTGTCCCTGAGAATGGATTGCCAGGGCGGCAGCAAAACATAAAACTGTTGAAATATTTAAACAGTAGAGTTAGTACATGTGCCATGTAATTACACACTTGTTTCATATGCTGCTCAGTCTGTGCTCGCAAAAACAGATGTAGGTTTTGTGTGGGTTTATGAACAGGAAACTGTGTTCACACATTGAACAGCGCTCACACTCCATCTGAATGTTTACATGCTGACTGTAGTCTGTGTGATTTTGTGATGTTCTGTCCGTGTATCCGTTTTCACAGCTGCCGTCCTGGACCAACCTGATTAGTTTTACCTTCCCTGCAGCACAGATCAATACTAATATTGAAAATTCAGTGCACTGTTACGCATATTGCTGCAATGTCAAAAAGCCATCAAATTCAACAATGGCTCAGTCCACTTGTGGGCATGCTGTTACATAACAATATATGCATCCTTGGCCTCCTAAATCTCACAATTGAGGCTTGTCTTTTGCCCTTTAATGTGTGGTACTATATACCAACACGTCTGTAAAGGTTTTCAGTTGTCCAGGGCATCTTGAAGAAAAGGTTAAAGCAAAGGCATCTGGACTAGGTTTTCAAGGTAAAGACATTTTTTGTCTCTTACACCAAGAGACTTTTTCAATTTTGTTCAATTAACAAATTGAAAAAGTCTCTTGGTGTAAGAGATGAAATGTCTTTGCTTTAACCTTTTCTTCTATATACTAACACATTATTTATTTTCTAGACTCACAGACCCACAAAACTGCTTTGAGTGAAGAAATACATCTAATGTATACAATTGTAAGCCCTCTATAAAGCTGAATTCTCATGTCTAACCTTTTCAAAATACAGTGATATAGTGATTATGTGCCCAGTTGCTCAAATGTAAAATGTCTGGCCCTTGGAACTTGCTTTGGTGTCTATTGTCTATACATTAAACAAGAAACTTGGAGCACAGAAGCATACGTTAAGAAGTACCAATTTACCCAAAAAATATACAAAATTACAGGGTGCAGGTGATTGTTCCTGAGACTAACAACAGGGAAGAAAATGTCTTTCTAAATATGTGCCATTTGGTCCTTTATTAAATCCTCTGAGAATTTGTTACCTTTACTGAGTGCTGCTGTGTTGATGTAGCCCTCTGTTAATTATTATAAACCCTGTGAAAGCTACAGGAGGACATTTTGTTTAAGAACATGAGCTCATCTAACATCTGTTAGTGTTACAAAGTCACAACTCCAATGAACCTTTTAGACTTGTCTGTACTTAATGTTTGAAGGAACGTTTAAGTTATTGACCACATGGGCTTGTTAAGTTTGGTACAGAGTGAATAGCTGTTTTTAATATTGTCTTAAAACACCATTTACTTTTTAACCTCTCTCATCTTTAGGACATCCAGCAGCAGAATAAGGAACCGTATGGACTAAATCTGTCTGAGTTTCCCTATGAGAAGGACATGCTTATTTATAAAAGGTAAAGTTATTGGAGGAATTGTTGTGGTCAATTAAAAAAGCCCAATAGAGCCTCCATTATTGTGGCTGCATGTTCTCACAGTTGGCTCTGCTTCTTTGTTTCTGTGCATTCTGTTGCTGACATGTTTTTTCATTTTTGTCACGTTGAAGTGAACACCTGTAAACTGGAGAGTTGTGGTCTTTATTGTCCACCTATGCTCATTTATCAGGCAAAATGGTTGCTTTTTATTCTTCCTGACAGTGCACCCGGTGAGAGAGGAACAGGCAGTCAGTGTCAGAAGCCCCCTCAGGCTCGGACAGATGATTTGCAAAAAAAGAACATTGTTGGTTCTACCCTGCTGAGTGCATCCCGCTCCTGACCTCACGACTTTTTGTCCACCTCAACGTCCTTTCACCTCAGACATTCATTTTCAGTTTGTTCTTTTTATTTCATCCTGTCCTTTTCCTGAATGTTGGTTCCCAGCAGAAGCTAAAACAGCAAACAACTGTCTGTTCACACTGTTTAATTCTGCTATACTATGTATTTAGCAGAGCTCTTTTCCAAACAGGACAAACTGTTCTAGAATAGTTTGTCCTACATTTTACTGACATAATTCTGAGTCTGGTGTTGAGGCTAAGTCAGGACTGACTCAAATAAAATCCAAATGGAGGTGCAAAACTGCACTTCATATTCTCCTCTTGTGGCTCATAATGAGCGTGCATTTATTATTGAGGGTGGAAGTTTGGAAAGGCTCCAGTAGTGTTAGTAGGAGCCAAAGCTTTGCTAATCAATGCATTAATATTAAAATCATAAGCAACAGCCAGGGGGAACTCTAAACTCTTGTATATTATTGTGTCTTAGTGAGAGAAAAATGACCTGTGGGGAAATTTCAGATTAGGTGACGAACATTGGAGGGGTCTCGGCAGACATGATTACCTTGTGCAACCCCATTTTGTATTAAAAATAAGATGCTAACCACTTAAAATGAAAAGATTTTCTGTAATGAGTTTGCACACGAATAAATGTACACTGGCAGATTGCTTCCTGTATGATAGTTCATTGCATATTAACAATATTAACAATAACCCACTATTAACATTTAGGAGAAGCACAAAGAGTTCCCTGTCCCTTTTTTTTTCTCTTTCTCATTTTGGGTGAACAAATCTTGGTCACATTGATAAGGTCCTGAAAATCCTTGGCATCTACATTTGACAGCCAACTAAAACTGTGCTTTAGTCAATGTAGATATTATAGAATGCCACTTCTATACATACTACCAGTAGATGGTAGTTAATAAGAAGCATGTTGGTGAATTCTTTAACTATATCTGTTTAACTTGTATTGTACATTTTATTCTATTCTTTTTGTGCCACATTGGACACATGGATTTCATCATTAGATGCACAGCCTGATTTTGACATGTTTTTCTTCTACAGGTTTGCTCATCTGGGTGAGAGCCAGCACATAGTGGAGAAGAACGAAAACGTCAAACCTTCAAACATCTTTTCCCTGTGAGTAATGCAGCACACACACACACAATGAACTCAAAAACATACTGTATATAGGAAAATAACATGTGTACCCATGTGACATTTTGCAGAAGACACTGGAATAATGTGTTTTATTTAGAAACCACTTAATGTTTGCCAGAGCCTTGGGATGATTGAGTTCATGTTCACTAAGTGCTCTCTATGGAGGCCCCTAGCTGTGCACTGGTTAATCTTCATCTCCTTTTATTATTCTTGTTCCTGCTGTTTCAGGGTCCACCCTTAGCCCTTCCACTGTCTCTCCCCATGACCTGCTGGGTTACAGCCCGAGTGTTTTTTTTCCAACAGACACACGTGGAAGGGCAATGTGCGGACAGACTCGCTTCTTTTGCTTCTTTGTGGCTCCTTATTGTTCCCACACAGACGTAATGACTTATCAGAATTCACACAGTGTGGTCCTTTGAGATCTTGCCTTTTTATTTTTTACCACTCATACTTTGGTTCAGTCAATGCTAACACCATCAGGCCTGCTGCAATTGCTGCATTGTTTGTCCAATAGCAAACAAAATGATTGGCGACGTTATCCTTGCATCTAAACAACATTATGAACAAGGAAATGTCAAAAGCAGAAAAAAATAATAAATATAAAAGGTGAACTGTTCTATCTGTATCTTACACATTTTCAACACCAGAATATAAATGCTCTCAACCTGTGTTTCACTGATGGGTTGAAAACTTCCGTATTTGTTTATTTATTTGGATCTCCATTAGCTTCTGCCGTAATAAAGTGATAAAATGCAGTAAAATGGAAAATGTTGAGGTTGCATTTACAACATTAGTGCAAAAGTCAGCATATTCATCACACAATTCAACAACTTCCAAATCTTCTCCTCATACAGAGGACAAGATTACCCAGTTGCATACCATTTTCAATTTACATACAGAGTCAAATAATGGACCCGAGGGATTTGTGTGATACTAGTTTAATTAATTGGTTGAGTGACTATTACATTTTGTATTACTGGCAAAACAAGCAAAAATGACGTTCATTGAGAGGCCATTGCAAACTGTGAAGCATTTCAGTGACACTAGTGGAAAATAAACTTTGGACAGTCTGAAGTCTAAATGTGTTTAGTCATTAGTCTAAACTGAGAAAAGGAGTGGACCATGTCATGTCCTTTGAGAAAAAACACACAGAGCAGCACAGTGTTGAAGCATGATTATAGAAACAAGTGGCAGTGAGGCTTTCACTGTGAAAACAAAACTACCATTTAAAAAAGTATAACTATTACTTCTTGTATGTTATGTTATCTCGTTTTTTTTTTACATGAGTACCACAAAAACAATACTGTTTCTGTTCAAATAACTTACTTGGACTCTGCACAGCTTAGTCCACTTCCTCCTGGATCCCTCTGCTCATTCATTAGTCTCTTTCATCACTGCGGTGCTCATGGTTGGTCCACAGGGTCCAGCAGGTGTGTCTGCAGTTGTGCAACAGTGCTATTCTCAGACACTGTGTGTTTGTGTTTTTACTCCTGGGAGGCCTTTTGCTCACTGGCTCACTCGGTGAAGGGCCTCTGTTGCCCGCTCAAGCAAATGAAAAGTTCAGTGAATCAAAGTGATTAGAGTTTATACAAATTTCTGATATTTCTGATCATTTGTTTGGAAAGACTTCTCTGTCACAATTGTTGTTTCTGTTTGCTTGTATCTGTTTAACCAAAGTGTGAAGATTTACTCTTGTGATGACATGAAGTAATTAGTGTTTTCCTTGTTCCCTTTTCCTGCCATTGTGTTCATTCATTCATTCATTTTCTACCGCTTTGTCCCATTAGGGGTCGCGGATGACTGGAGCTTATACCAGCAGCTTTGGGCCTGAGGCGGGGTACACCCTGGACAGTGGCCAGTTAGTCGCAGGGCTGACATTTAGAGACAGACAGTGACAGACAACCATTCACTCTCACATTCATTCACTAAGGACACTTTAGAGTTGTCAATTAACCTATACATGCATGTCTTTGGACGGTGGGAGGAAGCTGGAGTACCCGGAGAGAACCCACAGTAACACGTGGAGGACATACAGACTCCTCACAGAAAGTCCGGAGTCGGCCGAGAATGTTTGGGTCGGCTGGGTTTTGGACTCACGACCTTCTTGCTGTGAGGCAGGAGTGCTAACCACTCTGCCACGTGCACTCCCAATGTTACTTAATAGCTGTGATTTACATGGTACTTATTTCTTTGTTTTTCAGAGAAGCTGTGTCCAGCTTCCCAGAAGACAGTATATACGAGGTCTTACCGCCGCAGGTCGACGCAGACAGCCGTGATGTGTTCGAGAGCCATGTGCTGACCGGCCATGGCCAACTGAGGCCGCTGTGTCGGGAGGACATGCTGACATACCGAGAGTATGTCAAGAACAGATACATGTGAGACCAGAGAAGAATTATTGTTACATTCTCCAACAACAGCTCGTATGTTTGTCCCACAAAACTCTCTTTTAACATTTGCTGAAAGTCTTGTTTTAGACTACTGATGCTTTGTTACATTTTATTTTAAACTGTTTTTAATAAACATTGCACATTAAAGCATATTGAACCAGTAAATGGCTGCAATCCTGTTTTACAAATTATTATAAATCATTATTTTAGTTAAATATTTATGTATTTTATTTAATTTTATGCCATTTATTTTGTGCCATAAAAATTTAGTTATGTATTATTTGGAAATTATTTAACAAAAGTCAATTTAACAAATGTCAAAACACATTCCGTAATATGATTATTCTGTACAGTCATTCAAAATAAAAGTTATTTATCAACACTGTGTTTCTCATGAATTGCAGATTTTTATATTTGCTCCATTTCAAACCTGTTTTTCTTTTACTTCCGGCACATGTCTGATTTGAATTGTTCTGTTCATGCTCTCTCTGTAATTGTCCCTACTCTCATCCTGACCTCTGCTGCTCAGTTGTTTTCTCTATCATGCAGCCATTATGACTTATTTCCCATCTCATTTCTCTCTATCACATTCACACCTTGGGTCTAAGGTTCAAATTTCTAACCCAGGTGTAACAAAATGTGAAATGTGATCAAGACTGTGTAAACCTCAGTGCATTCAGTTTGCATTGAGACTGACTGGTCGGAGCATTAGTGCCTCCTGAGCTTGACAAAGGGACGGGCCGAGCCGGTGCTTCTGCATGTGACCAAAAGTACCTTAAAATTATAGAAAGAGATTGCTGGGAGATTTATATTTTACTACACCATCAGACCTGAAGTGCTGAATGTTTTGAAGAGGATCTGCAAACTTATTACACAATCAGTAACAACACATTTTCTCCACAGCTGACTTGGAAAGATCTTACTTGATAAACCTGATAAACTATGACATAAACTCATTTGTCCTATGAAACATCACTGACAAGACAATAAATGTCCTTACACTGTGTTTGGAAAATAGGTGAGGGCTTCAGAGATTCATGTTAAATATGGTTTTCAGGAACTGAACCGTTTTAGATGAAACCATCTTTTCCATGCATGACCCAGTGCTCCAGGACCTTTAAATCCATCTTGCATTAAAAGGGGAAAGAGTTTTATTTTATCACAGACAGTAGCAGAAAAAATTAAAGTCATCGTGACATCTGCAGCACCGTGACTCTGATCTAATGTGAACAGATGTTTTTTGTGACAGAAGGGAGGCTCTGTGTACAATGTAAGCCCAGACCAGTTCCAACTGTAAATAAATAAAGGGGTGAGTATTTGAGTACATTGGTGTGCAACATGTTTGGTGTCAGTCTGTCTTGGACCTGCTAATACTGGATTTTGTCTCCATTTTCCACTGACAACTTGTCCTTTGAGCTCCCACCTCCACTTGTTTCCTCTCAGCCTCCAGTGAAGCCATCCGTTTATGCAATTGTTCATTTCTTCTGTCTGCCATGCCTCATCTAAGACTTTTCTGGGTCTGATTAGAGACATATTGAGCACAGATGCAGTAAAATGGAAGTGGCAATGATCAAATGAAAGTGCTGCTGTTTTGAAGCATGTTTTTGTTCCTAATGGCAGGTGTCTCATTACACAGAAGCTTCTCAGCGCATGGGTTTACAGATGAATAAAGGCATCTCGCTAGTTATTTTTGCCCTCTCTTCTCAGAAAAAGCACATAAAAATAGAAGTCAGACTGTATGGGACCAGCTGTTGTCAGTGTCTGTTTTGGAAGAAAATACAGTTAGTTTTTATTCATGACACTGGACAGTGAACAAACAAATTGAAAATGATCTCATGTATTTTGTATCATGTGTTTTGGCTTCACTGGTGGTTGACACGAGTCACCAGGCACTTCATGTGACTGCTTAGCTTATGAATGGGTGCACCTCCCTTCTCTCTCAAGCCTCAACCAATAACAATCAATGACTCAACAGTTGACACATGAACCGTCTTTCATCCTATATCTGACATGGAAGTGGTAAGTCTCAGTGGTAGGCTAAGGTCTATCTCCTTAGTATAAAAGCTGGACAACGCTGAGGGTAAATCAGGGGAGAGAAATGATTCAGGATGCTCAGTGAAAAGGTGCTATTGTAGTAGCACTGTCAGTACCTCTCAGTTGATCCAGCACTGTGCTGAAGGCCTGCGTGTAATAGCTGTCTGTAACTTTTGTAATAGGTATGTAGAACGCACAGTGCTCAGAAGCTGCTCGGACTGTTTCTTCACTCTGCTTATTGTGAAAACGCACGTTGTACAAATGCTGAACTACAGTACATCTGTCAGGATATGCATGAACATTTTAGCTAACCCTCACAGATTTTATTTATATTAATATTATAGGAAAATAATATAGGAAATTCACTATCGGCAGCCGCCACCAGGGGGCGCCGTGCGTGTTTTGATGTTGGTGGGGGGAACTGGAGTACCCGGAGGAATGCTTTGTAGCACTTAGCCTAGCTCCTCTTTGGTGGAGAGGTTAGTGTCCGGGAAGAACAGAAAGGCGTCCGGCATAAAAACATTGGGTGAGTTTAATCAACAGAGTATCACAGTCTGCTGCTGTTAACTTGCTCTTGTTGCCCCTAAAATAACACTGAAGCTACATAGCCTTTTCAAAATATAGCCCAAGAGTTGCACAATTATTTAAAAGCTATAATAAATTATCATGAGGCGGGCTACATTTCAGCTTACTTCTGTCTGGTTTTCCCTCTCATCTCTATGGAGTAGGCTACAGGGGGCAAAAAAGAATCACAAGAAAAAACATGTCATGAAATATGGCATAACACATGCAAAAAGGTAGAACTGCATGAACTCTAAACTATGAGCTGATGGTGGTATAAGCCTAGGCCAGTGAGCAAAAAACTTAATGACAATTAGGAAGTATTAAAACACATGTTAACAAACTCAACTCAACAACTCACGGTAAGCGTTTGTAGCCTGTACTGATTCTCTCACTTTCTGTGGGTCTCAGTGCGTCCTGACGTCACGAGAGTTTAAAGCGCCTTGTGCGCGTCTCTGCTCGGTCTCTTCTCTTTCTCCTCCTCCCCACACTTCATATTCTTTAGCGAGCTGCGCACCGGCCAATGCTTTACACCGTCCCAGCCCTGTTAGTCTGCCCCATGCGTGGGAAGCACAACAAAACCAGGGGCTTAACTTGAGACGGTTGCCTTTACCTTACGGAAACCGTCCGTTTTCTAACAAATTTTTAGCTTTTTGGACGAAGAAGGGCACTGACGTCACAGAAAATCTCCGTGTATTCGGTTTATTACGGAGGTGAGTGTTTTAACATCTCATTAATGTGTGGGAAGTGTTGGTCCTTGTGTGTGAGTCTGTTAAAAGTGACGAAGTGTTAGTCCATCTTCAGCACCAGGGACAGCGCCAGGACCGCTGCAAAGAAGATCCGTGCTAAAACTAAATGTTAGGTTCCCCACAAAATAAGAGTAACACACTTGCAAAAAAATCTCTACAAGAGTCCCATAAATTGTCAAATCAACTTTCTATCAAGTTTGTGATTTTAAAATCTTCTCATTAGAATTTGATATATTTTTAGTAAGAAGTTGTTTTTTATGTTTAGTGTGCTGCACAAAAATGGCAAGTTTATAAATTTGCAAATTAACAACATAGTTAAGTGCATTTTTGACAGGATGTGCAACAAAACTTTGTGTACCGATTGTGTGAGAAGATTAAATGTTATTTTGTCGTTTTGTATATTAGTTTAATAGATTAAGTCTGTACCAACCAAAGAACATTGTGAATGAAGTTTTATGCCACATGTAAACTCCTTGTCATATGATTAAAACTCTATATATTCATTTGTCTTGTCCACAGGTCAAGCTGAAGGCAGCGTGGCGCAATGAACGAGTCGCTGGTTGTCAATGACTCCTCTGCGACTCCTGCTGCTGGAGAGGGCTTGTCGTGGCTGGAGATGGACTCCCCGGAGCAAAACGGCAGCCTGGAGTTCTCCACCGCTCCATTAGCCTACCCCATTAACCCCTGGGACATTATGCTGTGCATGTCCGGCACTGTCATTGCCTGTGAAAATGCCATAGTGGTAGCCATCATCTTCTACACTCCAACTCTGAGGACTCCCATGTTTGTTCTGATCGGTAGTCTGGCCACAGCCGACCTACTAGCTGGCATGGGATTAATCCTGAACTTTGTCTTTCAGTACGTCATCTCATCTGAAACTATTAGTCTGATCACTGTAGGCTTTTGGTGGCCTCGTTCACTGCGTCTATCAGCAGCCTTTTGGCCATAACAGTGGATCGATACTTCTCACTGTACAATGCCCTGACTTACTTCTCAGAAAAGACGCTGCAGTATGTCCATCTGATGCTGGTGGGGACATGGGGTGTGTCTCTGTTTTTGGGTTTGCTGCCTGTGCTGGGGTGGAACTGCTTAGAGGAGCCAACGTCGTGCAGCATCGTCCGGCCTCTGACCAGGAGTAACCTCACCCTTTTAGCCGTCTCATTTTTTGCCATTTTTGTCCTCATGCTCACTCTGTACTTTAAGATTTGTAAGATTGTGTGCCACCATGCCCATCAGATCGCACTGCAGCAGCACTTTTTTGCCACGTCGCACTACGTTGCCACCAAAAAGGGGGTTTCCACACTGGCCATCATCTTGGGGACGTTCGGTGCCAGCTGGCTTCCGTTTGCCATCTACTGTCTGGTCGGCGAGAGGCATTATCCATCGGTGTACACGTACGCCACACTGCTGCCAGCTACATACAACTCCATGATCAATCCCATCATCTATGCCTACAGAAACGCAGAGATACAACGCTCCTTATACATGCTCCTCTGCGGCTGCTTTCAGGCCAATGGCGCCTATCGTTCTAGATCACCGAGTGAAGTCTGAGGTGCTATTTCTCTCTGTTGAATTGGCCTGTGACTATTGCCAGTGAGCTTTGAAACAATGAACTCTACAGAGAGAGTGTGATGCTATCTATTTATCTTTGCATCAGCACTTTATGTCAAGCTAAGACGAGATTTCGAACATGCTGTGAAAAACAAAACTCTGTGAAAAAAGACTAAACAAATCTATGAATGTATTTACAAATGGAATGGAAAGATTTTGCACTTTATTCAATGTTTTTTGAAATGCCAAAGCAGTATTGTATTGCCCTTGTAATGTTCTATTTCGTACGGTATTGTCTTTGCTGTACATTTTCTACAATAAAAATAAGTGACACATTCAAGCCTTGAGAGTGAATCACGTGTTGTTACTCCACTTTCCTTTGCTCTGGGCTCCTCCTCCTAGTGCTGCATGATGTGTTTAAAGAGACTAATGACTCAGAGTGAAAGCAAGAACCTAGTCCAGAAAATAGCTCCAATTTACACTCCGTAAATGTACACAGTGTGTGTCTGAGGCGGACGTGTGAAAACATGTGGTGTGCATTAGTCTTTTGTCTGGGTTGGCGCTGATAAAATATGATATCAAGTGCAGGAAATGAAGTGCTGTCCTTATCACAGTCTCTTTCACATTTATGATTTGAGATGTCAGCCGACGGTGGCACGTGGAGGTGTGTGTGAGCAAGTTTGAACTGCGGTGATAAACCTGTCTGCAAACCCCCGGTCAGCTGTGCCGTAATGACAGTAAATTAATCTGGCCGCCACAAAACATGGCAGTTTATCGGTCAGGCTGTTTACACAGGTAGGGCTCCAAAGGGACATCTGTTTGAACCCATCAAAGTTACAATTTCAATGCAAAGCTACAGTCAGTCGGTTACTGACTGACTGACTGTAGCAATATACAGTTATGTAAATTTGCAGATTTCTTTGGAAGCACATGGTTTACACATTTCACCTGAGTAACACATCCAACAGCCAGGTTCTGATATATCAAGATGACCTGTAAAAAAACAATTACTGCACTGAAAAGCCTTGGATTGGTCACAATAAAAAGCCATAGTGCTGTTAATTGACTATATTATACACATTTTAAAGCTTGCAGAGTGCACAAAAACCCTTCAAACATTGTTGAATGTCATGGACATGATATTTAGAGTCCTATTGCACTGGGATTCACCGTGTTCAACTGACCAAACCATCTTAACTAAAATGTGTGGCTTACATGCAATGACAGAAATAATTTTCTATCTCTGTATTTATCATAAAAGAGCTATTCCAGGCCTTTTTCCATGTACAGTTTTTTTAGTTTCTCTCAAAAAGTAAGCCCCAACATTTGTGTTTAAAAATGACCTAAAGCCAAATTACAAAAGCAGAGGGCTATAGAGGTGTGTGCCTTTAGACATAACACCCTTTTCTGTTGGACACAAACATGTGTGTGACAAGGTAACATCCAACAGTAAAATAGCAGCCAGTGACTAACTCCCAGTGTGGATCTCTACAAAACACCATGAAGCCCTCAGTCATCTTTAGCTTTAGCACTAAGTGGGGAAAAGGTGAAGGATGGTGCCTGCCACTAATGGACTGCAATCCAGGTCCAGAGCAGGCTGAAAGCAGGAGGTGTTTGTTCATTGTGTATTTTTCTCTGCCTCGACAGATGTTGTATGTGGTCACTCACCTAAGCAGCCGTCACTTGTTTGTCCACGCAACTAATAAAGACAGTGTGTCACAATTCTGTTACGACTTTATAGGGTGCACTTTAGTTTGACTCAGTTTGGAGTTTCTAAGACTAAAACGGCAGAACTGGGGAAATTTCACAAAACGCGTATATCGTAATAGCACCAATAAAAACATCAACAACTATCTGGAAGAATATATTCCTGTAAAATTGTTGGACTAAAACGCACAATTCCTTGACCTTTGTATCGACTGAACACTTTTCTACCTGTACGTTTATGAAAAAGCAGTTGAAGCATGAAAACTCCCTTTTGGCTCTAACTCAATGCCAGCATGTACTGATTTTGTTACCACCAGCTCTTGATACAGCAAAGGGAGTTACAGCCTGCATGTGGTGACAGAACACTACAAATTATTCTTATTCTCGTTGATAGAACACAACTTGTACTTAATTTGTTCGAGGACATTGAACAGAACACTCTTTGTGAGTTTCCAAAGCGTTGCCTGTGTTGTTGAAAAAGTTTAATAAAACAAGCCTTAGTCCCACTTTATATGATGTTCATTAGACTAAATGGACTCTAGTACAAGACTTTGAATTATGTAATGTTGGATGATGACAGACCTGAGAGTAGGCAATTACTAAAGTACGCAGCTGAGCGATTCATTAATAAGATTAATACAATGCAGTAAAAAAATGCTTGCATATGACTATTACTGAGTGAGATGTTGCTCTGTACAAAAGGCATGTGCTGTTATATATGATGTGATCACATGAAGTAAAGGTGTTCCCACAGGTTTAATTTGAAGTCAGACTCCTAAAAACCATAGAAACCTGAACCTTCTATGTAACAATTACTTGAAACTGCGGTTTACCTTTAAACGGTATATCAATGAGAACACCAATTCTGCTTAGCATTAGATGCGGTGGTCATTTGCCTGTCTGCCTGCAGCCTGTTCAAAACACTGCGTGTGCATGTACAGTATTGTTCAAAATAATAGCAGTACAATGTGACTAAACCAGGTAATAATAATAATATAATATAAATAATCCAGGTTTTTAGTATATATAGTATATTTTTTATTGCTCAGTGGCAAACAAGTTACCAGGAGGTGCAGTAGAGTCTCAGAAAACCAATAAGACCCAGCATTCATGATATGCACGCTTAAGGCAGTGCAATTGGGCAATTAGTTGAAAGGGGTGTGTTCAAAAAAATAGCAGTGTGGCATTTAATCACTGAGGTCATCAATTCTGTGAAAAAACAGGTGTGAATCAGGTGACCCCTATTTAAGGATAAAGCCACAGGCACTTGTTGAACATGCATTTGAAAGCCTGAGAAAAATGGGTTGTTTAAGACATTGTTTAGAAGAACAGCGTACTTTGATTAAAATGTTGATTGGATTAGTGGAAAACCTATAAAAGGGTTATAAAAAAATTATAGGCTGTTCTGCTAAAATGATCTCCAATGCCTTAAAATAGAGAGCAAACCCAGAGAGAGAGACATGGAAGAAAACAGAAGACAACCATCAAAATGGATCGAAGGATAACCAGAATGGCAAAGGCTCAGCCAATGATCAGCTCCAGGATGACCAAAGACAGTCTGGAGTCACCTGTAAGTACTGTGACGGTTAGAAGACGTCTGTGTGAAGCTAATCTATTTTCAAGAATCCCCCGCAAAGTCCCTCTGTTTAAAAAAAAAAGGCATGTGCAGAAGAGGCCAACTGACCTAAAGAGAAATGGAGGAACATTTTGTGGACTGATGAGAGTAAAATTGTTCTTTTTGGGTCCAAGGGCCACAGACAGTTTGTGAGACGACCCCCAAACTCTGAATTCAGGCCACAGTACTCAGTGAAGACAGTGAAGCAGGCATCATTGTGGGTGCACGTGGCAGAGTGGTTAGCACTCCTGCCTCACAGCAAGAAGGTCGGGAGTTCAAAACCTGGCCGAATCAAACATTCTCGGCTGACTCCGGTCTTTCTGTGTCCTCCATATGTTACCGTGGGTTCTCTCCGGGTAATACGGCTTCCTCCCACCGTCCAAAGACATACATGTATAGGTTCATTGCCAACTCTAAAGTGTCCCTAGTGATTGAATGTGAGTAAGAGGACCCCCTCAAAAATGAGATGATTCATCTCAAGGGATTAATCCTCACAAAAAATGTGAATAAATAAATCATGATATGGGCATGTTTCTCCTACTATGGTGTTGGGCCTATTTATCGCATACCAGGGATCATGGATCAGTTTGCATTTGTCAAAATACTTGAAGAGGTCATGTTGCCTTATGCTGAAGAGGACATGCCCTTGAAATGTTTGTTTCAACAAGCCAATGGCCCCAAACACATGAGTAAACAAGTAAAGTCTTGATTCAAAACCAACAAAATTAATGTTATGGAGTGGACCCTAATCCAATCAAGAAGCTGTTTCTGGGGCAAAACCAAGAAATGTAAATGAACTGTGGAATGTTGTTAAAGAATCATGGAGTGGAATAACAGCTGAGAGGTGCCACAAGTTGGTGCCACACAGATGTGAACCAGTTTTAAAAAACTGTGGTCATACAACTAAATATTAGTTTAGTGATTCACAGGATTGCTAAATCCTAGAAACAAAAACGTTTGTACAAAATAGTTTTGAGTTTGTAGAGTCAACAGCGAAAAAAAGTTGAAGTAAAAGCATCTGGACTCGGTTTAGTCCAGATGCTTTTACTTAAGAGCGTGCATATCATGAATGCTGAGTCTTGTTTGTTTTCTGAGAATCTACTGCACCTACTGGTAACTTGTTTCCCACTTAGTAATAAAAAATATACTAAAAACCTGGATTATTCTGATCACATTGTACTGCTATTATTTTGAACAATACTGTATGTGTGTGTGCACCTTACACACACAAGCCTCAACTGTAACCCTCAGACCTTTCTTCTCGCTATCCTGGCTCCCACAGTGATTGTCCATGGTAAGTTAGCAGATTGCTGGTGGGTGTTCATGTGCTGCCTGTATGCCTCTGTAATAAGTACAGCATATAGTGAATGTGAATAAAGTCTGAGCCAGTCATGAGCCTGGCCTAGGGACATTAAATCCTCCTGTGGTCCAACCTACAGCCAAAGCCATGACCATCACTTTGAAAAGTTTGCCACAGGAGAGTTTTTATCCATTTGTGACTCAGTATCCAGTGTCTGTGGAGGTTCTCAGTCATCCAGGACATATTCAAGAAACAGTTTCAACAAAGACATCTGGACATAGGTGTAGTTAAAGGTCAAACCTATGTCCACATGCCTTTGTTGAAACCTTTTCTCAGTATCTAGAGCTTGAACTTGACATTATTGTTTTGTACTTTTTGTGTGTGGTAAACTCATTATTTGCCAGGTTTCATTGAGAGGAAAACATTTGAATGCTGTGTTCATTGGTGAGACAATTTTGAGAAAAGTACACTGGGAAGTGGTCAATCATACAGCTTAATTTAGCCTATTTACCATTTTTATTCCATTGGAGGTCACATTGACCAAATAATTTATAACTAAACATTTATAATTTTCAACAGCTCAGGGAGGTAATAAATGTCTAATACTTTTCTGGGTAAATCAGGTCACTTCGACCCGCCAGATAATGGGAAGGTAATGAAGGCAAATCAAACTGCTCAAGCTGAATATTGTATAACTATTCATGTGACTGCAGCCGGTTCCCCACGCACTGCCATTACTGTAGACCTTGCTAATATTCAGCCTCTTACCTGCAGCTTATCAGGGGTATTGCATCCACTTTTGTTAACTTAGGCAACTCATTCAGGACAGTGGGGTGTTCAAACCTCAGAACTAAACTCTCTGAAAAACAGTTTTGAATCATATTAACGCTCAGCTCTCACTCTCGCCACTAAATACACCATTCTTTTTTTCATTCTGTCCTTCTAATTGCCCTCTTCATTTGTAAGAACACCTCCTACTTTGCTGTGAGGAACGTGTCACCTCCACTGACTCATGCCCACATCACATGGCTTAAGAAATGTGCACAGTTATGACTCAACCCACTCCTTTAGCTTCTTCAGAAGACAGTCATTTAAATAAAGTAAGGTTCTCTCTTATTTAATTCATATAACTTAAAGAAGATGATTGGATGTGCAGGTTTACAAAGTCTTTTGACCATGAGAGGTTTAAAAGCTGAATGTACTAGTGTCTCACATTAGACACCAGCACCAGGGCATAATGCTTAAATCAAAGTACACTGTGTATTTGTCCAAAAAGGGCACGACAGATATGCACCTCTGTTGCAACGAAATGCAATGTGACATCTGGCATTTTGTACACAGACCTTTGCTAATATATATTCTGTAATCCCAAGAATTCAAGTACTTTCAACTCAGTGTGTAGAACATTTGGTCAGACAGTTTAAACAGGTCGGACTGTAGAAATTCTCAAGGTAACTTTGAACAAACACACATATACATATATTTATCTTCACAAAGCAGCTTTACAAAAATATGTTATAAATCTGGTGAAAATCAATAGCCATGTGAAAATGAATATTCGCTCACCATTGCTGACAAAAATCCTCTTTTAGGTTGGGCCGGAGAGTTGCATAATGGGCCTATTTACATTTGTTTTATCAGGGGATAAGAGAGTAATGTGTAGGTGGAACATGGCCGGTGTTTATGATAATACTGAGAGTAGGAGGGAGGGCAGACAAACAATTATTTGGTGAGCTGTCCTGCCACATTTAACTGAATAGGCACCAAAACTAAGGGTTTATCCAAAGCAGAGAATAGGAATATTTTCTTTTCCACAAAAGAAATCTCAAGCTAATGTTAATTAATAAAAAATTAATAAAGGTATGTGTACAAAATTCAAAACAGATGTCTTTAATAAGGTCCATTTAATGCCACTAAATTACATCAAACATTAATTGATATCCAAGCCTTTAATTAATATTATCAGAACAATATATTTTTTGATGTAAATAAAAAGTATAAAAATAAAAACAAATAACATCTTGTTGTGTAGGAAACTATTGTCACTCATAAGGGTCCCATCTGTTTGGCCACGTGTGCACCATCTTACATTCTTATGTCATAAAGGCAAAAGCATATCATAATATTAGTAATATTACACTTTAGTTTGGTAATGTAGATGAGGTGGTTTTGTCCATGCTGTTGTACATTCTTTGTGTTATTAGGCAACAGATTTATTTCAGGACCTTAATAAGAAATAGCTTTATAGAAGTAGGAAAAACATGCAGTGTATTTGTGTGGGTCAAAGCTGGGATATATAACAATGGTTGGTCAAAGATGCCCCCTGGAGGCAGAACTCTGGTAGTTCCTCTGCTGTCCTAAGGTCCTTCAGACAGTACATAATACTGTTCAAGAGTAAAGTCCCAGTTTCATAATAATAGAGTGCTGTCTCAGTGGACAATCCTTTAGAGACACTATATTGTATCATGACCCATCTTCATTGTGAAAGAAGACATAGTAGAAAAGAGCGCTCACTGCCAACAGAGCCACGGACAGCAGCATGTTCCTACGATTCTCTCCTCTTAAAACTTGCAGCTCCTTGTCTAGATAAGAAGAGAGAGGCTTCCATTAATTTCATCTACCAAAGTTAACATATACTCTAAAAGTGTGTTACTTCTACATTCAGTGGCATCTCCTTTAGAATAATCAAGATTTATAATCCATTAATTTGCTGTCAATGCAAGTGCCACGGTTTCATAACACCTGAAAAAACATTGGCCTTTTTGAGTTGTACTGTATTTCACGTTGTTAGCTATATTAAGTCAATAAAGACAGAGAAGCTTCACAAGCTCTAGACTAGCACACAAAGAAGTATTTAGAGACGTTATACACAGAATTTCAGGTGAAATTTATTTATTCCTCCTATATGTAGCTTGTCCTTCTAGAACAGCGTGGAGGTGAATCTATGTGTAAACAAACTAACCTGGGCTCATCTTTCACAAATTTCCCTCTCTTTTGTTTACACAGAAGAAATGAAAAACTGCATGGCAGATGACTTAAGTTCATTCCAAGGCCGAATAAACCTGGATTTGGCATTTTTTTCGTTCTCACTTATGAGCAAGAGAAGATGGTGCACATGGCCAGGTTTGGTTTTAAACAGTCACCTGCAAACTCCAGCATATTATGCCTTTAATGGCTAAAAACGTACCTAATTTTTGGACCCTTTCATTCATGATATCCATTTCTTCTTCCAGGTTCTGTCTAAGAGGCACATGAGAAGAAGTTATAAAAACCTGACAGTATTATAAGCCTGTAGCTGTTTGGTAATACGTGCCAACCTCTCTCTGTCGGACAGCTCCTCTCGTCTGTGTCTGAACTCCGCCTTCTCCAGGTTGTCATGGCAACGCGATCGCCGTTCCTCCAGGCGGTCAATCTAAAAGAGTATTTCAGATAAATGTTATATATGTGTTTAATGCTAGACCGAATACGGGGATTTGTGTGTAATGCTGCCTATTATCTCTTTTGGGTAAGCGTTATTGAGACACACAAAAAAAATAGCAAAAAGAATAAGCTGATTTATGGATGTCGGAACACCTTACCTCAGTAGCGACACTAAATTTCTCTCGTCTTTTTTCTTTTAATTTGGACATTTTCTTAACTGTAGTCTGGTGCTGTCAGACCCATGCAGACCCAAGGAAAGTGACTACGCGGAAGTATTTATTCTTCTTTGCTGGATACATGACTCCCAACCTTTGCTGCCCTCTAGCTTTCAGTCTGTCACATTAACCAAACACTAATAATTACAAATTAATAACACCTGGGAGCAGAGCTAACTGGTTAGCTTGTTAGTCTCTATAGATCGATTAAAATAAATGCATCAAAACAACAAAATGTAAAAATTGCGTTACCTTTTTACAAAAAACAAAACAAAAAAAAACAATTACACAGAATGTTTTACTAGAGGTTACAAAAGAATTTTCTGCGTTTAGTTTATTTCTTGGCTTTCAAAGAAAATGACACAAAAGATGGTACAAAGAATAGTGCAAGGTGCATTGGGTCGTGGACTCGGGTTGTTCTTGACAGCTCCTAATCCGATTAAGCTACTTTAACGGACACACCCCGTCTATCTGAAAAGAAAGACGGCAGTGCTTTAGTTAGTCCGTCAACTAGCTTAATTTATTTTAGAAATATGCCACTGTTTGTAAACCGGGACCGAATACTTGCGCATCAGGTGCATTTGCTGGAACACAAACTAAGGGTAAGTAATATAATAGGTCCACCTGTAATCTGTTGACTATGACAACGGCATTATAGTAAGCCTCTATAGGGTTGTGTCTGGATGGTCTGATGTTCTGTGGGCTTTTTGTGGTTAACATTGATTTTTTTACAGAGTAAAGAGGAGCAAATACTGGAACTGGAGACTGAGAATGCAATACTTCATTTAAGGCTTGCAGAGGTAAGATGCTATGCAACTGCTGTATGTTTTGGAGCCTTACCTTAAACACTCACAGACTTAGTCTTGAGGTTGCCTTGTAGTATTGCATTTGGACCTATTTTTAGCAAGTTCTGAATATACAATAGTGTAATATAGGGTAATAACATGGGAATAGTTGCGCTCTATAAGATGAACAGAGCTGCACAATACATATTATCAACATAACATCAGCGTTAATTTGCAGATTCGTCATGATAACAAATCTGCATGGATAGTGGCGATCAAATTGCCATCAACTTTCAAACAAATCAGCCCATTTCCAATGATCCAATGCCGGTAACATTGACTTTGTCCAGCTCAAGGTCAAACATGCTGATTTCAAACACAGTAAGAAGCAGTAATTTTATGACGGCTATGTGATGTTACACGGGCTCCTCCATAGTTGTAAAATGTTTCTCTGCCTGCATCAAGCCCAGCCCATGGCCCGCCCCCAGGAGCCATATACTCCACTGTGATGGTAGGTTGGTTCAGTTCCAGCTTGCACAAAAGGAACTTTCCACACACAACGTGGTAACGTGCCATTCATATAAAACTCACAGGGCGGACTAACATTAAACTTTCATATTGTCCTGCAGACCCCTGATGTAGACGGTATGGTAATATTTTTTTAGTGCCTTGGGAAGCTGCACCAGAACCGTGTGAAGGAAGATAGTGTTTTGAAATATCCAACAAATACACCGAAGATAACTCGATCCTACCTCACCAAGCTCCTTTCTGAAGTCCGGGTATGTTGTTATTAAATAATTAAATAAATAAATAAATAAATAAATAAATAAATAAATAATAATCATCATCATCATTATCATCATCATCATGCAGTGAAATGGCAGCATATTTTTTTCTGTTTTTACAAGGCTTTAAAGCATGAACTGAGTGAACTTTTTGGAGTCTATGTAAGCTTTGCCACTGAGCTGGAGGAGCAGAGCAAACTTCTGTTGGACAAGGTATCGCAAGGCAGCTCTACTCTTTGCAGTAACCATAAAGATGAAGTTCAAAGTGAGTACCCCCTGTCAATGTTTGCATTAACAAGAGAGTGTAATTGTGAACAAAGCATGTAATATTGTATAGCAGTATTATTGTATATGTGTCAGTGGATGTGTGTTGCCATCAAGAAGAAGCTACAGCTACAGGCTTTATTGTTCTGTACAGCCAACTTTAGTCTAAATTATACACTGAGGAGCTGATCTTGTTTAACTGCATTATAAATGTAATTAACTCAACAACTCAGTTTCACCCTCAATATTTCATTTCTGGACTGACTGTGCTTTCAGACCTGCAGGATCAGTTGCTGCTCTGGAGTGCTCTATGGAGGAGGAGAGGGAGCGCTGCAAAGCTGAAAGGCAAAGGAGAAAAGAGCTACACAATACTCTGGTGGTGAGAAAAAGTCTTGTACATTATAATGTTGTGAGGACCTGAGGCATGCGATTGTGCTCACTGCTTTTCATTTGCTACAGGAACTGAGAGGAAACATCAGGGTGCACTGCAGAGTACGTCCTGTTCTACCATTCGACCATCTCCAACCTTCCACATCTGGATCAGGGTTAGTCAGTCAGCTGTGCAGCAGCATCCTGTCAATGATGGTAAAATAATAGTTTCCTTTATTGTATTTAGACACGCACCAGTCGAGGAAGTTATCCATGTAGTCGGTGATGTAAGAGCCATACTAACCATAATATTTCTCTGCTCTGGAGTGTTATACTTATACCTGTGTTTATGGTTTAAGGACACAGTAATGGTGAACTGCCTGAAAATAGGGATGACTGTACAAAACAAACTTTTTGAATTTGAGAGGTAAAATTAGATATTGACATATATTTAGCAAACACATATACTTTAGATCTGTATTTAGTATTATAACAATTTATCTCCAGGGTACATGGACCAGAAGACTCCCAAGATGGTGTGTTTGAAGAAGTCAGGCCACTCCTTACATCTTTGCTGGATGGGTGAGTGAGAAATTGAACATTACACAGCTATGTTCAATTGTATATGATGTACTTGCATTGCACAAGCATCCAGTCACTGCTTCACTGCCCTTCAGCTACAATGTGTGCATTATGGCGTATGGGCAGACCGGCAGTGGGAAGACGCACACAATGCTGGGATCTCAGTTGCTGAATCCACACTCTGAGACGCAGCAGGAGGCACAGCAAGGAATAATTCCCAAGGCTGCTGCAGAGCTGTTTCGGTGAGACTCTTTGTACACACATACTGAGGCTGAAAGGCCCATGTTCATTTGTTTTTCTGAGTACTGTACAAATGTCATGCAAAAATGTATTTGTTTAGTATGAATTAGCCTCAAACCTAAATGTGTGTGACTCTGAGGAAAAACAGGATGAAATTGGCATATTCTGGTCTTTTATATTTGACATTACTATGTACTCAGGTTGATTTCTGAGAAGCCGACAGAATACACAGTAGAGGTATCAGTGATGGAGGTCTACAACAATGATGTATTTGACCTTCTGGCCCAGGATGAGCAGGGAAATGCAGTGGGACAGCGACGGGATGTTGTCACCACCTCCTCAGGAGAGAGCCAGGTCCCCTCCCTCACATACGAGTGAGTACAGCATCACACACAAATGCTAAAGGTGTAGGTTGGAGATCTGTTCATTTATATTAATAATAGGATTGCAACCTTAAAAAAAATGTATTTAAATAATTTTACATTATATAACATAAAAAAATATCCTATTTACACCTACAGGCCTGCGTGTAGTGCTATGGAGGTGATGCAGATCATTAATAAAGTGTTGAAACTCAGGGCCCACTGTCAAACGCTTATCCACACAGACTCCTCTCGCTCTCACCTCATTGTAACACTTACAGTTTCTTCCAAAAGCCCCAATGCACTGGCTCTGGGTGAGCAACATGTATTATTTACAAGTCATTTTCTCATAAAACCATGGTGCATGTCAAATGTCACTGAATGTCTTCCCTTGATAGCTCACAGTCTGCAGAGAGCCAAGAAGGACATGCTCAGCTCCAGCCAAAAGCAGTGGTGGAGTCCACGCTGTCGTCGTGCCAACCCTGGTGCTCGTTACTCTTCTGATGAGCCCTTGGCAAACTCCGCCTCCTGTCCCTCTCCGTCCCTTTCCCCCTGTATATCACCAAGACACAGCCTCACACCGGCTTCTGTCAGGACCAAGCTGCAGCTTGTGGATCTGGCAGGAAGCGAATGTGTTGGTGAGCGCTAAAGTCAAGTGTCTCAATAAAAAATTTTTCTGTTATAAAATAAAATACTGCTTGGTTTAGGTAATTACTGTCTTGATTAAGGCACCTTACCGAGCCCAGAAGAGTTTGAGCATACAACTTTACTTCAATTTACTCAGTGTAAGTTTGTTTTAATGTTTATCAGGCATGTCTGGTGTGTCAGGCCCAGCTTTGTGGGAGGTGTCCTGTATAAACCGCAGTCTTTCTGCTCTGTCGGACGTCCTGGGAGCTCTGGCTGAACACAGTCCACATATCCCCTACAGGAACTGTAAACTCACACACCTACTTCAGGATGCTATAGGTATAAATATTGAAATTTTCATACTAATAAATTTGCATAAATTTGGTGCCCTAATGCTAAATTGTCTCCACCAGGTGGCGACGCTAAGCTGCTGCTGATGCTATGTGTGTCTCCTACTCAGCACTTCATCACAGAGTCTCTGCAGTCTTTGGGCCTTGGGTCCCGCGCTCGTCAGGTCCAGAAATCTGTGGCACGAAAGAAGAATAACACTCTCAAAGTATAGTGTCATTTAAATATGTCACATTAGTAGAAGTCTCTTGTAGTTAGCACAACATCAGTTAAAGTTTTTATTTACAGCCTTAAGCTCTCAAACAGTTGGTTAAAACCTCTTTGTAAATGTTACTTTTTTTAATTTATCTCTGGAAAAACTGGTGCTGTGTGTAACAATATTAAAGTAGTGTAAGAATGAGACCATTTAGCATTTTTGTTTCTAAATAGTAATATAATAAAATTTAACAATATCAAATAATGGCACTAAATAACAATTAGAGCCAGAATATAATGAACACTACCTTTTTGGTAGAGTGAGTGTTGCAAATTTCATATAACCTACTACTTATACAAAGCATAAGTAAGATGTAGATATGATTTATATTATTTGAAAATAAAAAAAACAATGCCAGTGTTTCTGTTGTTTAAAATTAGTAGACAATGTGTCTAAATATATTTTGACATTAATTAAAACTAGTTTAAATACTTTGCAAAATCTCTTATTACTACTCCCATCTTAAATATGTTATAGAAATCATTTATAGAAACTGTTTTTTGTGGAACTGGCACATGCTCAAAAGAAGCCTCTGTTGCTGTGTAGATAACAAATAAAAAATAACACTGTCCTGGGCATTAAGGCTTTGGTTTACAACAAACGATTAGAAGCAGCAGGCAGAATAAATTCAACAACACAATCCTGGAGGCTGTAAATCTTCATGTCCACCCCATTGTTGTGAAAAATGCAGTTTGTTTGCAAATGGCATTTCAAGTTATTACAGGTTAATGGGCAATTTCCTCCAAGGTGAATGGTTAGGTCTCTACTCGGCATGATAACAGACTGTATTTAGACTGTAATTAAATCTTTATTTCATGAGACTCCCCTAGATCCAGTAGTAAGTATGTTTATAAATGCACTCCAAAAGCTCCAAAAAGCTGCGAGCCAAATGCGGAGTTCCACCCTGAAATTAAGGAACTTAAGCATTTTTGAAAATGCAGGTTTTAAGGCCAGCAAATAACAGGACAAATTACAAGATAATAACAAGTATGACAAGATAAACACAGTAGAAAAATGGAGGCTGACAAGGAGAGGATGAGAAGACTTACATTATTATTTTTTTATTCAAGCAAACTGTTACAGTCAACAGTTACAGAAGTTACAGGGTATACAGTATTGATCTAGTTTGTCTTTTTTGATTAAACAATGGTTTGTCCCAGATCCCTTTTTTCCCCCCTGAACAGAGAAACAGCAAATCCATACAAGCGCAGGCAAGTAAGTAGTAACAGCACAATACATTCATCAACTCAACAATACGTTTTGTACGAACAATAAGGCAAGTAGAAGAAAGAACAAACAAACACAAAGTATGGCTGACATTTTCTTTGAAAAGAGCCAAAAAACAAGGCAGAACAATGTATTCTTCTTTTTTGAAGCCTCAAGGCAGTTTCACGCTGAAAGGTTTCTTTTGAGAACAGTTCATGTCTAACCCAAATGAGTGAGGCTCGTCATGAGCGGCAGGTACGTAGTAAAGGAGATCCGAGGGGAAAAGCTGCCTTCAGTAGTCTTTTTTACCTGGTGTTGGTCAGATTTATTATGACCATTGTTGTTTGAAAGCTTCCTTTGCCATTCTATCTCTTTATCTTGGACAAAAAAAGAGTCAGGAAATCGTATGTTTATCTATGGCGTCTTATTACTTCAGCTTCTGTCAGCTTCTGTTATAATGGCATAGAAGCATAAGAGCTTGACAGATTAAAAAAGCATGGCTCAGTATTAGTGAAATGACAAGATGAGCATACTTGACAAACCCCAACAGACAAATGCTCAATCTCTCAGCGCATTATATTTCCTTAAGGATGATAATGGACATGGCCACAGCAACCATAAAATTCTTCTTTTTCAAGCATACAACAATGGTCACATAACATACCAAGACAATGACACAATCTTTTGCTTGTTTTTTTTTAGTGGTAAAGTCAATCCTGATAACAAGCAGGAAAATGAAACCCAGCAGGAAGCAATCCCAGCTGGTGTTCACATTAAGTGTTCATGAAGAGGTCAGTTTCTCCAACTTACTGGCCCATTTTAACCAACTGCTTTAGCAGAAAAACTAAATAAAAAGTAAAAACTTAAAATGGCACACTTTTAATGCCATCACCAACCACAAGAGGGCAAAACTGTGCTGAGAACTAAGGAAAATAGCAACATGCCTTCATTGTTCATTTTTGTAGTTTTTTTTTCATACATACACACAGACATGAAACAAAAACAAATGAGCCTTCAAAATAAAAGAACAGTTTTCATGTATATTAATAGTAAATGGGATTTCTTAACAAGAAAACCCAGCAGAAAGTTGTGTGGTAGTGCAGAGAATTCTTTTGGACACTAAGGAGACTGATGAAGGGGCATTGGGAGCGTTTGCTCCAAACACAAACCACAACAAGACAGATGACGAGATAAAACGCTCCACAGAGGGACAACTGGCCAACAACAGCATCTCCCTTCTGTCTGTAGTAAAAAGGACTCCAGACGCTGAGGGGCCAGACGAGGGGGCACCTGTCTTTCCTCTGCCTCTACTGCTGTCCCGTCATCATTCCATCCAGTCACCTTCATCGAACTCGGACTCATCCTCAGAGTCGGAGTACTCGACAGCGATACGTCGTGACAAGATGGTAGCCACATCGTTGCCAACACGCTCGTGTTTAGCCTCTTGTTCTCGCTGCTCCTCCACTTTTCGGAGCTGAATACCTGCAGAAGACATGACTTTAATTCTTGCAAAATAAAGACACTAGACACAACAACTTCAGGGGACATTGGACTGTTTTGCCATTTGCATAAAAACTGTGAAAGACACAAAAGCCTTAATAACTGAGTTTAGGACACTCACACAAAACACAAAAATTGCTGCATTGAATAATTCAGTCACACTATGAAAATGAGTACTTGAAGGAGTACTCACCTTTTCTGATGGCTTCCAACAGTACACTGCGTGCATCGCTGATAGGTGGCAGGTTTGGGGGGTGGTGTCTCTTGGAAACCACATCGTGTGATGTGGTGTAAAGTTTTGGAGATGCCATGGCTCCCGGTGGAGGACATGGGGACGAGGTACGATCTCCAGGCTGTGGCAGAGGGGGCGGGGGAGGAGGTGGTGGCAGCACACTGCCATCTAATTGGCCAAAATGACCCATGGACGCCGTCTTGTCCAAACCCTGTTGCAGACGGGCCGGGGAGGACGAGTGGAGAGGCGGGGCGACCGGCGGAGGTGCTGGATGCAAGACCCCTGGTGCGATTTGAAGGGGGGCAGGGGGAGGCGGTATAGGCGGGGGCTGCTGATGCATCGGCAGTGGGGGGATGGGGGGAGGAGGTGTGCCCCGCAGACCTGCAGAGGGTAGCGGAGGAGGAGGAGGTGGCAGCGGAGGAGGCGGCGGGGGAGTGTTGTTGAGACCTGCTGTCCGTGCCGGAGACTGAGGTCTGCTGTCGGAGAAACCTGAGCCAGAGCTAAGAGAAAAAAAAAACATCAGTGAAGATACATGCCAAGAACTCATCACAACCAACTTGAAAATGTACCTGTGTACAAACTATGGACTTTGTCGGTTAAATGTTCTTAGTCAGACTGCTGATGGAGGAAAGTAGTAATTGCGTTCTGACCTCAAATCAATATTGTTTGCTTTTGAACATTTTCCCTTTCTACCTAAATTCAAACAGACATTTTGACGTAGTCATTTCGTCTATATACTGTCTATCTTTATCAATAATGTAGAAAAAGCCCCAAAATACCTTTCTCAAACTTTGTCATGTCCTGTAATTATTTAGCTTTTAAAGTGGGCAATAAACACACTGTTAAGAAAATATTAAATAAAAAAACAACTGCCTTCACACCAATTAGACTTTTAATTATCAGTTAGAAATCAAGCTATTATGATGATATCATATGATGTGTCAGCCCTAATTTGCATCCTGGATCCAAAGTTAGATTCCAACATACACTATTACACCACTAGAACTTCATCCAAACTCAATATTAGTATTTGCCGTTCATGGAGCCTGTGTAGGTGTCCAGACATTGCATCACAATGAACACAGACAAGAAAACAGTATATAGAGGATTGTCCTTAAACTTACTGGACGCTGTTATCCAACAATACCAGCCTATTATGCAATCCATAACTTCAAAGAAAAGTGTATTGGATCACAAAAAGCAAATGTCAGAAGAGAGACATGAAAGAGCAGGGGGCAGCCAAATCCATGATGGAGGAGTTTGGGAAGAAGAGGACTGCTTCAGAAATCAATAAAATATATCTCTGCTGCTGGGGCCTCAGATCTCACCATGCCTTCAACTAGTGCCATAAACACGCTGCACAAAACAACCTGGAACACTGTGATAATAATACTTTACTGTGCCATCACCTACTAATTTACCAGCATATCAGGAAAAACTCACATAAGAAAAAATGTGTCTATGTGAATGTAGAATAGGATTAACTCAACTCTGGGTTATGAACTCAATTGTTGAACAATGGATCTTTTTGTTTGTGTGGTCCCACCTGAGGACAGAAGGGGGCTTGAAGTCTCCCATCGGGTGCATGGGAGGTGGCGGCGGTGGGGCATCGTGAGGGCGTGAATACATTCTGTCCCCTCGATTGAGCAACTCGTTCATCTGGGTGTAGGGCAGCGCTGCCAACGAGAACGGACCATCCAAGTGCTCCATGTACATTGGAGCCCTGTGAAGATAACCAGCCGTTAATCAATTTATCTTAAGCAGACATATAACAGTACATGATGCATCTGTGTATTAGTCACATTAGAGAGTAAAAAATGCCCAAACTACATCTTATCACCATTTGTTCCATTTGATGAAATGTTGTGACATTTGTTTAATTAAAATCTATGATGTTGCAATTATCCAGGTAAGCCATTTTCTACATGCGTGTTCTCTCTGGGTTTTCTTGACATTCCCAGTATGTCAGATATGTAGAAACAGGAAAAGCAGGTTTTTTTCCATGTCCTTGTAGAGGTGCTTTTAATTACTTTTTAATTTTATGTGCTATGGCTATTCAATGTGCTATGGCTAAGGCTAAGTTTAATACAAGCTATAGCCACAATATATATTGTTGTTACTTACAAGAGTAAATCCTTCATAGTTCAGTCCTGGGCATGTTCAAGAGTCCAAACAACCTACCTAGTATATATATATATATATATTTTTTTTTACAAGCAATAAAAATGATATTCAATGGCTCAAAATCTATTAGACGTTTAATTAGTCTAAAGATTAATGTTACACAAGTGTCCACCTTTTTTGGGGAATTTGGAAGTGTCGCGTGAGCTTATCATTCATACAAGCCGCAAATTTTTATGAAATCGTTTTTTGATTAATTGCATTGACTGACGTGGAAATGACTGAACACGAGTGGCACTGGAGATTTGAAGCACAATAAATGCAATCATAACCATGGGGGAATCTAATCAGCGCTGCCGTAGAGCTGCATTTTCTCAGTGTAAATGAAGTGTAAATTACAAGGAGCAATTCTTGGTGAAGTGGGACCGATTTATTTTTGGAGAGAGTGATTACACTCTGCGAACAACTAAAGTTCTGTTTGTATTTTAAGGCAGGGATAGATTTATGCAGTTATATTGTGTATTTCCATGGCAGCATAATGTTTGTAGCAACATGAGACCTGATAATGTTCACCGTTCAAGTCTACCTTCAGATTTAAACATCTCTGACCTGTTGTCGTGGTAACCAGCTGATCCGTTTTCTTCCCTGTGTTTTTCTTCTGGGATGTCCTGGGCCAGCTCTGCGCCCAAGGCCAGTTTCTGCCACTCCTTCTTGCGGTCGTGTGGGGCCCGCGGCACCTTATCTGACTCGTGTGGGCGGTCTATGGCCTTCAGCTGCAGAGATGGGAGTGATGAGGAAGACACCACATGATGAAGGCCGAGACCAAACAGGACAAACAAAGAACAAGATGGTTTATGGAGGAGAGAAAGAGAGGAGCGAGATTAAAAACTGATTGTAGAATACATCGATATTCCAAAGTGTGATTTGCTGTTAGAGGTATAAGTACTAAGACAAAATCATTTTAACAGGAAGTGTTTTTGCCTGACTAATGCCCTATCAAATTATTAATAACTTAAAGTACAAAATTACAAAGCAGAAGCAGAAAAATCACACTGTTTTTCTTAAATAATTAGCTGTATTTTTCACATACCTGCCCTGGAAGGTCTAAGTACCTATAGACCTGATCATACATGCGGGGATCCTGCAACTACAAGAACAAAAACAAAAACCACAAGAGAAGCACCAGAGGTGAGGGGAGGTGGGTCAAAAAAAACAACACGGGCTGCTCACAGTCAACAGTCACAACAACAGCAGAGTAGGCGGTGACACCGAGGGGTACAGGAGAGGAAAAGAGTGAAAAGAAAAGCGCCATTAAACACAAAAATGACCACGTGCACAATTCAAGGGACGTCACAATGCAGGTCACAGCAGACACACACCGCACACAGTACAGCACAAAGACAAAAAACGGGACTAACAATCTGCTTTACAAACAGGCAGAAAGGGACAGATCTCACTGGAATGAGAGGACAATCTACAGCAGCCTATGATGACAAACCTACAGTGAAACATGGCATGCAAACACACACACATGCGCTGTCACCACAAAATAACACACAAATACAAAAGAAGCAATAAACCAAACAGCTTTTCTAACCAAGTATCATGTTACAAGTATCCTGACAAACATGGGATAAAAAACAATACATTACATTTCTAACTAAATAAGTACAAACTGTTAAAAATCTACTACACTAGACAACAGGTTATTGTATATAGTCTATGGGTGAACAGCATCATTTGAGGTCAAACCCTTTTTAAATAGTTTTTATAGTACTTCCATGTTAGGTGTCCTGAAGTTGAGTGGTGTATTATTTCTCCCAGAAGTGTGTATAGCTAAATTGAAGACCTCTTTAAATACAGATTTTTGGCATCATGGTTCTAATTGATTTATATCAGCGCTATACTAATCGTCCAGGGCGCCCTTCCTTGGATATTTAGTAACAGTATGTTCTGGTAATAGGAGGACAAGTTGGCTGACTGAGAGTTTATTTAAACATAGTGTTGGTTGTGATCAGCAGCCTGTCCACTCTGGATAAACCATGCGCATTTGGCTCATCTACTTTTTGGCCTTAGAGGAGGAGCATGGGAATTATTCTAATGCTAATGCCTATTGATTAAGTTCTGATTCATCACAGCCCATTAGCTCTGACGAGGCACTGGCGAGGGGGAATCTTTGCAAACACCAACCAGCAGCCCGCCTCCTCCTCCGCACACCACGTTTGTAAATCTAGACCGACAAAGTCAATATCATTTACCCCACGCTGGAGACAGCAGAGGATCTTGACAACGCTGTCTGCTAGAAGGCACTCACTCAGTCAGAAGGTCAAATATAACACACTCTGCGAAGAACAATACTTTCACAATATGACTGAAGTACAAGGCTGTGTGATATCACTGCGTTTTTGTTTTGTCTGACTTTATGAATTATCTGCTGCTGTGCAGATTTGAAAAAATAACTCATTCTGACTTGCATATGGCATCATTATGAGTGATGACTAGTGATAAGTATAACACAAACAGAGAAATAATTAGAGACAGGTTGCAGTGGCTAATCATTGTGTAAAACCACTAGTGAGATTTAACCATCTGGCACACAGCATTATAAACAGAAGGATTTGTGAATGTGAAAGCACCGTTTTACAGCAAAAAGTAAGCAAGGCAGGAGAGAAAATGAGAGACTGTGCATCTGTAGACATTTGTCACAGCTTTTATAAATGGAGCTAATTCCAGAAGCCTCTGAGCCTCAGGGAAATCGCCATATTTCATCTGAACTGATGTGTGTGTGTGTGTGTGTCTTTACAGAGTTATGGCCGGTACAAAAGCCATTTACAGTGCGTCAGTGAGTCTTGTGTGTAACTGCACTTAGACTGTGTGCTTCCATGTTGGATGTCACAGACTCAGCAGAAGTGCAGCGCAGTTATTGGGGAAAAAAAATAAATAAATAAAGCCCTAAACGGGGGCCACGAGAGGCATACGGCCAATAGACCACCCTACTGCTGTCAATAACAACATCTGTAAAACAGTCTGTTTCAAGACAATCCTTATGATAGATTATTGTGAAAATGCTGAGGACGCAGTTACGTCAATTGTAATAAAAAAAAAAATTATATATATATAAATATATATATTTTTTTATTATAAATACAAGCATATATAACAACAATATAGCCAAGAATACAAGGTGGACCAAGTGAATAAAATAAGAGAATCACTGCAAAAGTGCATCACAATGTTAGTGTGTACAACACATTTTAAAAGCGTGCTGTTACAGTGCCTATTGAAATGAATCTCACCTGTAAAAAAATTTGGTTGATTTTTCAAAGTCTTGGCCAGATAAATATAAGTTTATGTTTGAAATAGAAGATATTGAACAATTTGAGTCTTTTGAGAGTGCTGCAATTTTCTTGTTTTTGAGCAACAAAGAATTTTAATTCATTTGTTAAATGAAAATAAAAATAAAATGTCTACCATAACCAGCTCCTCATTTAAATGACTATCACAGTTACTTATGGTGAATAGGAGTGGTCCTAATATTGATCCTGTGGTACCTCACATACGTACAATGTTTTTTCTTTAAGTTTATTATGTTTGTAGGCACATTATCTATTTTTAATACTCAAAAAAGGCTTTTCACAAAAAAAACAAAAACAATAATAATAAGAATAGAAAATAATTGACAAAAATTTTCAAGAGGGGTGAATACTTCTCATAAGCTCTGTAAGTCAAATAGAATCTCTTTACAAACAAGTCTTGCATTGCCTAGTTAGTTCAGTGTACATTCTATGTTCTGTACTCCTTATTTCCATCCTATCACATGTTAATTTATACTGTGATATGACTTTTAAAGCTTGTATGTGTTGCATAGGACTGGAGTAATAGTGGGAAGCGGTGAGGGCAGTTAAAGGTGAAGGCTGGGGGCTGTTAGTCGAGGGGTGAGTAGGCTGCAGGCCGCTTTGACGAGCAGATGCTCTGTGGGAGAAAAGGGACAGAAGCTCTTACCTCTGGGGGGCAGAGGGAGGGAGGAGGGGGGTCGGATAGGACTCTTGGAAAGCCTTTGGGACACACGAGATAAGGCAGATCCAGCTGCACGCAGTCACAGTTAAGACCAGAGTATTGACATGAGGAGATAGAGCAAAGGTTGAAGAGAGAATGACAGGGAAGAGCCATTTCTGTCACTAAATCACACAACACAGTAATAAGTCTTAACTGGAACCATCACAGCTCACAGGAAGTTATCGGTTTTCATTATAGGGGACAGGTGGCAGAACAGGAGACAAAACAGTCTTCTTGAGAATTTGAGCACCTATACTAGCTTTAAGTGACTGTCCAAGTATTCAGATATAGTTCCAACAATCTTAAGGTCAGACATCTCCATAGTCTGGCTGATGGGTAGTCCAGCCTTGGTGTTAAGACCAGTCTCAATATGTCACTTGGTGTCGGCCTTGATTCAAACTTGACCCCCAAAAAAGTCTATCAATATCAACCTTACACAACACTGCTGCTGAGTCATCTGCTGTAAAGTAAAGACATTTATTAAGTTTTATGCTCCCGTCCAGACATGTCCTATTTTCTGACTTCAGTCTGACCATCTTTGAAAACAAATTAGGACAGACTTGTTCCTTTGGTTCATACGGGTTTGTTTAAAATTCATTCAAATTGTGAAAGGCTATTGCTATAGAATGCAATAAAATGTCCTAAAACATACATCTCAGAATGACTACACTGGACTCAGGCAAGTGTGCGGCCAAGTATTTTTTTTTCTTTCATTGTTACGATAGTAAAATTGTTGCAAGTGACCAGTGTGTGACAAGAGCTGTGAAAGGGTTTTCTTGTTCTGGTGATTTTTATAGTTCTCACAATGAGGAAATACAACCAGTAACCATTTATAATATCCCATGAGACTCACTAAACACAGTTATGATGTCATTTCATTGTTATATAAATGTAATTAGATGCTTCAGTTTTGGGTTTACGGAAAATAAGCAACATTTTATACCAAGAAGCGTTCATCACCAAAGAGTAATACGGTTAAACTATGCAAATTTGGCTCCCAGCCCTGGCAACAATACATCCAGGCTTCGACAAACACTGAGAATTGTTATCCACTTTTTTACCAGTGTGAGCTCTAATATAAATGTCAATGAATTCCATTAGGAGGCCAGTGAGTGCTGTAATCAAGCAGCAGTGAGAGAGACGAGCCTCGGGGAGTCTGACGCCGCAGAGCTAATTCAGTTTAGTGCGAAGTGGTATCAAGTTAGGAAAGCAATGCTTCCTTTTCTTTATAACTGCACTGTTCCTCTGCCATTTCCCTGGGACCTGGCTCTTGGCTCTGCGTCGGACTGGCTCAGCAAATAGTCAGGCGCTGATCCGCTGAGGGTGAGGCCCACACAGCAGTTAATGAGATTAGGACTCAGCGGGTCTCTTTTTCTTCTCCACTCTGGACCGCTTACTATTTACCGCTGGCTGTTAACCTCTGTCCAAACTCATGTGCAACAGTGTAATGTGGTTTTAGGCACGTTACAGTAAAAAGATACAGAGATAAGAATTGGGATACACTTGGGACTAAAATGTAGTGGTAAATTATACAAACAGTGGAGTTTTACAGAATAAAACTCAATGGTCCAATTTGCTCTCAGCTTGAAGCTAAACTATTTGCATTGTCGTTTTCCTACATTATGACCTGACCTTACTTTTTTTACTCACTGGAAACAATCCAAAGCGCTTCGTTCTGGACAAATAAATTTCAGTGTAATGCATAATGAAAAACTTTTAGTTGAGAACACGCTGCTCGAGATGGTACTTTATAAGATGAGTGTAGATTTATTCAAGATGTCAGAGGATCCTTATCTGAAGAGGGTGCTCATTAATTATCTCATACATTACGCTGCAACACCACGCTTTCTCTAAAAGCTTTTTAAATGTTTTTTTTCTTTATATTCACAGATAAAGAAAAAATGTATGCCTTTATATAGAGGCATACATATTTTAGATATAATCTCAATAACCTATTTATAATAAAAGGTGTGAAATATGAGCAGAAAATAGAAAAGGAGTTTGTATGAGCAAAATGTGTTACAGCAACACACGTCTGCACAGATGATTCTGCTCACCCTGTATTTGTACAGATTAGCCAGAATTAAAAGCACAGATAAGAGAAAGGGAAATTGAACGAATGGATTTTTGGATAGGGATGTATAAACATATTGTAATTAGATAAGCTCCACATAAGAAATATGCGCTCTAGTTTATGAATAATGCATTTATTTGAACAACCAATTCAAGTGATATTCCTCTGGGGTGGAATATGCTATAGTACCCCAAAATAACAACTATGTAATGTCACAAGTCCTTTTCTTCATTTTTTTAAATTATCCTTTTATTAACCTCCTGGTGGAAATGTATTGTTTCGGGGGGCGCCCAGCATGTTTTGACATGGAGGGGTGGAGGAACTTAACTTCCTGGAGGAACCTCACCCAAGCACAGGTGAACATGCAGAGTCCACATAGAAAGGCTACATCCGGCCCGGGAGTTGAACTCTAGACCTTGCTGTAAGTCAACAGTGCTAACCACTGTGCCACCATTTTATTGTCTGTTTCCCTCAGTCAGTACAACAAGGTCATGTTATTTTGTGTTAAGAGCCTAGAAAATTAACAGCTATATTGATACAAAACGATTAATGTTCCTTTTATTTGCGCCACTGAGATATTTTCCCATCCCTGACCTTCTGGCAGCTGATTTCTCCAATTCACATCTTTTATTATGTATCAAAACAATCCATATTCGAAAAAATTTTACTCCACTATTTTTCCACAAAGCATTCGTCTTATCCATGCAGCTTCCATAAGAAGAGAACTGTTCAGTGGGGTCTGATAATGAACTGACAAACTCCTACATAATATTAAAAAGAAAAAAGAAATGTGGCTCTGTTCACACATTCAAACCATTAAAAACCAACAATTTTAACCTTTTTTTCCCCCTCATAGGAACTCGTTTTCTACTCATTCCACATTAGTGCAACTATAATAAGCTGTGATTGATTGTGAGAGGGTAACTTGTAGAGCACCGACAAGCTGCTGCTGATTAAAGCTCATGGACCAGAGGGCGGGAAACCCCTCTGCATGAGGGCTTTCTGAGGCATTCATTTGTGTTTGTTTGTGCCGAAGCAGAACAATGATGTACGTCGGAAGCAAAGGCCAAAAGAAAAGGTAGATGCTCCCATTAATTAGATTTATTGATTGCAGGAGTAAGAGGGTCGGCCGGAGGAAGGAACAGTTTAACAGAGTGTTGATTAATTAAAGCACATGGCTTTGTAATACAGTGACTCACACTGTCACTTTATTCAGGCATCATTTTGTGTTTGAGAAAGTGCTAAGACGCTAAGCTCACTGTGCTACAAAGCCACAAGTCAGTCAGCGCTGCTCATAACTGATGCATGAAGAAGATGTTGAACATACATTGCACTGGCCCTGGACTAATGTCTCTATCACATGTTGGTACCTTC